>CM075858.1:15179494-15504494 GCA_037975125.1 Latrodectus hesperus | reverse complement strand
CTTATTTGTAATAAATAAATAACAAATAATTACCTTCCAATTGCTAATGTTTACTATTCAAAGATTAATGAAATTATAATACTTTATTTTTCTCCTTTGCATAAAACAAAAAATAATTGCAAAAATTCTCAGTATTCAAAGGTTGACAATTATATAATGAAATAAAGAATATTTCAAATTATTATAAAATATCAAAACGTTAAAAGTTAATATTAAAGTAAAATTTTAAATTTTTTAAATAAGTTATAAAAATTGATAGCTATTTCCGATAGCTTTTTTTATTTAAAACTGTCATTACGTGGGTAATACAAAAATTTAATTAAAATTCATTTGTCAAATAAAAAATTTAATCAAATATTTATTTATTTATTTAATTTAATTTATTCATTTATTTTTTTGCTGTAATTGAAATCTACTAGAAAGAGATGGTCATTTTTTAAGAGCATATGATATGCGTATATTATAATCGATTACAGTAATGAAATATAATGAAATGAACCAATTCGTACAACAGTATACGATAAAGCATCAGAACAAAACAATTTTGCCATCTAAAGAACAATAGAACTATTTTAATAAAATCATTAGCAAAGGTGAAAAATAATTAAAATCAATTTTAAAACTCTAAATATGTATGGTATATATATATATATATATATATATATATATATATATATATATATATATATATATATATATATATATATATATATATATATATATATATATATATATAATAACTTTGGTAATAACATTACCAAAGAACACCGTCCCACTCGAAGGTATACGGTGGAGAACGTCGTCGGACAGTTGTCATGGAGGGAACCCAGGCTCAGCACTTGGCCAGGGCGAGTGAGTAGAGCTCTTGTGGACTGTCCAAACCGAAGGGGCAAAAGGGGTTCTGTTGGGACTCACTGTGGCTGGTAGAGGGCCGGATGGCCTTAATTGTGATAGATACAGCACAAAACATATGTACAAGGAAGGAGGAGGTGGAGGTTAGTCAGTGAGCTGAAGGAGGAGTTCAGCCTGCAGAATTTCCTTGGCACCTTTCCTGAATTCTTCAAGAGGGAGGAGCTGCTTGATGTGTAGTTGGTGGAAGTTCTTAGGAAAGGTTTTTCCCGAATGTTGGAGTAGCGGCTACAGTGGAAGAGAAGGTGCTCCGGATCATGTACATCGCCGTCATGTGGACAGACATCTGATTGCCCATGGAATCTGCTGTGATAGGATATTATATATATATATATATATATATATATATATATATATATATATATATATATATATATATATATATATATATATATATATATATATATATATATCGTATATAAATCTGTATGTAAAGGAAAACTAAATTTACGCAATAAGAAAAAAAGAGTATAATTATTGCGGAAAGCAATGTGTGATATGTTTAATATGTAATCCAAATCAATGTATTATAGTAAAATAAATTTTAAATATTATAAGGAATTGAAATGGATGTGTAAATTCATTCCTGTGTTTTATTCGTCTTTTCTTATTTACTGTATAAGTGGGCATGACACTGGATTTCTTTCACAATGGATGGTCTTTGACATACCTAGCTGTATATCTTATAAGCAAGCATGCAGATGCCTATGTTTACAGTTTCAGTGAATTTTTATGAAGCAGATTTTTTTAATAGTCGGAACATGAAGCAATATCGATAATTCATCTGATAAAATTCTTTTCAAGCTCGATTGAATTATTAATAAAAAAACTTATTTGGAGTATTTTAGTTATTCTGAAATCGAAAATTTGTAACATATGCTACTGAACTTCTCACTGTATTTGCTATACATACGTGGACTTCTTACAAATATTCATCCCTATTTCTTTTATTATTAGCTCTACTGGGAGTTCGTGATTTACCCTTGAAAGTAAGGTATCGAATGTAAAACATCTAAACCAGAAGGTTTGGGGTAATTAAGGAAATCATACATTTGTAATTACTACATAATATTTTCCAACGTAACTAAAGTTAATCAAAGGACTATATATTTTCCAATAGATTAAAGTGACCAGCGCAATGATTACCATGGAAAACAATGTCCATTTTCTTTCTTGTAATTACAAACATTCTAGATAGTGAACTCCTTCAACTATTTAAAGGATTTTAATTTTAAAATACTGTAATTTCTTTTAAGTGATACCAAGTTCATGAAGATAGGTTGTTAAAAAGCAACAAACCTATCAGAAAATAATTCTCAGAAACCATTTTCTAAATATATATATATATATAGTAAACCAAAGTCAATGTATAGTAATTATACATGAAATAGGAAATTCATTACTCTATACATTGTAATTCTTAATATAGCTTAACATATAAGAAACAACATAGATAAGGATCATTACAAGATATCTTATTCACTGCGAGTTGAAAAGCAACTATCAATCTACAAATGAGAGTAATAATCGAAAAACGTGTAATGGGAATAAAATTTTATATTTTTTTATATTTTAGTTTCTCTTTTATTCTATATGCCTCGCTATTAGATGCATTGTAATATATGTTTCTTAATTCGAAGTCACTTTCGTTTATTCAAACTTTGACCTTGCATAGAATTAATTGTAATTTAATGAATGCATATAAGATTTATCATAGACAAATTTCACACCACTATGTCTATCAGCATGTCATATAGATGTTTGTAAGGTAGATCATAATTTTTAAGAATCTATATCAATAAATGCATTATTGTCGGTGTTCTTAGGATTTTCTCGCAGTTTTGAATTGAGAGGGAAAGCTTGGAATTTTGAGAAATTTACAAATAGGATTTTCTTCACTCGCTTACATAAGACATCAGCTAAAAAAATTTTTCAGTATTTGTAATTAATTTAAACGAGCAAACTGTAAAATAACTAATTATCTGATGAGAGCTTTTCTCAAATACGCTTTGCTGAAGAATGGATGCATGTGGTTCTTACCATATTTTAAAACTATTATGAACAATTGTTTAGAAAAAAGTGGAGTAGAAAAAAATGCTTAAAGCATCAGGTTTCTCTTTCTTTACAAATTCCCTTAGTTCAATATGTCTTCATAAATAATGTCATTTTTGATTTTCCCCTACTTTTAACAAAATTTACGTTTCAAGTGTTTTCTAATTTGTTTTCTGTAGACCAATACATGAATTCTCCTTTTAAGATTTGAAATGACATTTAAAATGAAGATAAGTTTATAGTAAATACCGTTTAAAAATAACACATATCACTTTTAATATGTATTTACTTTTTTTCTAAAATTATATTCATTTATTCTACTAGAAGCTAGTGCTCGAAAGGCTGGTGAGTTTCGTTCGTTAGTAATATGTAAGAGGGAAATAAGCAATTTGAGGAATACTTTTATCTTTCTAATCTTCTTCAAAATTTTCAAAGTCTGAAATATTTTGAATGTATCATTTAAATGCAACACATATCAGATATCATAAAATGTGTTTCTGAGTAGTTTATGTTCATCAGCAAAGGATAAGTGGTAGTAGTATTTATTGGTAACCATTAATATTATTGCAAATTGAAAATGCAATGAAGAAAGACTTACGAGAATAACATTAAAAAATTGCAAAATTTATGAGTAAACCATTGAAGGACGATTATTTTATGAAAATTTTTACCATGTATTTTCTCATTATGTAACGCAAGTACACGGTAAAACATGAATATTCAGCAATATTATTATTTGGAAGACAAACTCTAAATTGCTTATACTAACTTAAAACAAATTGATGAAGCACAAATATAAGCCTTTTTCAAGAAAATTAATTTAAAAAATTGTGCTAACAATGTTTTTTTATAATTAAAACCATATTCATAGTAAGAAGTAGAAATCACTTTTAATAACCGTTATACTTGTATGAGATGAAAATAGGTACTCCAGAAACAACTCATTGTATTATTGTAATTAAGACAATTTATTGGTTTACATACCATAATCAAATTTCTTTCCTGCACACGCACATATATTTATATAAATAAATAAATAGATAGATAGATAGATAGATTCTAATACATATTAAAATGCATTGTTAAAAGTATACAATTAAAATTAACCAAGCTAAGAAACATCACAATGACTATTTTTATGTAAGAGCATTTTCTGCCATATTAAGGAATGGAATGCAAATAATGCGTGATACGAAGTATGTCAAATTCATAAAGTTTGGGAATACTTTGTATCAGTATTAAGGTAAAGAAATCACAAAATGATTCTCCTTATGGCTAAGCCATAGGAACTGTCAATTGACAGTAGGAATTTCTGTGTTACATCAAGGGTATTGTTCACATACCTGTGTAAACGATAAATATGCTTTATTTAATTTTTGTTTTCTGAATTACATTTATTGTAGAGTGTGTTTTCCAGAATTTTTCAAATGCAGCACTTGATTAAGAGTCGTTATCCATGAAACGTGAATAAACATCAATAGGACTGAAGTAAAAAAATACCTTACAATGATCTCCATTTTTATTCGCTACATAGTGTTAAATTATTATTCTGCAAAAAGGGTGTGCTGAGTAAGTTAAAACAAAGAAAGCAAAATACCTAAGATGTTACGACAGTCATTTGCTAATACAATAAATTTGCCTTATGGTAAGATATATATGAGTTTCTTATTTTTCTTGATACTGTAAAATACTTTTGTAATACAATCAAGAAATATATTCTTTAAAATGTCTTTATAACTCCACTTATAACGCAAACCATAAGCTTTTTTTTAATATTTTCTAAATATTTCTAATGCAAATATACAATTTTGTATTGTTATATGATATGTGATTAAATGCAATTATTTTAGTATTATACAGGAAGTTTCCTTTACAATAAAGTTTATTCAAAAGCGCTATACTGAAACACTACCCGTTAAAATTATTCAGAGAACATATATTAAATTATTCAGTTCATAATTTATTAATTTATTGAACATTTTTAGGGATTTTGCAGAAAATTTAAGTATAATTTAAAATGAATACAATTCATATTCTGAAATCTTTAAGAATTTCCCTTTTTCTTTAAGAGGCTTTAAGAGGCTGTTGACATTCAAAACGAACATTTTCATAAATATACATATTTTGAAATTCAAAACAAAACTGCCATTTTATTGGCGGTAAGTATATGCTGAATGTCTCATTTTCTTATAAATATATTATTAATATAGAATATTGTAAATTTTATAGAACAAGTTTATGTGAAGGATATTTAAATTCTTTTATTATATGCTTTCAAAGGTCTTGAAGAACCTCTTCCCAATTAAGCTATAGTAATCAAGTTTCTAAATGAGATATTCTTTTAAATAAAATTTAATATTATATAAATACAATTGTGTGTCTCGCGCACAATTTTAATATATATATACATACTACTAATTATGCAAGAAAATGTGAATTATGTAGAAATTCAATGCACCATTTTTATTACGGTCTTTACGTAGTATTTGCCCTGCTTGTGATGCAATTTCGTTGGAATGCTAATCATTTTTTAATTATATACTTCATATATACTTTTGTAAAATCTTACAAAAACAGGTACAATAATGGATGTTTTTTTAAATTACAAAACTAGTTTGTGACCCATTATCTGTGAAAAATATTTATCAAATTCACGCATGGATTATATCAATAAGTTTAGAAATTTAATTTAAAATGATTAGTTTTGATAATGCCCAAAAATTGTTTTTCGACTGCTAAAAACATACCACCAATCAAAAACATTCCTTCATAAAATCAACAGGACACTCTACTACATTGTTCGGAGAATTCTGCAATCGTGTAAGTATTTACAAAATCATAGCATGCTAATTCGTCTATAATTTCTCATACAGAGAATAAATACGAGCTAGTTATTTTAAATCTTAAACTAATTAAAAAATTAATGAAATAAAATGTGGTAGTGGTATATATGGTATTTATATTTATCTGTAACATAAAAATGGTGCTTGATTTTTGATTTTCATTTGATTTTGTTTGTCGCTCAACGGTCACTTTTTGCACACGAGGGCTAATTAGACCGGGACTTACGGTTTAAAGTGGAATCCGAACCACTACAAACATCCATGCCCAAGGTGGGATTCCAACCCACGAACTGTTGAACCGAAGGCAAGAGCGCTAACCATTCGGCTGCCAGATCGGCCCATAAAAATGGTGCGTAGACATTGGTACATCTTACTAACTCATTCTATGTTATTGTATTATTGCATACAACAAAATTTCATGAAGTCATCTCTCATTCATTAGGGAGATAAATCCAACAATTATTATATCTTATCACTTATCAAAGAGGGACAAGTACGTCGGTTATAAATTTATTGCAGTCCATTCGCACAATAAAATTAAAACAAAAGATAAAAGACATCATATTAAGAGTGCTATAATAAGTTCGTTTTTGAGTCACATAGATTGTGCTTGAAAATCGAGTACTTTAGAAATTAGATTTCCGCAAGAGATATTCTGAATAACAATATATTATTCCATTGTCTATTTAAATTTCAATATTTTTTTAATATTTCTACTACCAAACACACAAAGTAGATATTTTTTCCTCTCACTTCTCTCTCTCTCACCTTATATACATCAACGGCATCATATTCGTCATACATTTACAAAATAAAACAAAAAAGTGTAAAATATTACGAAATTATGAACGAAATAATTAAATAAATTTCAAACCAGGAAACAAAAATGCTTCCTCTCCATTCAAAGTACTGCATATTCAACAAACGCTACTAAGACAAAATCAAACCTTTGCATTTAGATTAAAAAATCTTCCAATATTCTATTTGATTAATCTAATAAAACAGAATATTGTAGTAAAAATTTTGCTTTTATTTCCATTTTCATATGACAATATTTACAGTAAGTATTGATTTGCAAATCAAGTGAATTTTTTAAATGAGTAAAGTAAGTAGACAGTGCAATTTTAGGAATCTCTCCTTCATTCATTATTAAGACAAATCATATAATCATGTATTATTATTTATCAGTATACGACAAGCTCTTCAGTATTTTTGATTACTGTACGAAAGGTTTGTAATGAAAAATATTTTTATTAAAGTCCTTTCGTACAGTAATAATTAAAAAAAATAAAATAAAGACATCAGAATAAATGTGTAACCTTCTGTTTTTGATTCACGCACATAATGCCTAAAAATCATTGATTTCATGATTGTGCTTCATGTGAGAAAACATCAATTTTGTTGCCTTTTGCAAAAACATTTTGTTTTCTGCAAATTTTGGCCAGATTCAAAAGAAATCTAATCCCAGAGAGACAGGCTCTTCTCTGGCTTCTAAGAATTTTCTCTCAAAGTAGTACCGTGCTTTCCAGTACAATCTCAGGAATGAGTCTGTTTCTTGCACATAATTGCATGCAATCAATATTAATTGTTTTTCAGGCATTTGTTATAAGACACAGTTTCTGATTCTGAAAGGTTTTCAGTTTCTTGAGGACTAACTTAGAAGAGATAATTAGAGGCTCACAACAATATGTTAAGGTGGGTAGAATGTAAATTTTATTTGCGGTATTTAATGTCCTCCATAAGCAACCCCATTTAAAACCTGCCAGAATATTTAAAAGTGAGAATCTCTTCAAAACTAGGAAGTATTGCATCCTCGCCATGTGGCAACCAGGAATGTTTTCTATGGAATGTTGCGCCCAGATATTTAAAATTTTCATTGGTCGGTATTAAATTCCATTCTTAGAAGAGAAGTGGCAAGAAAAATTGATGAATAAAAGAGAATGATTCGATGAAGGTCTTAGCGAGATTTTCCTTCTTGATGTCCAGTTGAGTCCAATTTTTAACGGTTTTTAATGCTTCATTTAAAATGGAGTTGGTGCTATGCTCTGCATTGCTTTTAGGAGAGACAGTTCAAAAGACAAGGTTGCGTTTTGAAGACATTTAACACCTTTTATTGATTTCAGTTCACTTACCAGTTCATTGATAAAAATATTAAAGAGAGCAACTGAAACTGCTCCCTGAGGAAGACCTGTTTTGTGGCCTCTGTATTTTGGATGGTAGTTGCCGAATCTGACTCCACAAAGTCCGTGATTCAAGAGGAAAATACTTTAATGCGTCTTAGATTGGATACTCGATGTTTGAGAGCTTAAACAGAAGATTTTCTTTCAATAATATTGAAGAATTTGCGAGTTTAAAATCGATGAATATCGCAGAAGGAATTTGCTTTTCTCCATTGGGTCCATCATGGATTGGATTAATAGTGCCACAATTTGGTTTGTGGATCGAAACCTTGCAAAGCTGGCTTGCACTTCCTCTAAAATTTTGTTTGTTTCCAGAAAAAATTTAATCTTCTGGTGATAATTCTTTCCATCGTCTTACACATGAAGCTAATGAACTGAGTTGGCCGATAATTTGAAAGTAGATTCGCACCTTTATTCATTTTACTATATCTTTTTTCTTACTGAAAGCCTTTTAAAAGGATGAATTTATATTATCTTTTAGCAAGATATTCTTTTCAAAGTGAATCAATTGTGTGTTTAAATACTTCAAAAAACAAAATTCAGATAAAAATTGCATAAAAACTTTTTAACTACCTTTAATTGTTTCTATTTCTACTATGCTTGACCTTATAAGCAGTATTATGCAAACGAAAAGATTCTAGGCAACCATCGGGCTGCTGCTGTCAGCCGTCTTGTCCAGCAGCGCCCGGCCACTTATGGGCCCAACGGCTCCATCAATAAGGTGGTCGTCGTCATTGATGCTAAAACTGAGTTGGAAGCTGTACCGTATTGGCCCTGTGACCTATATACGGTTATCCATCGGCCACTGTCTTTTTGGCTGGCAGTGCTTTCTCTAGTATTTCTAGATGTCATTGTTTTTGTTCATAAGAACTCTTGGACAAGCTAAGCTCGCTATATACCTTGGTTATGTGAATTTAAGTCAATTGTGAGCGTCTTTCGTTTTAATCAGAGCACCATGATGGTGAAAGTACGACTTTGCTCTACACACATGCCATAGGTACCCGTTTATAGCGTAGGCAACCATTCACACCTCATTCATACAAGGAAAGGACAAACACAGGATAGATAGAGAGAGAAAGTACATCCTTGCCAGTACAGGGATTCGAACCCAGGACCTCCTTATCCTCAGTCAGGCAAGCTGACCACTAGAGAAGTTGGGCGGCGTGGCTGGATGTAGCTTACTTATTTATACATTGAAAACTGGAACTTTTATCCATTTTTATCTACTAATAATTTGTATATTGTAATGTTAATATAGAAATATTGGAAACCTATTTAATTAATACTGAATCTGCTTGTGTTATTTTAGAAAAACGTAAGATTTTTCGTATGTAATTATCAAAATGCTTTTTTAATTCTTAAACAATTGGATAGAAAATTTTCAAAAAGGAAATTTTAAATCAAATTTTAGTAAGCTGACTTTGTTGTAACGAATTCTTGCTTCCTACTTAAGAAAATCTCAAGTGGATCTGAAGAGCGTATGAGGAAAAATTAGGGATATTGCCAGTGGACTTCAAAGAGGATAGGTGAATGTCTCGGTGCTGAAGCAGTCACAATTTTGATTTCCTTATATGTGATTAATTGTAAATATTAGTGTATTATTAAGCCTTTAAATGCAGTGTCTTTGTTTAAATGTAATAAATAATTAGTTTTGAAACACTTCTTATTTTGATACGCCACATAATAAATGTTCTGCTGGCAGCTCTAGGGAACAAATCATCTCTTGGATTACATTTATTTTGTTCATCAATGCTGAATGAATGAGGGTGAGTACCATTTTACTACGGGAAACACACAATTTTTTATTATTGTTGTGAATTTATTCAGCATCACTGCGTTTCAGTTTCAATTTTTTATATAAAATTATTAACATCATTGCTTTAATTTTATTTTTGTAATTAATATTTTTACAAATTTGTGATTTTTTGTGCATTATTGCAATTTAATTTCAATTTTTTTAATAAAAGTAGAATCATCATTGCTTAAATTTTGTTTTTTAACTGATGTTTATACAAAGTACTGTAAATTTTTGTGAATTTGAAATTTTGTGTTTTTTGAATGTGAATTTTGAAAATTTGAATGAAAAACTGCGTCATTGCACTTTAGATTCTGTTTGTTTTATAAATACAAAAATCATTGCTAAAAATGTTTTAAAATTGATAGTTATATATGTGATCACCTTTAATCGTAAATTATTTAATATTAATTAATTTCAGCATCATTACCCTTTTTTACAAATAAAGTTATAATTATATGCGATACATCGTTGATTTAAATATGCACTCCTTGTCGTCACAGAAGTTTAGCATCTCATTATTAAGGTTATATTCATAAATATAAACTGTTATTTTTGTTAACGAATGAATATCAGTGATTGATTCATAAATATTGATTGTAACAAAAGAGCAATTAGTTAAATAAATTTTACTATGTCTAATGAAAATTTCTTTTTAATATAATAAATTTTGTAGTCTTAAATATTGCTAATTTTGAATCATTTAAAAAAAGTATTGTTTGTAATACTGTGTTAAGTTTGTGAAACACTGTATTTTTAAATTAAAACCTCATGGTTCAGAGCTTAATTTTTCTTGTATTAATGTTATAATTTATAGCTAGTGAAAATAAAGACGTCAATGCCTGTGTGTTCAAATTGTAGTAACATTCATTAAGCGAAATTTAAACTTATGTATACAAAGTGTCTCATAAAAGTTCTATGTGTATGTATGTTAATTAAGTTTATGTAGACGAAGCATCTCATGGAAAAGATATATGTGTGTTGTATGATGTCTATGAATGAAAGTCAGTTTTATTTCAAAAATTATCATTTTAAAATTATTAATTAAATAATTTTACGAAAATGTTATACCTTTTCTTGAGTTAAAATTAGATAATGTTTTGAATACTTGACTCTTGTTTCCGAAATATCCATACATATTAATTAAAAGAGGTGTTATACAAATCAGTATATTTTGTTTTCTTATTGCAATTTGTTTGTTTTGATTTCGATTTAAAATTTCTTGAATTCTGATTATAAATTAATTATGTATTTTGTGAGGACTATTTTGAATTGAAAATGTATAAGTGGAAAATAGAAGTGCTTTTATATTTTACATGTATTAATTTTTCATCTTTCTAAGTAAGAGAAAATAATTTATGATGTTTATTGATAAAAAATTTTATTTGGTTTAAAAACAAATGTCATTTATTGCTCTTTTATATTTTTGTTTCAAGATTTAAATATCATCAATGATTGAATTTTTATTCTGGAAATAATCATAATTATAATGCAATTCATTATTATTATAAATTTGAATAGGCTATATTAAATATTGTATTTAGTATACTTTGACATAATATTCACTTATTTATATATAAATAGTTGATTCTTTGAGATAAAAGTTTTACTTCATAAATCGCGTTATCAGTTTTAACTAGTGACATTTAATAATACTTTTCACTCTTGCAATCTGTATGTCAGTCGTTCTTGATTACATAATTATTTTGAAATTATAAAATGGCTTAGAATAAGGAAAAGGTAAAAAAAATATAAATAAATAAATAAATAAAAATTAAAAAAAAAGGTTTACAAATCTTCGCCTCTGAAATGTGCTGTTCGAATTTCGAAGGTTTAAAAATAGTTCAGTTAAAAAAATTAATCATCATATCTGAAGACTATGAAAAAGCGTTTTTGAGATGTTAAAATTAAATTTTAAAAAATGGATATCGGGAGTAAAAATTTTAAAGTTTGAAAAACTATTGGATCGTATGGTAACCGCTTAGTTGAAGCGTCATGTATCGCCTGATGTTCGAGAACATTTTATTGATGAATGGGTAGAATTTATATATCTTTTTGATCTAGCGAATAAATTAGATACTTATGAAACTATTCGTGATATTAAGAAAAGAAACCTAGTACAATGCTAACTAGAGAGAAAACTTTTTAACAAAAAGAGGAATTACTATCAAAATTTCGATAGCAAAGAAAAAGTTAAGAAATAGGAGAAATTTCCTAAAAATAGAATGAAAAGCAACAGTACAGATTTTGGTTGACGAAGGAAGTTGCAATGTTATGAATGTGGCTCACAACAATATTTCAGACCTCAATACCCAAAATTGAAGCATAAAATTGAGCATACAGCGAGTATCAGTAGTGTATGTTGATTATCGGAAGATGAATATTTGTAACCATATACACAATGAAATGAATGCATGGTTTAGAAATTCCGATATTTCATGACTCTGGTGCAAGTATTCATATTGTGTGAGCTGGAAATACATTAAACCTGAGATGTTTACCGGAGAAAATGTATGGGTCCAACAACTCTTGGATTTTGGACTTACCCTCTTACCATTAGCCGAAGTAGAACTAACCTGTGAATTGGGTTGTGTGAAGACAAAAGCAGCTATAATTCGTAGTGAATTTGATAAGGTGAGACATCTTTTAGGAAATCACGCAGCTTATTGTTTAATAAAATCTATAAGGATATGAATGATGTCAAATATGTCCTTACTTCTGACTACCCCCATTATTTTTAAGATTATGTTCATAGAATGCGTCATTCGACTCATAGCAATAAAACTGATACAGCATATACATTCTTTGATGCGAGTAATATGAAACAGGATTGATAGGTGTATTGAAAGAAGTCAAACAAGTCATCAATCCTTAAATTTATGAAATAGTAGACATGGGTAGAAGTGGTGGAGTCAGAATGCGTAATCGAAACCAGTAAGGTCGTATGCCTAGGAATGGTATGCTTAGTGGACATCTAAAAGATGCTAGGAGTGGAATTCCACCACCTAGAGAATGTATTGGTCTACATAATTACAGAAGATGGAATGAAGAACGAGTTAGGTCAATGTCAAGACCTGTAAGATATAGGCCACCTGATTTTGGCATTTCAACCGTGATAACCAAAATAATAATTTTAGACGAGCTGGCCCCAATTCTAATTATGGCCGGAATCAGACAGCTGGTTATAATGGAAAGCAAGAAGGAACTTATAATAGGGATACAGCAAAAAAAACTAGCTGCTCAATGGATTGGAATTAGTACTGTTCTGAAAACATTATCCGAAATTAATTTTGTGAGTTTTCTTCCCAAGAAAAAGAATACACAAGTTTATCATATTCATAGTCTATATCACAGAAGATTGGAGCATAATAATTTTTAATGGCAACTAAAGAAAGGACAAGTGATCTGGAAAATGACTTGGATTTTCCACGCTTAGATTCGATTTACATATTCATGATTTTGATGATATTTTGAAATACAATTCACTTCAAGAAAGATTTTACCTTGGACAAATAAATCATACTACGCAAGGTATGATGGAGTGTGTGAGAACCATGCAACCTGGCCAAGAAGAACCAGGACAGCCAGGCAGTCCCAAAGGTTAATACCTAGGACCACAGAATCCTCAACCTGGTCGTGGACCACGATATATTGCTCCTAGAAGACCTAGTGGTATCTACCAGCCATGGTCAAACCAACCAGCCACAGCTGGTCTTGTTATAACTTCCAATGGCCCAACAAAGATTGATCCTGATGGATACACTCCGGCATGGGCTACTTATTGGGCTCAATTTTACAACCAGGCTGGACGATCTGAAGCTCAACCACAACCGGGTACAATAGCACCAGTTCAGCTTGCTTTACAGCCTATGGCATCGCCTCAAACATCAAGAGCTGGTCAGACATATCACAGTACAACCGGGGTTGAATAATAATAATCAGTTGAAATGTATCATGAAGCTGAATTGATAGAGCAGCAATCAAGAGATGAACAAGCACTTTCTTTTTAGAGTGCACCTCAAACTACGCAATCTGATGCCATTATATCTTAGCCATTCATGGATCTCATCTATCACCACCACCAGTTAAAATTTACTCGAACGAATTTATGGACAACCTGGTCCGTATACAGGATATAGTTTTGCTGCTACATATGGTTTTCAACAGAAATTTCAAGCTGATGATTTTTAATAGTTCTTCAAGTATAGATAGTTTTTCTCTCAAGGAATATTATTTTGAAATTTGAACAGATATTACATTTCTTAAAAGTTAGTTCCTTATGTGTACATTCAAAATAATTTTCTAAACAGATAAGTGTGTATAAGATGTACAATTTAGGCAACGGTCTTTACCTTTAATATATATGGCATATTTATTTTTCATATTCTATGTCATCTGTAATATATTTTTATGGTATTCACTAACTTTAAAAGAAAGAAAAATATTTGAAGTATTCTACTTTCTTAAAATAACCACATGAAAAAATTTTAAAATAAATATAATTAACTGTTTTATCAAATTATTAATTTAATCATTTTTATTACTGCTGTTATAAGAGGATTATATCCTGAAAAGATAAATGCAAATTCAGATAATTTAAGTAGAAATGCAATAAACTAATAAAAATGTTACTGTTAAAAAGTATTTTCGCTTAACAATTTGATTATTTTAATTAATTGCAAAATTTCATAAATATAATAATATACATATATTTCATTTAATATGATACGTCTATTATGTGTTGCGCTGAATTTGCTTGTATACAACACAATGTAGTAGAAATTAGCATGAGATACATTTTTCTCTTTAATACTCAATAATGTATGCGTTAATAAAATTTTAAATGATTGTGTTTAATTTAGAATAAACTAACAGTGTATTTCGAGAAACATTTTGAGTTGACTTTTCTTAAATAAATAATTAAAATGTATGATTATACATGTTTTTATGAAATGTTGTTACTTGTATAATAATGGTAATACTTGTTTTCGTTTCAGTTTTATATATATTTCTTATTTTCTAAAGCTATTAGATATAAAAAATTTTCTTATTTTAATCTTCTTCCTAATAAAATGGGGATGGTATTCATCTTCTTAATATATTCTGAAATGTGAAAAAAACAAAAACTAACGTGAAGTGAAAAAGTACTTTAGTCTCTTTTCAGTTTAACTTTTCCTTCAGTTCCCTTCAGGAAAACTTTTAGAAGGGATGATTTTTGAGATTGTAAAGAATCCTTGCTATATTAACAGCGACTCGAGGAGTTATTGGAGAGAAACGCGGAGAGTAAATATCGACCGTTTATGATTGTCGAAAAGGACCACAATGGCCTTATGGCTTGGATGGGCACCATTGTATACTCGTGTACCAACCTTCATATGTTCGATAGAAGTACTCCAACAGGATAGAAGGTGCAAGAATGAGATCCTTGTATCTTATGTGAGACTTAAGCGTGGAGCTTATCAGCAACGTTTTATTTTTAATAACAAAAACCCTTGCAGAAATAGGGATCAGTTAAGGGACGAATATCTCCAGTTGGAAGATATTCAATGAGTGAAAAATTTTTGCGATGACCCCTGATCTTAATCCCATTGAATATTTCCGGAATACCTTTGAATGCTCAAATGCAAGTCCAAGATCAGCTCAAAAAATTTCAATGTGCTCAAGGGTACCTTGTTGTAGGAATTGATGTCTTACTACAGGAATTGATTAGTATCTTGCATGAATCGTTGATATTAGAGTTTAGTAAATGTTAGGAGTGATCCTACATAGCATATAAACATAACCTCCTTGTTTATTTCATTTTTTCTTTCTACTGACTGACAAGATGTTGGTTAACTACAGTAATGTACAAGAAACAAGTTTTCTTCTTTAGGGTCCAAATTATGACCATTTTTGTTTTCCCAAATACTGTTCTTATAATACTTTGGCCAGGTTTGAGTTCATTGGTCTTAGTTTTATTATTGCCAAATAAACCAGTTGTTCTTTTATTTTTTATAAGTGTTGAAAGAAGTCTCCTCTGCACACACGCACAGCAATATCTGCCACAATTCTACTTCCTCTTCGTAACATCCTTCCTTCTTATAAGTCACGAAAAGAGTGGATTAAGATATAACTTGAAATATTTCGATTTCTGAAGAGAGAAAATTTTAGCAGAAACATCAAAAATTCTTATAGATGCAATTTTGATGTTTTTATAATTATTTTGATTAAAATATAAGGAGTTAATGAGTGATTTTTATATCAATTTTGATGTTATTTTGCTAAAAAATGTGTGTGTCTCAAATATATTTTAAATAAACATTAGTGTCTACCAGTGTACAAAATTTACACAACCTTCACACATTTTCTTAATATATTTCAAGATATAAGAAAAGAATAGTGTAATTTCATTACGTTTTCCTACTGATAAATGATAGAAGCAAATACAAGACTGTTTGTTCTCACTTCGATAAAGCTTGAACAAAAGAAAAACGAAACCTAAAATGTTAAAACAGATTTACATAGAAACTTAAATTAACTAAAATAAATCTTCATCTATTTAAATACATTTTAAGCTGCTAAGCAAGTAAATTAATAGAAGCTTGCAGCTGTGAATAGGAGAAGATAGTGGGGAAACACTCATATCGAGCTAGTTCAAAAAATGTAAAGTTATACGTAAACTAATGTTATTAAAACTGGTTAGAAACTCATAAATATCTTCGTAAAATACTAAAAGCTTATATAAAAAAATTAATTCTAGATACATGAAAAAATAAACACATTCTTGAGAGAGAGAGAGAGATTATGTATGATTTTACTAAACAACAAAATATAAACTTTCCTGATTTGATTACATTTATCTTCATTTGATTTTAAGATTTCAATAAAGATTATTTATATAGATAAACTTGTTATTTTTTTAGTTCATATAAAACACGATAATGGTAATCACAGCTTCAATGCGTAATCAAAACGCATAAAATATTTGATTGAATGATTAAATGAGTATCCATTAATTAATATTGCTTATAAAATGTGAAATAGTGAATGTAAAGATAATAATATAAGAATATATTAATCTTAAAAGGGTCGCAATTAAATCAAGTTAAATATATGGTACTTATAATAGCAGTTTTGAGTCTTTAAAGCTTCTCGGAAAGAAACTGCCAGAAGGCACCTGCTCTGTTTAAGCATATACTCAAAAGTAAAATAAGATGAAGTATTTGACTCATAGCAATAATGGTAGAAATCTAATAATTTATTTCATCAATTAAATCACCTATTAATTCATCAACGATTTATGATAGACTTGAATGAATTTGAAGAAGTGTTTTTTGATGTGTTTGTTTTATTTTGCAAATAGTTATTCTAATAGACCATAATCAACTACAATTATGTTGAAATAAATTCTCTTAACGCAAAATATACATGTTACATTACTGGCTGACAAAAAAACAAAGTAAAAGAATATTTTTAATTAGTAAGACCGAGTGCATGATTTTCAAACATTTAAGATACAATGTATTGAGCTAATTTGATACAAGTTGGCGTAAATTTTTTTTTATTTCAATAAATGCGAATAATTATCTTAGATTTAATATTATGTCTGTGTGTGTACATGGTATATATCATGTTGAAATGTACATCAAATAGCTGCAACATTGATACGATAAAATTTAAGCAATTTTTTTGATAAAATATCACATTCCCTGCAAAAATTCCCAGCGAGATGCTTAAAAATTATCAGTTTTGAATTCTTACAAAATTCTTCATTTGAATTCAAGATTTTAAGAATGACAAGAATTTAGATACACTTTTTGTTTTTTTAAATATAATACGCATGACATCACATGAGGTGTGTCTCAAAAATAATCTAAATAATAAGAAAAGATATTTCTAATTATTATTAACACCAAAGTTGTTAGTAGATCCTATATTAAAATATAGTTTACCTCCCCCCATAGTATACATGTATTTAAAACCTGTAAATCAGACAAAAGTAATATTATAACTTGTAATTTGAAGTTACTCTAATTTAAATCTAATTTTTTTAAAAAAAATGGGAGTTTTAATTTTATACTTTATTTAATGATATAGCAAGAATATTTTCCTGAATTAATTGCACCAGCAAAAGATAAATGTACAAATTAACATTTAAGTACCTTATATAATATTTAATAAAATCTAATAATCTGCAAAACACTTCATTTCAGTATAAAATAAAGAAATTCCAACATCAAAAAAATTTTTCAAACCACCAAAGAAATAAAACTTGCATAGGTTAAACACCCGTTAACAAATACATTATTTGTGTGTCATATTCTTCAGTTCCTAATACTTAACTTTTAGAGCAATTTAATTTGAGATAATGTTTGGAAAAAAAAAACATTCACCAGAGAATTTAATCGAGTTTTTATGGTATGTATTTCCTCCTTAATAAAAATCATTTTCCTTGCTACAGAAGCTGAACTTATCGCACATGATAATTTTTTTAACAGAATATAATTCCAAAATTGCCTGAATATTGATGTATTTACCAAGAGAAACTACATGTTTTTCAATTCTTCTCTCCTTAAATTCATGGATTTTAAATTTTTTTATTGAAAAATGCCAAAGATTTTCATTTTGATTTTCTTTTTATGTGATAATTAAAACAATTATACATCATGTAGCAGCATGAGAAATATATTGTAGGATTTGTAACTCTACAATACCATCTATAGTTTTAAATACATAAATCTTGTGTGCTTACAATAAATTGAATTTACATTCTAAGGAACTAAAAAATGGTTTTTAAGTTGTGATTCGTCATCGAAAGCATATTTATTATTAAATAAGGCCAATGCCTTATTTTATTTATAAATATATTTTCGTTCAACTCAAATTAATTTTTTGAATTACCCTGTTTATTAATTTACTGTGTTATTAACAGCAACTTCGGTAAATTAATACCATTCTGTAGATTAAGAGCGTCAGTTTTTTTGAAAAATCATGTGTCTTCTAAAAAACTAATAGCGTATTAAAATACTCATGTTTTCATTTTTTTATATTAAGTATTAAACTTAGTGATGCAAATAAGCATATCTCTAATAATGAGAGTTTCTTATTAAATATTTTATATTGCTTAGGTATAGGAAAGTAATATTCAGGGAGATTTCACACATTTAAAAATTACTGAAACACTAGACTTTCTTTTGATTTTTCAAATATATAAAAATATGTGTATTATGTATCATGTTATATTGCACATAACATCATAATAAATATATATAAGGTAGACAAATTTTCTACAAAAACAATATACTATCATTATATATACATATATATATATATATATATGTATATATATATATATATGTGTGTATGTGTGTGTGTATGTATGTATGTATGTATGTATATATGTATGTGTGTGTGTGTGTGTGTGTGTGTGTGTGTGTGTGTGTGTGTGTGTGTGATAAAACTGCAATTACTTTGTAGTATAGCTCCACTATCATGCCATAGTGCAATAGCAGAATCGTTTGCAGGTCATGTAATTGTAATCCTAGTCTGCAAATCAACAAAAACTTTATCGGATTTTTGCTTTCTATTTCCAGGTTTAATGGAAAACATACATTGAAACTTTTTCCATAATTAAATTATTATCACTAACTTTAAACGTTTTTCAATTAAGTTTATTACGTTAAATCAATGAAGTTTGCAAAGTTTCCATATTATAAAATATTATTCCTTTATTATTTATTGATTTCATATTATGAAGATTTGCAAAATCATACATAGCAAATGTTTTAGTTGTGGGAAATATTTAATAACTGAAAATATATTATAATTATACATTTTTTTTGTTGTAGCAATATTTTTGAAGTATGCAGGAAAATTTAATTTTGTTATTTAACTAAGAGCGGAAAGTATTTACTCTCGTGATTTTTCAGATAAAACAAGACCCAAACCATAACCTTGGGTGAGAGCTACCAATGCGCTAAAAATTGGCAAATTAGAACAACAGAAATGTGTCATTTGAATAACAATTAACTAGAATACAATAATGAATGTTTATTTAACATCTTATCGCACCCCACAATGCCAGCTTAACTGGCATAAGACAGCATGGTTGTCTTGTGCCAGTTAAGCTGGCATTGTGGGGTGCGCAGCTCAACTTTTCCAATTGAACCATACTTTGGTGTGAAGTCCAACTTCCTCAGTACAATCATGCCATAGGTACCCATTTACAGTAAATGCAACCATTCAAACAAGGAAAGATAGGATAGACAGAAAGAGAAGTATACCCATGCCCTAACTGGGATACGAACCCAGGACCTTCTTATATGAAAGCAGGCACTCTGACTACTTGACTAATAGGGCGGATAATCGTATCATCTTAAGCTATAATGAATTGGTAGATAATAACTGCGCCTAAACATTTCTAATAAAAATAATAAACTAAATGGTTTTGTCATAGCTCTTGACAAAATTCAATCCTTTGTTATTAATGCTACAAACGTGACGGCTTCATACATGGGAGGTTAATATATATATGTTTAATTATCACTACATGACAAACAAATAAGCCAGCTTTCAACACTCATTTGTTTTATAATGTTGTTGAATTTAGGATCAAGAAGATTAATTATTTTTATTTTAGAGTAAGAATCATCATTTTAGTTAGTCAAAACATTATTTGCATTTGGGAAATATTTGAACCTAAATGTTTTCCCATATTAAGAGATTAGATCTATTTTTAAATTTTTGTGTAAATTTTATTACCAATCCATTATAAACCAAATAAAGATTTGAAATTTTCGTCAAGAGAAACTTAATAGGTGAACTGGTTTTCATAGGGTTAATTTTCTCTTAGTTGAAACACAACTTATTTATATTTAGAATCTTTAACTTTCCATACTGTCTGAAGGTAAACATACGATCACTGTAACAGGCAATAGGCAAATTGACTTCCATGTGAAATTTAACAACTGTGAAAATACCACATTGAAGAAAAAAACTAACGTTAGGAATGCATATTTGGAAATTATTCGATGTGAAAGGGGTTTTCAAATTTGAAGTCATTCATTGTAAGTGTTTCTAAACTTATGGTGGGTCTAAGGAGTAAAGATTAATGGTTAGTGTTTCTTGAAATAAAAAAATGTCCTCTGGTAACAAAATATGGACAGAAAATAGAAATTAATTTACTTTTTTAATAAAAATGGCCACTAGTTTATCTCAATTTTTTCTAATGTACTGATATTTCTCCCAGATGTGTAGATATGAGCTACATTTATGTTGCAAAAGTAAATTAGAATAACAGAAAAGTCAGTAATTAAACAATATTAAATTGGTAAGTACAAAATTTTACAGAAGTATTTGAAATAATAATGAACATGAAGACCAATTCTTAGAGCCAAACTTTCAGCCAAAAAATAGTTTTATCAAAGTTCTTGGCACACATTCATCAGCGGCATGTGAGAACTGTGACTAATTCATAAAGTAAAAGAGGTACTATACTTATACTCAGACGATATCAGCGATATTAAAAATGTGTTGCTTTATTCTGTTGCGGTCTTTGCAGAAAATGAGAAACGGATTCATTTTTGCAAAAACTTTCAAAGACGTTGGATGATTCCTCGTGATAGTTGGTATTTGTAAAGAAAATATGCATTTGCAATTAGTCTAGTCAAAATGTAAAAGCAAAATTACGTCCAACTAAAATTCTGGGATTAATTCCGTAATACCATATGGTTTATTTGGTACAGAGGGTATCGGCCAAGCTTTCGTACCTCCTTGAATGTGTGAATACAATGTAAACATTTTCGATGGTAAATTTTAAGTTGAATACAGTTGTTAATGAGGACGTTTCTTGCACTTCATGCTACATTTCAATAGTCTCATATATAAAATACATGACGGGGTCAAAACACTTTTAATTTTCCTTTTTATTCGTGAAATTACAATTATGAATTTATATTATTTAAGAAGGGATATAATTGTTCATTTTAATTAATGATTTGAGTAGTGAAAAGAAATGCTATTGCTACAAATATGAAAATTTTTCTCAACGAGTAATAAAGGAAATGATTGTTAAATCACTTGCGATTTTAAAATAAATTTCTTTCATTAGAAACCTAGTGAATAAATCAAAACGCGTCTTAGACGCTTTAACGTTAGTAACATTACACCTCTATAGAAATACTATCCTCTGCTATTTAAAATCACAATGGATTTACATGTAAGAATGGTATATGTCGCATTTACAGTATGATTGGCATATTTGAAAAGGCTTCCAAATATACACTTGAAAATAATTTCACTATAACCCACCTAAGATTATATGGATGCTACTCACCTCAAGAACTGCCCTTAAGTTTTAAAGTTTATGACTGACAACTCTTTTGAGGCTACTGAAGAACTTTATTCGTGTTTTTAACTTGTTCATCTTTTTATTGGACTGCTCGTCGATAAATGGCAGAGATCCCGAGGACGAACTTAGGAAAAAAACAATTTTTTTTTAAACTATAAGTCATCTGATTGAAATATTCCAAAATTGTTAAATCACGCATTTTTAAATCAATGGAGCACCAAAGTTTAAGTAATTCTAATGAATGCCTGAAAATAAATTGTGATAAAATTTTCCTTACATAAGGAAATATAATCATTTTGTGGAAAAAAAATGTTGGAATACATTTTTTCATGCTGTTCATTTTTATCGATAAATCTTGTGACAATAGATTATGTAACAAATTATCATGTAAAGCATAGGTTCCCAAAGTGGTCCAAGTGAACCCCAGGGGTTAATAGTAGATCACACGGGAGTCCACATAGAAGTGAAAAGAAAACAGGGGTTCACAAGTTGTAAGTGGGGATCCACAAAAAAATTTCTGGTTTTCATAATAAAGAACAAAAATTTTGGCTTGGATTTACCTATCAACGTAGGCAGGTAGTATCATTCACTAGGTACGTACTAAAAATATTCGAGATTCAATTCAAACACAGAACTGAATAGAACAATGGATAATAGTACAAGAGTGTACACCACATGTCGAGACTTGTAAAGTGTCGCCCGTGCGCCATCTCACTAAAAGTATGACTATTTTTAAAGCATGCCTATTATCAACATATGCAATATAATTTTACATTATATACTCTAAAAGATAAAATTGATACAATTTTTGCATTTAATAGTCATAGCAAAAAAAGTTAAAAAGTAACACATTTTTTCACATGCTCACTTCTATTAATAAGGAAAAGGATAGTAAACAATTGAACGCTTATTATGTTAACAACATTAAAATGGATTAATGAAATTTAATTTTCGACAAGCATATGACTTAATTATATGCTAGTCTTTAATTGTGTGAAATATGCAACAGATAGTTTAAAAAGCACGGCACTAAAAATGCTAATATATATGAAATTGTTTGTTATGAAAACTGGTTAAAAGCTTAAATAAGTTTTACAGAAAACATTAACTGACATGAAATAATAAATTTTAAATAAAATTTTGATGCTTAAAATAAAAATTTCTTTAATTCTTAAAATAGATTTTAGCAAATATGAGGGTATTCAATTCCTGATTTAATTACAATGTACTTAATGTGAATTTGGTCTTCTGATAATAATATCTTCAACTTACGTATAGCAAAAACAATCAAATTGTTACAGTATCAAAAGTTAATTAATATCAAAAATAGTTAATGATAAATGTTTCATGCCATTTTTCATTTCCTTTTAATAAAAAAAAATTTCACTATCATAGTTTGAATTTTAAAATATTTGTAAAACGGATCATGATCAGATTCAAAAGTGACAACATATGCTTTTGGCACAGTAATACTATGTTTTTGGTAATATAGAGATAAATAAGCATATACAATATAACATATTCTTCTTAAACACCCAGAATTTAATAAATTAAAAATCACGCGGTGACGTTTTAATTTCCCATAATGAAGGCTTAAAGTATTAACTGAAGTAAAATAAGACACATTATTTGTTAGACACGTATAATTGCTGAAATCCAGTTAAATAATTTATCAGTTAAACCACATAGTAAATAATTCCTGTTTTACGTCAGTCTTTATTGTATTCTAATAAAAGAAAAATGCATTATCACTGTTTTAATTTTGAAATACTTATAAAATATATTATGATCAGGTTCAAAAAAGGCTGACATGTGTTTTCTTGACGCAGTAACGATATGTTTTTTGTAATAAGTTTCCAGAAATAATTTACATGTCAAATCTAAGTAATGACTTCAACTTAATGTGAAGAATGTCCTGAAAATAAGATGCTTGATCATTTGCATGATCATGCCTTTTATTTTCAAACATTTGAGATACTGTGCCTTTCACAGTTTTTAAAATTCTTAACAGTAATATTCCACAAATAGAAGCTCGGTGCTCTGGTTAGTTAAGGCGTTCCCTCTCGTTTGTGAGACCGCATCACGATCAACTGCAGATCCTTCGTTTCAACTGGTGGCGACTGTGGAGTGTGCAACTTGTCATGGTCGCAATGTCTTCAAAGTGAAATGATACCTTTGGAGGTGGGAGAACAAGTCCGTGTGTCTTCCTATCTGAACCCTGCTTCTAATTTACGAAGATCCACCAAGCAAATTATTTTACAGAGGCAAAAAGACAGATTTCAGACCAAGATGCTTATCAGTAGTGAACCTCCTGAAGCTGCATCTCTACTCTTCATTATGGCCCACAAGAGCTCATGGACCGGCTGATGTTTGACGATCAAGTGGAATGAGACAATTTTAAATAATCAATTTTTGAATCAGATAAAAATAAAAAGAGCATTTACTATATTAAATATTGATGCAATCAAGAATATTCCAGCATATAATATCAATATCCAAACAGTACGGTTTCGTTTGTCAATATACATAATCATACATACAGACAAGCATTAATGCATATAAATATGGTTTTATTGCATGAAAATTATTTGTTATAGAGCTTTATGATTAGCGCAAATTTGTATCAAATTTATAATTTATTCGCTACATCTTAAAATGACTATTTTTAAATTAATTTCAATATTTTACTCTTAAAGAATATTTTGTTCTTTTTGAATATTTTGTTTTTCTTTCTGTCCAAATTATTTTAGTGATATTAGTTTTAGTGCATAATAATTCTTTACTTTGATCGCCAACATCGATATTAATTTCTTGTTTCACTTGCTGTCACGAAACATTTTCGATCTAACAGTTGAATCATTATAATTGTAGCCTTATTTTTTCATTGTGCAATGCTATCTTTTTCTCATTGGTTATGTGTCGTATTGTTTTAAATTTCCAAACTCAATAGTTTAAGAAAAAAGTGTCAAAAGTAAGCTCTAAAGGAAGAAGTGACTGAAGATTGACAGTTGAAAAATGAGAAAAATACATATTTTTTTCAAAATTAACTTAATTAACTCTTTTTCTCTATTAAACGGGGGCATTAAGCATTCATCGTCACAAGCCGAACGTATACATTGATTTCGTTACAAAAATACTAACA
The DNA here is from genome assembly GCA_037975125.1 of Latrodectus hesperus. Lineage (NCBI taxonomy): Eukaryota > Metazoa > Arthropoda > Arachnida > Araneae > Theridiidae > Latrodectus > Latrodectus hesperus. Next base: position 15,479,245 of record CM075858.1, on the reverse strand, counting down.
AAATTTGGTAAGAAATTTTTTTATCAAAATTTTTTACCATTTTTTTCTTTTAGTGCAAAAGAAGAATTAAATTCCATATCTATTACGATGAACTTCTCAAATTGGAGTTATTTAATGTTCACATTTGAAGTTTTATACTTTTCTATATTTTTAGACCTCTTCTGTTTTTTAAGGATGTTGAACTTAGTACTTAAAGAATTAATCGTTTAAACTTTTGATTAATCAGTAACGAATTAGTAAGTGAAAATTCAACTGTTGATGCCAATGAAAAAATCAGAGAACTACATTCTTTCCCTTATTATTATTTTTTTTTTTTTACTCTTCCACTCGAATATTGGGCTCGTACTTTATTTTTATGAAATGTGTTAGAAATATATAAAATTTAAGAAATGTTTCAAACGCAATTCATTTTGAGAAAGAGAAAATTATGCAAGCAAATTTTGAGTAGAAAATTAACATAGATATGAAATGTTATATTAATATATTAGGTATTTATTTTCACAACAAACAAAAAATTAATAAATCTTGATAGAACTATCATTTTTCTTCATTAAAATTGACTTTTTTTTAATATTACATTTGTGTAAAAGGCTGGTCTTAAATAAAGTTTCCGTCGATAAAAAAATTTACAAATATTTATTTCAGTGCTTTTTCTCGAACCTGAATGGATTAACCGTGACAATTACACATCTGCATCAAAATTATCAGAGTGAAACAAGCGTAGAAGGTTGCCATAACTAACGCACTTTATCGCACCATGAACGGTTTTTCAAGGCGACAATCAAATGAATAGTTAACATTGAACAACCAATCAAATAATAGGAAATATGATTTACGCAATTCTAAACCAATATTCTAACACAGTACTAAACATTACATAGATTCAGCAAATAATTTTCAAAATTAACAATAGGCTCAAAGTATAAATGGTAAGAGCAATTATATTAAACAATAGAGAAAATAATAATGATGACTAATGATCCAGAGACTACAATTCAATGACAGCATAATTATTCTAATCATTATTTACAGGAAATATGCACAATTTTGCAATGGGTAATTTTTAAAATCCCATGAGCCATATGTGTATTGATCACTCTGACGCAATTTTCATAGCTGTGAAAAACTCCTAATATTCTTCCAAGAAGCCATTTGCATTCGCGAACGCTGGATGTTAAAATCATTTCTGCTAAATGAAATTCCTCACGAGAGGCTTGTAATCCCTTGTTCTAATATTATGAAAAAACCTGAAACAAAAACATAAAATTCTAATTAGCTTAACATAGTTATTGGTAACCTTAAGAATATGACCTAAAACTGAATTTCTATTGGGTTAGTTAAATTAATTTTTTCGGCTTGTTTCAGTTCCCGCGAGTACTGATTATTGTCCACTGCAAATTCTGAAATACTAGTTCTCTTATAATTGAATGGAAATCTTGAGAAATGCTGATCAGTCCACCACAGGATTTTACTTATAATATCATCTATAGCTAAACTTCTGGATATCAGATCCGTTGGGTTCTCTCTTGAGAATACATATCGAGACTTACAGTTCGCAGTAGGTGCTTGTGTGGCTGCCACTCGATTGCTAACAAATGTTTTAAGTTCATGAGACGATGTATTGATCCAAGCCGAAACGATATTGAAGTCAGACCACAAAATTGTGGCAGAGTCCTTGATGGCTAAGGCTTTATTAACCTTCTGCGTGAGTTCAGTCAGCAGAAAAACTGACAAAGTTCACACGTAAGAACAGCGATATCTGATTAATACAGAAATTCTGGATTTACTGCGCAAAATATGAACTGAAATAGCTCCATCTCGTAACTTGCACTGCGCATAATCTACTGCTCCATAAGCAGCAATAGAGGAGTCTGCAAACCCGTGAATCATAATAATTTCATCATCCCAACAATGTCTTGGAATAACTAAGGTTTCTAGCTTTGGGAGAAATGACACACACAAATTCTATCCAACATTCCAAAAGAGAAAGTGGAAGCGAAGCATCCCAATATACTTTTAAGAGACAGATTTCCTTCATGTACAATTTTGCCTTTGTCTCAACAGGACAAATAAGTCCTAGAGGATCGAATATCCTCGCAAAGTTTGACAATACAGAGTGTTTAGTATATTTTAACTAAACAGTCTCTTTATATTGAATTGAAACCTTGTATGAAAGGCAATAAAGTTGATGTTTCCGCAATACTCCTAGAACCTTAACAGAACTAATTTTCTTAGTATCCTCGAATGAATATTGTTCATTACTAGTGATACCTTCGAGAAAACTGTCATCGTTAGAATTCCTCTTGTGAAGGGACATACCTACCAGTGCAAGAAACTGGAAAAGCTGGAGTAGTAATTGTCTTGTTGGTTCCCGATCATAAGACCCTGTAATACGTCGTCAATGTAAAAATCATCCCGTCCAATCCTTGCACCATCTGAAAGCGAAATTTCTTCATCATCACATAACTGTTTAAGCACATAACAAGATAGAGTGCGGCGGCAGTTCCCTATGTCACAGCCTGAATGTTTTAACTGAAATACCTGGAACTTCGTTCCAAAAAATTCTTTGTAAATCTCTTTTCGATGGATGGACTAAGATTTGTCTATACATCTTGCATATATTTGCTGAAAAGCAAACTTCCTAAACCGAAGCATTAGGGAAAAATGATCTTGCTGCGGAATTCTACCTAACTTTTGCAGCTGATTGAAAGATGTAACTGTAAATGTAGGAGCTGAGGCGTTAAAAACTAACCCTTAGCTTCATTGATTTGCTTTCAGAGTGAACTATGTAAATAATTAAGGAGTCAGGATCAAAGGCACAACCTGAACAAGATGGCCTAGCTGAAAGGATTAAAGCCTTTGCAATGCATTGAGTTACAGCTATGTAACAAAACAGCAATCTCCAATCAAGATTTTGGGCAGAAGCTGTTTAATGCTACGTTTATGTCAAAAATCGCCAAGTAAACATTGCTCCTTTTGAATTTACAATCAAATATTAAGATACAAGAAACTTCTGTGATGTCAAGCGTTTTGAGACATTGCTGTGAATAAACTTATGGCAAAGCATTGATTTCACAAATTCAGGTGACGAAATTTGACCCTTTGTGTTGAATCTAGAGTCTATTGGACTTGACATCAAGTGGTTCACTATGAGCTGGTACCAATGGGCCAAACGTTCACTGCGGACTAGCAGCAATTGGAACATGTGAAGCAAGGATTGCTACAGAAGAATCCATCATTAGTAAATCGCAAGGATGTACTGTTCATGGCCTATAACGCAATATTGCATGATAGGTGGTTGCCCAGAAATACCATACAGTGACTTGGTTGGGAGACTGTGCAATCCTCCTTACTTATCTGACCTTTCAGCATCACATTACCACCTGTTCAATTCTGTGAATAATAATCTTCGAGGAAAATCTTTCCTCAATCAAGCAGACTTGCTCTAGACATTTCTCAGACTTTATTGGGTCCAAAATCTCAAATTTTTAGTCAAGGAAATTACGCAATTTAAGACATGTTGGCAGAAGGGGTTGGATACCGATGGTAATTACTTCGAGGACTAGCAATAGGCTACATTATCTGTAGTCCATGTTCTTTTGCTTCATTAAAAAGAGCAAAATCTTTCTCGCCTACCTTGTAGATTATGAATAATTAAACATTCTTCAGTTGATGAATATTCAAATCTCGTACAGTAATGCTTTAATATTTTTTTATTAAACATAATTTGCAACAAAGAACATTTGAAACTTATTGTTTGAGAAAACATCTTTCTTTTTGTATATATGGATTCTAATGTACAACAGGGAAGTACATTTACTTTACTAAGTAGTTTAATTATATGAAGTGCAAATAAAACATATAGTCATATAAAAAGAATAAACAGTTAAATCATCAGTAAACGCTTTTGTAATATTTAAATGCATTTGTGATTTCTTCTTTGAATTAAACTTGCTGATGTAATTCTCACTTACCTGAAATGGTCTTGCACAGTTAAAAAGATCTGATTTAAGCCATAATATTGCTAACGAATATATTTACATATATTATTTCTAAAATAAGTTCAGATAGAACGAGTTAACTTTTTTAATTGCATTTTTAAAAATATTTCAAATGACTGTACTGTTAATTTGTAAATTTCAGATTACTTAAGTAGAGACCCTTAAAAATGTCATATTTAAACATTTTTTGAAGACTCTAAGTAAATTGAAATTATTCATGAAAAAATACTTTTTCTGTTAAACTTCTTTTTATTTTGTAGTGATTAAAATTCTCAAAAACTAAATTAATGTACACAAGTTTATTTTGTAATGATTAATTTAAGTATATATTTTTTAATAACTTATGTTTACTTTCCAATTTTTTTCTGCTCAATAACAAAAATACTTTTACAATGAAGGATTTGTTTTCATATAAAACACTGAAATATATACTTCAATATTTGCATGGAAATAACAAATATCTAAATATCTTTTAAATAAAAAAATAAACTTAAAACCTGAAAATGTAAAAAAAACTTGAAAAGGCAAAAAAAGTAATTTAGAAGAAAAGTGAGGAAAATTGCTTACCTTCAAAAAGTCTTAAGTATGAATTTTTCCCGAATTTCGATCAAGAAATACATCTACAAAATTATTATTAAAATTATTGAAGTGAAATTTTAACTTTGAAATATAAAAAGCATTTGTATTCTGAAATACGTATAAAAATATTTATAATTTTATAATGTCTAGGTGATTAAGTATCTAATTTTTTTTTAATTAATTCATCATGTCAGTTTAAAAGAACCAAAAAACAACGATTTGTACAAAAAAGGCAAAAAATAATATTCTCACATTTGCTTAAAAAGAATCACTAAATTTGTTTAGTTATGCAAGTATTAGCTTATGTTGTAAAATTTATAAAGAGGAATAATTTATTAATTAATTTATGCCATAATTTATGAGTTTAAGGAGTCTTTAATGCGAATGTATAATTAATTACGTTGATTTTACTCTTGTTTATTAGAATTAAAAAGCGAGTCATTTACTAGTATTTTCATAAAAAGTTTACGCACTTGTTTTTGTTTTTGGTCCCTTGCTTAAAAGTGATCCTAATATAAATTACAGATTTCTTATAATCTAAATTCATATTTTCCATTTTTCCAAATTTTATCTACTTAATTTTTACACAAAATTTCTTTCTGATCAGTGAAGAGGAAATAAAAATTTACCAGGCTGATTTTCTACGGAAATAAGAAGCTATTCTTTTAACATACGAGCAATTTAGACGAAGTTTAAAGTGTATAAGCAAAAGATTATGCATTCAGTATCTTAATAATTTTCGGCACAGATACCGTATAATCCAGCATGCCAGATTCTGAATTTTTTGGTGATGAAGAAATGTTGTCAAGATAAAATATTGTGACGTCTCGCAATGACGTAAATCTAGTGTTTCCAAAAAATTAATTTCATACGTAATTCTTATAGCTCTTCATCTATACGACGTAATAAAATCTAAATTGCAATATAAATAAGAAAATCCGTAAAAAAATTTCCAAACTCATAATTTCTCATACTTGATTATGTGGCATCTGTGACTAATTTTCTTCAATTTCATCAATTAAATGTAGAATTTATGAAAGATTTTAAAAAAGGATTTCATTTTTTCATTGATTTTAAAAATTTTAGTAAAATAAATATATTTTTATTTAAAATACACTTCCTAGCCGCTATTTTTTTTTTAATTTTGTAAATATTTTGAAACAGGTTTGTCTGAATAAAATATTAGATACATGTTTCAGAAGGTAGAAAACTTATTAAAATAAATCGCGGTTTGAAACAAATTTTTTAAATAAATTTTATTCTTCATATTTGAATATGAGAATAGAATTTTTTTCAATCAACTTCTTCATGCATTAAAAACAGTAATATAAATTCTATATGCTCCAATCAAATTAATTAGTCCTGGTGTGGGCAAAAAATAACCATTTTGTGATAAACCTAACCATACCAACCAATGATATGACTGAATTCTTGTATAGCATCGAAAAAAATTTAAGGAAATAAACTGTTAATCTTATTTTGCTATAAATTGAATTAATCGACAATAAAAGTGTCTTCCAAACGGCCAAATTTTATTCCGGTACATATGAAATAATCTCTTGGCTTAGATCACATGGAACACACCAAAAATATTAAGTTCGAAATTGAAATGAATAATGCATACGTAAATCCAACTAACAAGCAATTCGCTGAAGGAAGAGCTTGCTTTTATAAATTTTCCACGTGTTAATACAATATTCAAACCAAAAAAATTACAAATTTATATATATGTAAGTTAATACAATAAAAACTGGTGCAAAAAGTTACTAGTTATTGTAACGTACTCAGTCTGTATAGGTTGACTTATAGGTAGGCAAGGGCCGTTAAGGAATCAGGCTTACGTAATTTAATATTCTTAACTAAATATTTATTTATAAATTAACAGGTTTTGTTTGTTTGTAGCTCAACGGTCATTTTTTGCACACGAGGGCTAATTAGACCAGGACCTACGCGGTTTAAAGTGAATTTCGAACCACTACAAACATCCATGTCCAAGGTGGGATTCGAATCCACGATCTGTTGAACCGAAGGTAAGAGCGCTAACCTTTCGGCTGCCAGCTCGGCACAAATAAACAAAATTATGTACAAGAACTGACGTAAATTGTAGGCTCCAGGAAAACTGATGAATTTTTTACTTTCTGAAACGTTCGCTGCATATTCGGTCGGGAAAAACTCATTGCTGGTACTGGGGACCAGACCCCTAAATTCCGTACTCGGGAACAATCACTCGATAAGGTCGATGATCCTCTCCGAACAGCACTGGAATATCAGGGTTACTCAAATTCAAGGCCTGGCGTCTCTGTGATCTCGATTCTCTCTCAGACTCCACGTTCCGTCGCTGGGACTGTTCTGCTCCGGGATCTGTTTCAGAAAAGTATCAGAAACACCACACGTATGTCGAAGCTCTCCTCCGTCCCCACAAGCATCGGTTCACAGTTCGTGGGTTCGAATCCCACATTGGGCATGGATGTTTGTAGTGGTTCGGAATCCACTTTAAACCGTAGGTCCCGGTCTAATTAGCCCTCGTGAGCAAAAAATGACCGTTGAGCGACAAATAAACCAAACAAACCGTCCCCATAAAAGGGCCTGCTATTTATCTTAAACTTTTCCCGAACATCTGAGCTCCAGTAATCTCCTGATCCATCTTCTAATGCCACTTTTTGACCTCTATTTCCAGCCACTCCATCGATTCGAATCAGAGCATGTGAAGAGACAATAAATTCTTCGAAAGCACATAGCCCATTCATCAGGTGAAGAATTATATTTTCTTCGAATTCGAAGAAGAAGGGCCATAAAGTTATGGAGGACTTAATGGCCCTTCTTCTTAAGTCCTCCATGACTTAATGGCCCTTCACGAATCGTGTTTACCGTTCCCACATCATATTCCAATCAGAACCAATTGACTGTCTTTGGGTACTATGTTGTTCCTGGAATTCAAACGTGGGAAATCAATCTCGTTGACAGCTGCAAAGGTGTTAACGTCCATCGAAATTCATTAAATAACTTGGGGTTTTCAAGCAATAACGGTGTGGTAAAGGTAAAGGATAAACTTTAAAATATAAGAGTTACAAAAAAAAATGTTTCACTAAAAATGTATTTTAACTACAAAATTCCTATTTACAATACTTGTTTATAAACAACATTTTCATCTTCTGGTGGCATATGTATATAAATATTTCGTATTTCCAACATATTAATGTCCATGGAAAAAGCAAGCGTCTTTGAGAATGATGCCGAAATATTTGAAGGTTTGTCCTTGAGCTTTCTTAACTGTAAAATTATAGGCCTATTTGATTGGAAATTCCAATATTTTAAATAGGAATTGCGGTTTAGTAGGGATCAATGGTATTCTGAAGATAGAGATCATTGGTGTACTTTGTCTTTTGCAGTCATAAATTCGGCTTCGATGATATTATCTTATAGCTATTTGACGATCATCTTTATTCCGTTACATAGTTTTGATGAGTTAAGATCTCTGAATAGTATGATCCGAGATCTAATACTCATTTAAAAACAGTGTAATGGCATGTCTGGTACTTGCAGTTTTCGTAGAAAAGTTCAACTTTCCTTCAAGTTTTACCGTCGATTGATTTGCATTTTATTGTTTCATTGTGATTTTTTTTTTTTTTGAATATTGAAATTAATATTGCGATAACATTATTTTTAATTGCTAAAATTGCTCTCTGAAATAGTCTCTCCTAATTGGTACAGTTATGAACAATGTTTGGATAAATTTGGTCGATAAGTTCGTTTTCAGCAGTCTTATGTTACTCAAATCACTGTTGGATTCAATGATGCCGGTCATTTCAGTTTCATCGCACTTTACATTTGTTCTAATTGATAAATAAATTTACACTTCTCATGCATGAGTTAACAAACAATTTATAGAAATTTGATTCGCCGTATAATATATATAATTAATAAAAAACTCATATTTGATTGTCTAATCTTTAAAATTATTTAGTTTACATTATTGTTCAATATGCATTATTTTTGGGCTCAATATACTCTTCGACACATTTTTCACACCTCAAAATTACTTTGCTATATGTAGTTGAATTTTAATCCCGAGTCAAATCAAAATTATCTAAATTCACAGTGCAAGCACAAGAAGGATTCCTATATTTTTAGAAATCTTGATTAACAAACAATGCTAGTGTTTTACTCGATTAGAAGCACTAAAGGGCAAAATATGTATAAATTTGAGGCATATTGCTCTGACAAAGAGAAGTTGCGGTAATCAGGGCACAAACATTCACAGTATATCCCAAACATTAACGAGATCTAAAAATCAAATTCATTGATACGAAGACAAAATAACAATTAAAATAATTAGACTCTATGTAAGTGTTGGCGTTTCATAATTTATAAAGATTTGTTCTCAATACTGATTTTCCACAGCTGCTGACTAAGCAATTGACGTCGCGAAGGGTGTTATCATTATCGCAAACACGTGAAATATGCATACTGAAGAGGTGAGAATCGTGCTTATTATGTGTGTGAAAGTGTTATCAACGTTAATGGCTTGTGTTTTGTAAGTCCAAGTAATTACTGTGGTGAAGTATCTGTGTAGACTGTTCAATTATTTTCCTTAGATTGAGGCCATATAGAGTGTCCATAGAGTGCACCATTTCTTCCAAAATTAACTCTTTATTATTGAAACAAAGTATATCTAAGCTTGAAAAAACTAATAATGTGTTCAGGTATCCTAAAGATTTAAATTATTTTTTCCATAAAAGGATATTTCTCGTTTTCAACCTAATTGTATAAATAATATTAAAAATAATGCAAAGAAAGCTAAATGAATATATCAACTACAAAATGCCATAAAAATTTCAATATTTAATTTACACTTATATTAGATATATATTAAGACTTAGAATTAGGATTTTATGGAACAAATGTTTATTTTTTCAAACAATATAACTCTTAATTATTTGAATAAGACATTTATTATAAAATTTTAATGAAAACAAAGAATGCTGCTTATTTACAATTGTCGAGTAATCATACATTGATTTTGAAAATGTTTTTTTTTCGGTTATTGTTAGAAAAGTACGAATTAAATATATAAAAAGTTTGTATATAGCAATTATGAATTATATTCTGATTTTTATGTGCTGAGTAAAGTTTAAAAGAACAAAAAATGAATATTAGAAATTTATATTGAAAAAAAAGTAAATAAAAATTATAAAGAAAAAAAGTAATGAAAAAAAATGAAATGTTTTTTGAACTTTTCTTTTAATTTGGATATTTATAATGTTTATTTTCTATTGTGAAATATCTAATATAATATTGGAGTTTTAATTACATTAAATATTCTTGGAATGGTTATTCCCTAACTTTCTTCAATGTTATTCGTCTTTGTTTTTTTTTTTTTCTTTTTTTTCCCCAGATGATAATAATTAACATATATAATGACATTCTCACAGCTAAATTCTTCTTTCCATATGTTTCAAATATTCGAGAAAGTTATAAACTATTGTATTTAAAAGCATAAATTTAGAAAGATTAACTTTGCTTCAACTTTATTTTCAAAAACAAAAGAATTAACATGTGGGGAGCAGATACCAGGAACATGTTACATTATAAATAATGACATGACTTGTCTACAATAGAATAATTATTAGTAAGTTAAAGATAATAAATTATTATTAGTATATCCTAAATTATGTACATAAATATAAAAAAAATATTCTGGAACACAAAGTTTAATTGCAACTAATAGTTTCACATCAGATTTTGTTGACCAATTTCAATAGAAATCTTACTTGTATGCCTAATTGGTGTAGTTGCAATGGTGGATAAATTTGGAAGAGCACCAGATAAATCGTTTCTGATGTCAAAATGGTAATTATCAGTAAGATCTATGGTAAATTAAGTCTTGTAAGGTTTAAGTCTGTCTAATGAAACAAATTTTTCTTTGTATACACATGAATATAATTTAACTGAAATGGAAATCTGTGTTAAAAACACATGCAATATAAATTATCATTGTTATTTATGATTGCTGAAGAAAAATGGGGAATAATTCTAGTACCTACCGCAAATATCTGAATTCGCAGATATCTTTCAAGCTTCATATTCAAAACAAGATATTTCGGTTGTTATTAGTTTATATGATAAAGTATCCGAAAATATGTGTTAAGCTGCTTTCGGTTAGAGAGATCTTTTTCATTTTGCTATTATAAACATGATAAACCCTTAACACTTCAGTTAAATGTTTTTATTGTCATCTATATTCAAAAAGTTATAGATGACAAATAGTGTGTCCAATTTATTGGAATAAATTATGTAAATGATATACAAGATATCTAAAAATCTAATGTGAAAAAAAAAATGATAGGAAATCTTCAGTACGTTTAATTCGGCTTACATTAATTTGGAGATGTACATGAAAAAATGTAAGTACCTCCTAAAAGATAATATTCAGAGGTTTACGCCTTCAATATTGGCACAAGTGCCGTATAATCCATGCGCCAAATTCTGAGATTGTCGATTTTTTGGCAGATTTTCTTAAGTATCTGGCAACCTTTTTTGTTACGTTATACATATGGAGACCTATAAGAATTATGCAGAAAATTCTATTTTGGTAATCCTAGTATTTACATCATCGCGCACGTCACGATACGTCATCTTACCAACATTTCTTCATCGCTAAAAAAATTCGGAATGTGGAATCATGGATTATATGGCACCTGTTATCTACATTTCTGTATATTTAACAAAATCCTATACATCTCTTGTATGAGACGTTTCTGTTTTAAAGCGATTGACCATTAAGATTTATTTAATGATATTTTGCTTATATGAAAATAAAGTTGATTATTTTTTCTCATTTCAACTGTAAAACATTGCCGTTGTTTCTCTGACATGCATTAAAATAAATACACTTATATTTCTTTCAAATGTCACACCAGCTAAAATGTTGAGCATTTAATCCCGAACAAAGAAGTTAAACCGTGATGACGAAAACACTTTGTATTGGAAATAATCTTGAAAGATTTCTTTCACGGAATAAAAGATGATAAACTTTGAGAAAGTATATTTATAAAAATAATATGTGATGTTGAGTTGTGTTGTCTGTTTCTTGTATTTATTTGTGTCACATGTTACTGACGAGTGTATAAATTTAATCCCATAAATTTAACGGATTGTCGATCACGATAAGAATCAGACAAAAGAGATATTAAATTTATGCCTAAAATGACAAAAACTTAACTATCATTTTGAGAATTTAAATGAGCTTTTAATAAGTTTCTTTTTTCACTTTTTTCACTTAAATTTTAAAAAAGAAAATTTTAAATAAAGACATTTTAAGTATAAATTTAATTTTTGAGTTTAATCTTTTCTTAAAGTTTAATTTTGAATTCAGATTTGCGGTTTATTTTAAAAGCACATGAAGAATCGAGTTTAATTGTTTGCAAAAGTTATCACTCATTAACTATTCATCCAATGTTTACTTCGACAATCTAAAATCACTTATGAATCAAGACGAACTTTGACCGTGATATTTGTTTAAATTTGTTTCAATTTTCTCAGTGTTCAAGAGAATGTCTCCATTCAAAAGAAAAAGAGAAATGGAGGATTCATTATTTCACTGAAAATGAGAGAAGGATTTTGATTTCTATTGGGAAATCCTTATTCCTTTAAATGATTTTTATGTGAGCTATGCATTGTTTTTAAGAATTTAACATATTCATGAATATCGATGTTTATAATTGATGAGTTCGCAAGGGTTGGATCAACAACGATTGTTTTGGTCCTAAAGTTGTATTTGGTATTTCAAAAGAATTGATCAAAAACACAGTTTTTGTTCTCTTCAGAAAACAACAGTTTCTTAACTTTTATAATATGCCAGTGATCAAAGACAAGCAAGGTTATTAAATAGTACATGTCCTAGTAAAATGCGAAAAGAGCCATTAGAGCTCAGTAGACGCTGCTAAAGGAGAGTACTGGGACTTCCTACTGGACACTGTCACCTACAGAGACGTATCACCATAATGGGAGTATTAAATGATCTTACTTGCAGGTATTGTCAATATTCGAAGGAAACTTCATAACATATTCTGCATGAATATGAAACCTTTTCTGCACATAAAGTTGAAAACATGTGTCAATATTTAATTGAACCTTGGATGCTGCAAGATATTCCTGTTAAATGTCTGCTGAATTTTTCTTTAGTTATTTGTCTCTTCAAGTAAGAGTTTTCTTTTCGAGATATAGTAAATAGACTTATAGACGCAGTGCTAGGTTCCTTTGGAACCATCTTACCCTAAATCTAATATAATTGATGTATCACTTATTCGGCATATATTTGCAGAAAAATACTACAGTTGACTTTGTTCTTTCATGTTTGTATACACATGTATACACAGAGAAAAAATTGCGATAAAAGGGTTTTTTTCAATCATAAGAAATATATGTTTCAAGCGTCTTACAAAAAAATTACAATTTGATTTGGAATTTTGAATTTTTCTTTTTCTTAAATGCCGAATAAAGCGATGTTTTCTCCTGTTTTGTGCCATAATTTTAATTAGGTTTAATTATATTGAATTTAAATTATCGTAATACTTGATTAAAGTATTGTCATAAGAGATTTAAAATCACACATCTTGAGTTAATTTTGCGCGAATGTATTCGTTTTCGCACAGTCAGGAAAAAGTTGTTAATCTTGTGTTCTTAGATGGTTCGCCTGCAGTTTTTTAGCAGTGTCTTTTAGAAGTAAACTCACTATCCATTCTCTAAATGTTGTTCGGAAGTATGGTTCGTTATTCGGATGTACGTTATATACACTTCTCAGTGAGCCAATTTTCCTGATTCTTGGATGATTCTCTATTGCGATTCCTTGATATCACCGTTGAAAACATTATTGTTGGGTTCAAGGTATAGGGACATCAATATATATTAATGCAAAGGGATCCCTTAGATCATTTGGAAAAACTCTGTCAATGTTGTGTCCTTAGCTTGCAATTTTCCTGTGCATTTTTTAAATGTTCAACTAGCTGTCGCACAGTTATTCATTTTCATGTATAGGATAACCGAAAATCCTCCATGCTGCTTCATTACTGTTGTTATAAATCCAATTTGGTACGTGAACATTTCCTCGTTTCTATTTTGTTTGTTTGCTGCCTTTGGCTGTTTCAAATACAGACTTGTCAATGCTTTTGTTCACGTGCTTACGGACATAATAAATGGATTTCACTAAATTACAGTATTCTATGTTTATATGTGTTTGGAATATTTTGGAAAGTAGTGGGCTATATGGTACTATTAATTGATTATCTATTTCCAGTTCGTTTCTACCTCGTATTCATATTTTGACTGTGAAGTACTTTTTAAGGTGATCGTCTTCTGTATCTCTGATATCCATCATCTCCAGTTTACATGTCATTCAAGTATGGTTTTTGGTATATTTTGTATCTTTTACACGATTGATACATGTTGAATTGGGGTTTAATGTTTCACATTTCCCGCGAATTATGTATTTTACAACTAATTTTTATAGCTCCAGATTTTCTTGTGAATAGGAAAATTCAGTTTCGATAATTTTATCAATATATCGGGATGGTGGGATGAATTCTGTCTTATAACCATATGAGATTATATAAGTGAGACATCCTCGTTTTTTTTTTTTTTTTTTTTCATTCAATTCTTAACATCCAGCATATATATGTGTCCCAAGAATGATGACTTCAATAAATATTCTTGTTTTTATCGGAAAACTCGTTTAATATATCGTGTCGACCCATGGGAACTTGTTCGTATCTCAATTGTCCTTTGATTTTTTGAAACAATGAGCTTCATCGGAATGTTATGAAGAGATCAGGTAGTCCATATTTTAAGTAGGTCATGGCATCTTGAGTATATTCGTAAATCTTTTTGGGCTTCATATGTATGATGAAGGTAGGGTTAACATAGTTCTAATGTCTTCTTTTTTATATGCAAATAGTTTTAAAAAATGTAAATTTATGTATTATGTCAATAATAAAAATTGCATCTGAATCCTGTACTGTAGTAATGTGTTTATCTATTTCACAGAAGCAATTTTCATAAATTTTTATTTAAAAATACGGTTTAATAGCTAGTACTTTGAATTCATTTTATTAATGCCACATAGCTCTTCTATTTTTACTTTCCCGTGAGGAGTAATTTCATCTAGTAAAAATATTTAAGGTAAATTTCACACACAATTGAGTTTTATAGAACAGTAAAATCATGCATATGAAGTAAAATGCTATAACTTATCAGAAAGGTAAATTTATAATTCAAATAGATTCTCGTAGGTGCTAAATTTTCTAGTTTACATGCACAATTCTTTATTTTTAAACAAAATTTTATTTTATATTTATGTTCATAAATATGTAATTTTATTGTATATGACATCTGTAATATTCAGTTTTCCTTTTATTACCCAGATGATTTATATGAAAGCTAATATTCAATTAAAATGTTAGATATTTAAAAGGAAATTTATATGAAACAGTAAAATATAATTAGTTATTGAATATAAGTTAGTTTAGTGTGCACATCGCTGGTTAAATTATCGTTACTATGATTTCACTATTTGAAAATTGTGGGTTCAGTACTGATGATACCATAAACAACGATAGATGGTGCCCTTAGATATTGATTAATCGCAAGGTAGTATTGATAAAATTGTCAAATTAAGAAATTTCGATCAAAAATTTCAACTTTTTAATTATATTGTGTCTCTTAAAGAAATACTTTTTCCAAGTAGATATATTTTAAGATTTATTCGAGCATAAGTGATATACTCAATAGTAATCCTTAGTGTAAAAGAAACATCAATTATGATTTGTAGAATTTATAAGAGAAAATATAATGAGAAATAAATTAAATTCATTTTGTGAGAAATGGAATTATGTTTGGTTAAAAAAAATTCAAATTATTAATAAGCAGTTAATATCATATTGGGAAACAAATTATGTAAATGCACATTATTTAAGAATTTTTAAAACTGAGAAAAATCAATTGACAGTAAAAGTATTATAAATCTAATTTAATACATTGCAATTTTTTAAAAAAGTAAGTATATGAAAATCATTCTAAACTTAATTGTTGAACTTCCGTTTAATAAAACAGGAAATTCCTAAAAAAATTGAATAAAAAATATTTTTAAAAAATCGTTAAAATTTCTTTCTTAAGTGATTTTCGATGCTCAGTCACTGAAATTCACTCTACACCTCATTTCCTCAAAAAACCAGTTTTATCACCCCACAAAAGCTATTTCTTGGAATAACTTTTCAAAAAGCCGTACTTGATAACGCCTCTTACATTATGTTATTTCCTTGAAACGTTACATTGTTATTCATAAATATTTTTACAATTTCTTGAACAGAGTTTCGGCCCGCGAAGCACACCGTAACTCTTACAAATTTTGTGATTTAATTCTTTATTATTAAATGAAACATAAAAACTTATTTTATCTAAAATTTTTATAGTAATATTTAGTGGTGAAACTTTTATAGACCATGTTATATTTTTTGTTTTAAATTTTTTATTTTGAAAACATAAAAATAATAAAAATTATGTACACCTCTTTTAAAAAGTTTCTTGTTCAAAGTATAATTTTCTATTTAATACCTATCATAATTTTCTACTATTTAAAATATTTGCAACAATTCTGCTGAAAAAAATGTGCTATTCTGAGCCCTTCCAACAATCCAGCACATTCTTGCATGCTGCTTATTAAATTAGGATATATTTAGGATTTTCTTAAATAGAGTTTTTTTTTTTTTTTCACTGTAAACGCTTACTTCGTCTACTACGAATATGCAATGAAGCCTTTTTAAAATAACACTATAAAAATGATTAAAAAGACTGATTTAAAAAATATTTAGTGCTATATAGTTGATGTAATAAGATGAAATGATATTAATTTTCAATATTAAAATCGCATTGAAAACATTTTGTCTATTCATAGATTTTCTGGACTTTATAGCTTGACTTTAAGGAAAACATAACTAACTGGAGAAACTGCCTACTGTTGAAGGGGTGGAGCACCTACAGATAACTTGCATTTCCGTGAACTTGATATTTTGCTCCCATTTGGAATCCGAATCCAAATGAAATGACACACTTTCTTGATATAATTTCGTAATTTTTACAAATATTTATTTAGAATGATTTCAGAAAAGTGAAAGAATTTTCCAGCAAATAAATTCGTCTCATTTTCACAAAAACTATGATGAACACGCTCTAAACTCAATTCTAGAACAAAAGAGAGTAAATTGCGGTCCTAAAGGGAATTTCTACAAGACATTTACGATTTATTTGGTTTGAAGTTAAGTTTGATTTGCTTAAGTACTATTTTAAAGAATGATCGATCTCTTAAACTATTTTAATGAATCTATTTTAATTAATTTCTTAAATATGTGCCAGTTAGGTTAAAAAAATATGACTAAATTGTAATGCTATCAAGCAATTATCAATACATTTATATATGATATCATGTTATCAAAATATTACTAAACACTATAAAAATTCTTGCAAAAATTTTCTTGAAGGATTTAAGATATTTTGAATAATTGTGTTCCTGTTCAAATTTCCTCACAAATTAATGTGTATTTAAAGGATGGGTGAAGTATATGCTAAATTAAATTTTTATTTATGATTTCGACACCTTTCCTTTTTACACGAAATATTTAATATTTTAAGCTAAATTCATCCTCAAAATAGTTACCTTCCTACCATTGAAAGTTTTTATCGTAATTTTGAAAAGCAACTTCGGTTTTAATTTTGGCTCCGATGCCAGTTTTTTTCCTAATTATACTAAACTAAACTTAGTGGAATCACAGCCCATGCCACCAAAGTCTACAGTATCCATATCTGTTTTCTTCTCTGAGAACCCTAGGTCTATAAGCATATACCATAGATAGGTAGTCAGCCTAACGCAAAATCCCCAGTAACTAGTTCCGAATCAAGCTTCATACTCAAATTTATCAACTCACTGATGTAAAGAAAAGATGAGTCAACCTTTCCAACTTGAGAAGGGAGCATCAGGCGTTTGTATTGGAAGCGCTACCACTGAGTCACCTGGCTGCTTTTCGAATTACAACACTCTTACATTATGAAATAGTTTATGATTGATCTCCCTTTCTAAATTAGATTTCTCTTATGAGCGATCTTTGAGGCGGGACAACCATATATGGATATTTCCCTTTCCCCCAATGCTGCAAAAAATGTTCATTTCATATGCAACATTTCGTAAATTAAAGTCTTTTAACATAACTTTTAAAGGACTGTCATCTTCTGTCATCTTCGATAAGAAAATATCTTAATTACTGATGATGCTTTAATAGTGACATTTCTATGCTGGGCTTATTTGACAAATTAGTTTACTCGTAATTAATAAGTAATAAACGCAATTATTGTCAATGCTTGTAAGATAGCAGAATGTTAAAAATGATAATGTTATAAGCGTTTAGAAATAGTTTCGAGTTTTCCAAATTTTATAAATCAATTGTAGAATATATGGCAGAATTTACCATCGTATCATTTTCTGTAAAGGATATCGTTCTTCTTTATATTAAAGTAAACTACTTTTTTATTCTGCAGAAAAATATTAAAATGGAATTTAATATATGAAAAGAATTCAGCAATGCTTTTTCATTTGTAGTTCTAATGACTTTAATTATAACAAGTAATTTCATATTCATAAGTTACATAATGCTGTGGTTATATTAACATCAGCTATATATTAATTAAAAATACTCCTTAACTCATAACTTAATTAGTGTGATGTTTAAGGACGAATAGAAATTTAACTGCATTTAAATCCCTTTCTTTAAGAAAACTAATACATGGATAGTTAAAAGGATTATTCTATCTTACATCAGATATTTTTGTTGATCTAATTCTTTTGTGTTTCTTTCAGAATGATTAAAAAATGCTTGTGTTCATAGTCATTTCAAAAAAATTATGGCCGTAACCTATATTTAAATTTTTCAAAAATAATGTACAATATTCTTGATTATTCTTAACAGTTTTAAAAACAAACAATTGATAAATAAAAAATTACTTATTCAAGTAACTAAGCATTGATTAATGAATAATAAAGTCGAGATAAAAAAAATTGCAGTTTTATTTATTATATTTTTTCAGAAAAATCTTTCCATGGAAAACGCAAATTGTGTGACAAACAGAATTCCCGTATACTTTAAGTTGAACTATACCTACATTTTACCTTAAGCAGATTTAAAAGTGTTCTAGTATTATATTTGAAAATAGGATGCAAGAATATACAGTTAAATAAGTTTTGCTACTCTATCTTCTGGATATCGCAGTTTTGTTTTTCAATTTTCTTCATTATTTCATTTACAAAGTTCAATAATATTCTTGTTATTTGTGTATTTGTCTCACATATTGGAATTTGATGCTCAAATTAGATCATAAATTATTATTTTCATAAGTTAGTAAATTTAAATCCAACTATTGTAACATCTAGTAAAAATTACAGACATCAATCTGGAGAATTTAATGATTTCAAGAATAAAATTTTTGCAATTTAAAACGAGAAGTTTAGAATTTTACAGTCGGAATTTCGAACAGTACATATATGCATAAAAAAATAAGATATGTGGAGTATTTTAACGACAAAAAAATCATATCTGCCCATAAACCAGTTAAAGTATCGTGCTTTCAAAAAGCACTGCTTGTTTTGAAAGAGAGTGTAAGCGTGGAAGCTGGTACCGTTGTTTTCGGTGTACCAGGAGCTCTGAGCTCCTACCTCCAGTGCTGATTTTTAGGATACAAAGAAAAGCAATCTTTAAGAGCAATTTTTTCTGTGCACTTGATTTTAAAAAGAGCAAAGAAAAAAAAGAGAAGAAAGAATGAAGAGAAAAGGAAATTAAATGAAACAGAGTAAAATAATAAAAATTTAGGGAAGATTTACTTTTGTAATTGCATTTATTAAGCATTTACAATTACTAGTTTGATAATTTCGAAGAGTAAATATTTATATTTTATATTTTTATCTTTAGTATTTTAAATATATATTAATAATAATAAAAAACAATGTTTAAATAAAAAGAAAGGCACAGCAATGCAAATCTGTTTCAATTTAAAATCGCTTTTTATTTCTTTTCACTGATTTTTGAAAGCTCCAACACCTAGCAGAAAATGTGCCGATCTGGCTAAGTGGTTAGCGCTCCTGACTGCTGAGCCATGGGTCCGGGGTTCGAATCCTGGTTTGGGCATGGACGTTTCTTTTTCACTGAGTTTCCCTCTCCTATCCTCTGAGATGATATATGAATGTATAAACGGGTTTGTGGTGGTATGGCGTGGGTAATACTACTCACCTTCATAACGTGGATTACAGGTGGCCACTGCATAACGACAAATGAGTAGCAGTTTCCGGCTTTGTGGTGGTGAAGGGTTTGTCACTTAGTGACCGCCAGTAACAGTAGAAGATGTAAGCCGACTTGAAGTAGTTACTACTTTTTGCTCTAATTATCCTTTTATACTGCTTCAGTCATTCTGAGTACTGCTGCCGTTGAGGATTGAAGTCCCTCAACAATGCTCCCGGTACTGCTTTGCTACTTTATCTTTATTAAGAGAAATCATGAGTGCTATTTCACCTTCTCCTCCGGGAGAGGTAAAAATCCCAATTCCTGAATGGGAGACATGCGACCTTGCTGGTACACTTTTTTCAGAAACGCTTGTTTTTAGGACCGGGTTATTCGCCTGCTTTGGGCAGCTTCACAAATATGGGCCAGACAGGTTAGAGCTAAGAACAATGGAGGCAAAGTGATGAAAATATAATATAATATATATTTATATATAAGGAAAATCTGGACATGGAATCAAATAGAACTAGCAACAAATCTGAAATGAGGGCTCAGCAGGGATCTTCTCCGCCTAGAGTAGATGTTACTAGTACAAAGAGCTCAGCGAGATCTTTCATGGGCAATTTCAAAATTAAAATAGAAGAAATTGGAAATCTGATGAAAGACATACAAAATACCTTGCAATTCGATGATGATCGGGGGAATGAAATATCTGAAATATTCATGACATTCGGGCATAACTCAAGAAACCTGAAACGCCTACACAATCAGGAAAAAGTAAAATACCAATTAATGAAACCAAAAATAAAAATTCTTTGTTCAGTAAAAATTTAAGCTTTTACAGATAGAATCAGAAGGTGATGCCATAATAAAGAGTCAAAATTCTTTTGAAATGTTTGGAAACGAAGTCTTACTCGATAATATACGGAAGAAATATGCTTAAAAGCATATAGAAAATACCTGCTTACCAGAGAAAATGCAGAAAACAACGAAGACAAATTAAATAAACCCAATAGCGTTAAAATAGTTGAATAAAGCAACAGAAATAACAAATTGTCTTTCAACAAATTGTCGACTTTAACAATCAGAAATTTGAAATTCTTACAGCTGGGAAGGTGTTATCGTGCGTTGTGTTTTAGGTGAAGCTGGAATAGGTGTTTTCGGAGTACCTGGAACTGATTTTTAGAACATTAAGTGAAACAACATTTTGGTGCAGTTGTTGATTTTTTGCTCCTGATTTGCAATGGAGAAAAGAGAAGGAAGAATGAAGAGAAAAAGAAATAAAAAGAATAGTTCCTGGCACTGAGTTCCTACCTTGTATTGATTTTTATGAATTTAAATGGAATGACCTTTTGATGCACTTATTGTTTTTTGCTCCTGTTTTAATTAGTGAAAGAAAGGAAGGAAGAGAAATAATATAAAAAATGAAATAAGACTAGAGTGCTTATGAAGATTTTTGTATATTGTCTTTTTCCAGAATTTTTATTATTAAATTTTAAAATAAATAAAACTACTTACTAGATATATAAGCATAAATATATGTATTTTTCCTTTTTATTATTTATCTTATATTTTATTTTAATTTTTTGTATAATTATTATAAATAAAAAATTTACATTAAGATGAAGAAAGCTTGAATAAAAAGTATAAAAAAGAGCAATTTATTCCAGTTTAAAATCATTATTTGCTTATATTTTTACTGATTTTATGGTACTCAAACCCAGGAGAAAATGAGAGTGAAAAAAAGCGTGTTTCGAAATGTGTTGGGTCAAATCTCGTCGTCGTTGTTGGATCTGAATTCCAGCATAAGCGAAGTTTACTTCTACTCATTCATCTGTGGAAAATTACACCTGAGTTAAGCTAATCTGGCTGGGAAGAAGAGAAAAGAGAAGGATTTTAAATCTGTGGAATGCAAATAGTGATCTGTATTATGAGCTATTGCTTATTCATCTAAGATTGGGATGTTTGTATAATTTGAAAGAAGGATATCACTTGTGAAGAAGGATGCTAGTGGTCTTAAATATATATTTTCTGGGAGCATTTCTAATTGGAATATCTTGCTGAATTCTGCTGTGTTGCAGTTGAAGGCTTTGGTAATGAAGGTTGAATTTGGCAATTTGGTTGGTGTGGGGGAGGATTTTTAGTTCTTGGTGGAAGCTTTTGTTTTTAATATAGTAGGTTGCGTTAGTTATCTTGCGGAGAATTTCATTTTGACATGCGTTAAGTTTTTCAAGTAGAGTTGTTGCAGAGCATTGCACCAAGAAAGTGAGGCACATGTGAGGATAGGTATAATAATGTTCATGTAGAGTAGTCTTTTTGTTAAGTGTTTAAATTTAGAGTGTAGGCCAATTGTAGGTGTCAGTTGTTTTGTGAATTACACAAGCTTTACTGATGTTTCCTTGGATGCGCTCTTTTCACGAAAGGTTAAATGTTATAGTTAGGCTCAGATATTTGGCTTTTCGGAAAATTAGTATTTATTCATCGAAGAAGTATAATTTACTACGATTGGCTGTTTTTTTCTATTTGTTGATGATTAATAATTTGGATTTAGAGGTATTAATTTCAATTTTCCATTTAATGCAGCCGTCTTCGATTGTTATCTTAGTTTGTAGCTTTTGTATGGCCATTTGTAGCTTTTGTATGGCTAGAATTGCCGTGTCGTCTTCGAAAAAGGAAGTTATACTATTGAAGTCCACGTGGTTTATTAAAAAATCTATTAAATAGAAGAGGTATAGAATTGGTCCCAGGAAGTTTCTTTGAGATACTCCTACTGCTATTGTTCTTGGTGTTGAGAGTTAGATTTTTACTTTAAATTTCCTGTTGGTTTGGCAGTTTTTCAGGAGGAAGATGTTTTTGTTTATGTTTAGATTTATTTATGCATTTGTTTATGTATAGAAGAACTTAATGCAAAACTTTACTATAGGCCTTTAGATGTCAACCATTAATAATGCTACTTTGTTTATTTTTGTTGCTGATGCAAATGAATTCTAAAATACGTAGAAGTTGTTTGGTTGTTGATAATTTTTTCATGAACTCGTAATGTTCATTTGGAAGTAGGTGGAGGTAATCAGAGAATCTATTTAGGATACCTTTTTCAAGAATTTCGTTCACTAATGATAGGAGGTTAATGGGTCGATAGTATGGTCTTTTACATAACATGGTCTTTTAATTGTTTTGGGAAAAGGATGATTGTAGCACTATTTCAATAGTTTGGGAAGTAGGAGAGTTTGCTATGGAATATGTTAACTAAGGTTTTGATGATGTATTCTTGTAGTTTTGTTTGTGATTTTCTCTTTCCCTGAAGCTTTTCTATTTTTAAATTTTGCAATGATATATTTATTTTCTTCTATGTTAGTTATATGGATGGTTCCTATAGATGAATTAGTTCGGAAGAATTTGTTAAGTTCTTTACGAACTATTTCATCATTATTGTCATCGTAAATATAGTTTGGAGAAAATTGAAATTCCAATGTGTCGGCAAAGGCCTTTGCTTTTTCACCTGTGGTGTAGACTAGCCCATTAGTGCCATGAATTGATTTGCTGATTATGTTTTCAGTTCTGAGAGATTTGGTCATTTTCCATACCATGCGATCAGATGTGCAGTGTGAGGCAACTTTGTTTTCCTGTGCTTCATTTCGATGTTGTTGGCATTAATTTTTAATAATTTTATTAAGTTCTTTAAGTTCAGATTTATTGTTGGGATCGTGTGTTTTTTGCCAGAGTTTTCTGATCCAGTTTCTTTGTTTAATTATTTGTCTGATTTCCTAACGTAGCTTGTAATGGTTTTCATTGTATTTAGTTTTTTCTGTTGCTTCACATGGTATGCTTGGAGGATGTAGGATTCTATTACTTCTATTGATTTTTCTATATCTTCTTTTGTGTTAAGGTCTGGTATTTTAATATTTTTGACGGCTAGGATATTAGAGAAAACCATCTAATCAGTTTTATAATGTAATTTTTCTTCGGTGATTTAGTTTGAATTTAAGGTGAAGAGTATAGACAAGTGATCCGAAGAGAGTTATTTAAAAACATCTACTGCAAGGGTAAAATTGGAATTTGAAATGATGAAATCGAATATGTAGTGTCTATGATTGGTGATACTTGAGAAGTATGTAGGTTGGATTGGTGGGATGACTTTAACAATTAGGTTGTTTATTATTTTAATAAGTTTTTTTCCGTTATTATTGCTATTTCAGCATCCCCATTTCTGGGAACTAATTCTTTTAAAAATTTACAAAAAAAATATATATTTCAAATTAAAATTGAAAATTATATGACATCCGTCTAAAGATCAGTGTATAGAAATAATAACCTAATATTTCATTCAGTCAAATCACACATTTAGTTTCATAAACATTAGGATTAAGCTAAAGAAATTTATAAAGAAATTTTTTAATCAGTGAAAATATTTTGATATAAAGGCAATTCGATTTTATCTGAGTAGATCATTTACGAATTCCTAATCAGGGTGTAGCTATAAATTAAAAAAATAATCAGCATATAAATTACAAAATTTTATGTAATTAATCTTAAGTGTTATAAGCAACGATTGTCAAGCCATTTTTTATTTACCTTAATTTATTAATTAAATTTAGCAGGGGTTATAAATGACTCATATAAATTTTAATTCGATTTGCTTATAAGTTCCAAAAAAAATTATGCAAATATCGAGCTTTTTATTAAATAGAAATGAATGGAATAAAAATTTTAAGATTTTACACGAAAATAAATATGAATCATTATGGTTCGAAATGCTTTTTTATATGAACTTTACTTAAATTTATAAATGCATTGGTGTGATTGATTTATTGAATTACTTGAAAAATTGATATATATGCCGTAAAATCCTGAAAAAATAAGCTATACTTTCTATTAAAATCAATACAGTTTACAATTTATAAAAATTAATGTAAATCTTTTTTTTTTTTTTTTTATAGAGGAAAATTTGTTTCACGGAAAATTAATTTAAGAGAACAGTGACTGTGATTGCGGTAGTTAGTCTGCTTAATAAAATTACCAAAAAATTACTTTTTCAAAAATTATAGAATAATATTTTTAGCTACCACTTATTTATTTAGTTTCATTTTAATATATTTCTCTTAGATTTTTCTATGCTAGCTTATCATCACTTATTCCTGTTTGGGGATTCGAATAAGACGGTCGCTCTTTTCTTTCGTCAAGCTTTTCTCCTCTTGTAGCTATTGCTGCTACAGCTAAGTTTTTTCCATAGACAAGGACTACTCACACCTAGCTAACAGAGTTCTGGGTCCCTGAGGTCGAAATTCTGGTTTTCTTTCCTTGTTTCTAGACCAGGATCTCACACTCTGTCTCAGAGTCCCTGAGAGGTCGCCTTTTTCTTTTGTCTTCCCTGGCTAGGGAAGTTCCCTATCTCCCCTTCTATCATGGAAAAGAACATGGATTCTGAACTTGGACACGGAAGATCTACCCAATTACTTATGATTGAGCATCTCTATGAGCGCATCACGGAAGTTGCTTCAATTCTGAACAACATTAGAACATCTTATGAATTTTCATCTGATGAAAAAGCCCGTGTAGATGAAATGTGCAACAAATTCGCCACTGTTTTTCGTCCAGAAAAACCAACAGAAGCTACTGAGACTCTCTCAAATCCTAACGAACAAATCGTAGCCCAACCCTCTACTAGCCACGCCTCCAACTACAATGTTGAAGTCAATAACAAGTTTACTCCTCTGGAAGAAACTACCCGCAGCAAAAATAAAAAACCTAAACGTTCCCGCGAAGATAATACCTCCGAACAAACCAAAAAGAAGATTATTATTGCAAAACAACCAACTACTCCAATTAATGAAGACAATAACATGCCTAAGAACAAGACTGATGACTCAGCCAACCCTGGACAACTTGCGAAACCGCTCAACAAAGCCCCGCCCATCATTATCAAAGATCCAACTTGTAGTTGGAAAACTATTAATGATGCTTTTAAAAAAGCTTCTTTAACCAATTACCATGCCAAATGCTCAGCTCATGAGATTAAAATTAAAGTATCCGATGCAGCTACACACAAAAATGCTATTAAAACGCTCGAAAGCCTTAAAATTGGTTATCATACATACCTACTTAATGACGAAAAACCCCTTAAAGTTGTAATCAGAGACTTACCTAATGATACACCTATTAATGATATCACTGATGAACTATTATGCAATGGATTCACTGTATCTAAGGTCATCCAAATGACTAGAAGACGGAATGGAGAGATTCAAAAACTCCCCATGTACATAGCTCAACTACCCAAGACAGATAAATCTAAGGAAATATACAATATCAGATATCTCAACAACTGCACTGTCAGAGTTGAGTCCTACAAAAATCGCAATGGACCCACCCAGTGTTTCAGGTGTCAAATGTTACACCACGCTCAACAAACATGCAAACACACGCCTAAATGTGTTAAATGTGGAGAGGATCACATCTCTGCTGAATGCAAAAAGCCAAGAGATACACCTGCTAAGTGTGCGAACTGCGCTGGCGATCATCCAGCAAATTTTAGAGGATGCAAAATCTTCACAGATGTTAAGCAAAAGCAAATTGCCAATAATGCTAATAGTGTCAAAATTATCAAGAACGTAGTTGTGGAAAACAAGACCTACGCACAGGCTGCAGCTAAGGACACCTTGGAGGAGGCAAAAACCATTTTACAACAATTGAAAACCTTTGTAGATTATATTAAAAATTCTGGCATCCTTAATAATGTTATCTCCATGCAAGAGCAAACTACTAGTCACTCACCCATGGATCAAAATGATTAATACATCCAACAACAAAATTTTACAATTATGTAATTGGAATGCGAACAATTTACTCCATAAATTTGATGAACTTAAAAACTTTATCTCCCACTATGACATTGATATCTGTGCTATCACAGAGACGCACTGCAACGGATCCCGCTCCTATAAGCTAGCAAACTATAAAACCTACTACACTAATAGAACCGCCTATAAAGGAGGAGGAGTCATGCTACTAGTCAAAAATTCCATATCTTCTACTCTCTATAGCAACAATAATAGTAATGGCTATGAAGAAGTCTCCATTATCATTAATCCCTTCAACAATAGAAAACTCAAAATCACGGCCATGTATAATCCACCCAACCGGACCATCACTGAAGACGATATTAAATACCTCTATCCTAGTAACCTCGACACCATAGTCCTTGGTGACCTGAACTCTAAATCTCAAATTTGGAACTGTCGTACAACCAACAATAATGGTAAAAGGCTCCAACCACTAATTACCAAATATCATCTTCGTGTTATTGCACCGACCAGTCCTACCTACTATCCTGTCTTCACCATGCAGAGGCCCGACATACTTGACATCGCAATTACCAATTCGAACCTAATACTTGCTGCTGATGTGATCAATGAACTTTCCTCCGATCACTTACCTACCATCATCTCAGCTGGTATCCACCTCCATCTTAGCAAAAGGATGATCAAGATCACTAACTGGAACCTCTTCACCAATATTCTTCTCAAGAAAAGTATTTCCACTTCTCCTACTACTAACACTGCTGAAATCAACAATCAAGTTAACGAAATAACCAGCACCATTTCAAAAGCTTTTAATGACTCCACTGAAGAAATAGAACATAAAGATAACTTCCTCACTCTCCCCAGAGCAATACGTGATAAAATCAAACTTAAAAATAGACTACGAAAAAATTATCGCAAAACTCTCAATCCTACCATTAAAACCTCCATTAATAAACTACAACGTGAAATTCGCGATGAATGCGCCGAATACAGAAACTCTAGATGGGAAGAAACCCTGCAATCTCTTAAAGAAGACAACAGCAATGTCTGGAAACTTTGTAAAAATCTTAAGCACAAGACTCAAACCAGTAAACCTCTGCATGGTGAACGAGGGCTTGTCTACACTGACAGCGAAAAGGCAGAAGCTTTTGCTGATGCCATGGAGCGTCAGTTTACTGAAAATACTATTGATGATCACGATGACATAGAAGAAAACATTAGAAGAGAAATTAAAAACAAATTACGCAACCATGATAATGCTGATGACCTCACCCCAACCGATACAGATGAAGTTCTAAATATAATCAAACATCTCAATGTCAAAAAAGCTCCAGGCAAAGATGGTATTACAAACAAGATGATCAAAAGACTCCCACCAAATATTATTCAAAATCTTATCTCCATTATCAATAATTGCCTAAAAATGCAATACTTCCCCCCTGCTGGAAGGAAGCTACAATCATCTTATTTCAGAAACCCAATAAAGATCCAGTAATGCCCAACAATTACAGGCCTATCAGTCTCCTTTCGTCGCTTGGCAAAATCTATGAAAAAGTCATACTACAAAGATTAAATAAATATATTAACAAACTACCTGATGAACAATATGGTTTTCGTAAAAATCTCAGCACAGTAAAACAATTGGTCCGTACTCTGGAATTTATTGGGCGTGGCCTACGCAACAAAGAAATCACCGCCTTCCTGATGCTGGACGTTGCCAAAGCCTTTGACAGGTTATGGCACCCCGGCCTTATCTTTAAGCTTTTTCAATTAAATTTAAATAAGAAATTGATCATCCTCATCAAAAACTATCTTCACAACAGAACTTTTGCAGTCAGACATAATAGTGAACTCTCATCTACTAGAAAAATAGAAGCTGGCGTCCCTCAAGGAAGCGTAATTGGACCGGTACTTTATCTCTTCTATACTGCTGATTTCCCCACCATGGCTGGTGACCATAATAGTATCACCTCTTACTTTGCTGACGATACTGGCATTCTTGTTAAAACTAAATCTATCAACATTGCTATTAACAAATTACAAAATCATCTTAAAACTATTGAAAATTGGTGTAACACCTGGAAAGTCAAAATCAATGCTACCAAATCCAACCTCCTTATTGTTAGGCCACGCCTTAAAAATATACCTCTACATGATCAACTCATCCTGTTTAATGAAACCATCCCGGAAGTAAATTCTGCTACTTATCTTGGCTTAACCTTCGATAAAAACCTCTCCTGGACGGAACACATTAAAAAAGTTATTAATAAAGCACAAGGTGCTTATCTACAATTAAGACCTGTCATCAGTGGGCGGAGCCACACCAGTATCAAAGTTAAGAAACTTATTTATACAGTTTACATCAGACCAATTCTCACTTATGCCTCCCCTGCTTGGTGCACTATCAATAAAGAAAATATGAAGAAACTCAACACCTTTCAAAATAAAACTCTTCGAAATATGCTTGGAGCCCCCTATTATTTGAAAAATAGCTCTATTCATAACGATCTCAAAATTGATACTCTACAACAACACATTGCAAAACTCAACTTAAAATTTTATAATGAAGCTCCAAATTGCCAACAAGCTAACTTCCACGAAATCTTCAACTGCCTGAACTTAAAAGAAGACAGGAAAATTAGACCTCTTGCAGCCTTTTATACAAGTGATGCAATCATCTCAAAAAACTCTAAGATCAACAACTTGTAAATTTTGTACATATTTTATTCCCTTTTCTTTTTATTCCACTTTGTATTCGGTTATTTACTTGTAATTACTCTAGATTTTGTTATCCTGCATTTACTCTCTTATTAATTATTCATTTACTCATGTATATACTTTATTCCTGCGCATTTACTATGTAACCTGATTTGCACATACTCACCTTGCGGGCAGCAGAATGGAGGGTGACCACCATTCAACTTACTTTTTTGCTATGTATATTTTGTAAATATTTATTTTTTCTTATTCCATGTTATTATATTTCACAATTTACTTATTTTTCATTCATACTTTTACTGTATTTTATGATATTTTGTATTTTCTTTTATTTCTCTTTTCTATTACTATTTTCCCTGTGAGTACATTGAGCTCAACTTTATCTACCAACCAGAGGAGAGGATTTCCCCCTCGCCCTCACTACTTCCCTTTTTCCTTACTTCTCATTGGTCTAAGTCAGTTGAAGGAGTAAAAACGGCTTCGCCGTTGCAAACTCCGGAAATCTTTGATGATTCTGATTCTGATATGCTAGCTTTGCGCAGAGGCAGTGTCATAGCCAATGAGGTTCTACCGAGGCGTGACTATTGCTAGTTGAAAACTTTTCCCAATACCCCGCCATGTCCTCGTGAAATATCGTGGGCATAGGCAATTTTTGGAAACCTCTTCGGAGGTTTATAACTCTAAAATAGGATATCTTTTAAGCACTTGTGCTGATTGCTGTAAGTGATTGTGGTTAACTTAAGGGGAATCCTTCCTCAAAATAAATCTAGAAATGAGCTTCAGCGCCATCTAGCGCAGTTGTTTGGGGGCAGTCCTTCTTACAAAGACTGAAAGAACTGATTGGTGAATTTAAACTCATAAGTCACGCCAAAGCACCTGTTTACAAAGAAAAAATAGTTCCTATCTCAATGGGGGGGCGAATTTTAAGTGGGGAATGAGAAGACCACTTAACCGCAATAGGGGTAAAGTGGACAATATAACCCCCCGCATCCTAATTTCCTTCCCCATGTTCTGACGTAGATTTTCTCCGCATATGTGGTCAGTTTGCTTGTCCCCTCTCGCCTTCCTGGAACTGTATGTCCGTAAATCTCATGGGTGAGGAAAAAGTAGGGCAAGCTCAAATGCTTCTCAAATTTGACACCGGAAGAAGAAGTGGATCTAGTGTTTGTTAGGTTCCTAGCCTAAATGGCCATGTACCTTCTGTTCCTAAGAAATTTTTCTACACCTAACTTTAGTTGAGATTAACATAATGATTTCAAGACATAAGGTTATTTAAACACAAAAGATTAAGAAAATATTTTGCTTAGGTTAAAGTGCTCCCAACGAGAGTTCTTTGCATGATATTGAATAAACATAAAAAAGAAAAATTTGAATACACATTACAAACAAGAGTGCAAAATAATAATAATAATAATAAAATAAATAAATAAAAATTTAAATTACAGTTATATACATAGTAACAGTATTGATATAACTATATAAAGACAAAATATTTTTTTTATTCTATTATATATGCATATATATAAATACAATTTTTTTTCCTTTTCTGTATTTTATTATATATATTTTTTTAAGTATAAGAAGAAGAAATTATTAATTTCTACTTTTTGGGAGGCAAATAGATAAGTTTGAATGTGGCTTAGCCCGCAGAACCGCCCTTGGTCTGTGGAAATTGGAAAGTTCATAGGGACTGTAGTTTTCAATTGCTTGAATTTCAGAGTTATCAATTTCATAAATATTGTTGTAGAAGCGAAAAGCAAGGAATTGGACGTATCTTGATAGGGGAAGGACACCCAAATTGTTTCTGATGTGTTCGTTTCTGATGTAGAAGTCTGATTGAGTGATCAGTCTAAGAAATTTACTTTGCTGACCCTCAAGAAGTTTCAGGTTCGTTTCCGCAGCACCACCCCAGATTGGGGCTGCATAGGTGATAATAGGGCGAAGGTATGATTTATAAATCAATAGCTTGTTAGCCATGGAGAGCTTTGATTTGTAGGCAATTAAGGGGTAGAGTAAAGTTTTGGCAGAAATAAATTTATTCTTAATTTTATTAATATGGGCTTTCCAGGTAAGTTTTTTATCTAACGTAAGACCGAGGTACTCGACTTTATTTGACCAGGGGACCGAAAAACCGCTTAGTTGAATCTGGGGGGGGTAGAGTACGTTTCCTAGTAAAAATGACAGCAGTGGATTTGTTTGGATTTATTTTAATTTTCCACTTATTAAGCCACTCTTCAATGGCCATGAGGTGTTCAGTAAGGATAGCATGGATTTTCCAGTAGAGAGAGCTAGTGGACAAAACGGCAGTATCATCCGCAAACAAAATTTTGACACCGGAAATATCCGTTGTGAGCTTAGTCAAGCAATGAGAGAGAAAAAGCTCTGCTCGGAGATTTTGGGAAGAAATATTCTATTTACTGTTCAGCAAAAAAGTATACAGATGCATAAAAAATTTTATCAATTTTGTTATTATTCATTAAATGATCAAAACTTAATATCAATGTTCAAATAAAAATAAAAATATAAAATATACTTATTTATTTTTCTTGATTTAATTTCAATTTGCTTTGATTTTACGAGATTTGATTCTTTTTTAATGGGCCTTATGAGAAAGCAAAACAGTTACTCTTCTCTCTAAGTAAACTTCACTTTTAAAAATATTTTCAAATAGACAAAAATGCCGAATTTCTTATCTCTCTTAAAAAAAGAGAAAATAATGTAGTTTATTTATTAACTTTGGAATAACTTTTCTAGCTTTATAAAATATTTCGATATAAAATGAACGGAAAATTCCGTATATTTCGCTTATAATTTCTATCAAAGCTTTTTGTAGGAATGGAAAGTCTACCTCTCTATTTGGATTGATCAGGCATCTCGACATTGTTTCTTGATATATTTCTAAGCAAACTTTAAAAACAATATAACCTATTACATAATCCGCACTTTTGAGTTCAAATATGGCGATATCATCATTCGTATCTGAAGAAGTAAATTCACTTCAAGAAAAATAGAGTCTTTAATTTAAGAATTAAATATAATCTTCACTTTGGGAAAAAGCAAATGATCTTTTTTGTGTGTATGTGTGTTAAAGCTTAGCCTCTCAACAAATTAAAATAGAA
Organism: Latrodectus hesperus; assembly: GCA_037975125.1. NCBI lineage: Eukaryota > Metazoa > Arthropoda > Arachnida > Araneae > Theridiidae > Latrodectus > Latrodectus hesperus. The sequence continues at coordinate 15,446,717 of CM075858.1, read as the reverse complement.
TGTGTTTCTCAATAAAATCATAAACATTACAAAATACTCTAAATTCCCCGAAATGTCGTAAAATAGATTAGGGTCTCACATTTCATCTAAATTCAATGTATATACCATTTTCAAATTTTTTAAATTTTCTTCATCTGTAACAAAATTTCAGAACTCCAGATATCCAACATCAGAGCTCCAAGCTTGCAGCCAAATTTATAACATCATCTTTAAATATTGTTTTCATAATTATTCTTAGCTAGCGTATTTATTCTCATTTTAACTCGAAAAAAAATCATAAAATTTTGAAGATAATGATCTTATACTTTTATTATATATATATATATATATATATATATATATATATATATATATATATATATATATATATATATATATATATATATATATATATATATATATATATATATATTGTGATGTCTCACTGTCAACTTCAGAGCCTCTGATGGGGGAGGGTGAGTAGGGAGACGGTTGGTGCCACGAAGTCTGACGAAGCTGTGTTTTGTTTTGCTTTGTATTACTGATACTGATTTTCGTTCGAGATGCAGGCGCGAGAGATGTAAGCGAACCCCGATATAACTCCTTTGTAAATTTTGTTTCTTTATTAATTAAATGTGTTTGTTTAAAAATTTGGAGTCTTTAGTTTGTTTCATAACAATGTATATATATATATATATATATATATATATATATATATATATATATATATATATATATATATATATATATATATATATATATATATATATATATATATATATATATATATATATATATATATATATATAATAATAATAATAATAATTTTCTAAACTTTCACTTGTGTATGCTTTAGACCAAAATGCATAAAATTTATAAAAATGAAATTATTTGATTTAAATTTCTAAAAGAAATAAAATATTTAAATACATACTTATATAAATATAAATTGTAATCACATATTCTTTTTGTTAGTATATTAATATATTTAAAAAGATGTAAAATAAATTATTATGTAATTTTTATTCTATGTAAGAGATTGAATAAAAAATTATTCATGCTCTAAAGATAAAGTGTGGAGAAATTTCTTCAAAGATGTGCATTTAGTAGTTCAAGAAATGTGATAAGAATGCGCTCGAGTATGTGTATTTTTAGCAGAATGATGTGATAGAATTCACATCCCTACCAATACACCCCTTCATCGTAATTTCTCGGTTTTTTTTCTTGATAAATTCAATTTTTCGTTTTATTTAATTTATTGGGAAGTTTTAAAATGTTGTACTTTACACTTGATTATGAAAAACTTTTTCCGCTGAACAACAGTTGCTGATAATTTATTAATCTTTTTTTTAATTCTTATTTTTTACGTGATACTTATAGCCTATTTTAACACATTACGCAATTTACAATTAAATAGTGCTATCAACAGCAGTAGGAAACAGTAATTACTCTGAAATTCTTCAGAACAATATTATCTTTAAAAAATAACAATAAATTATATATTTTTAAGCTTAATGAAGAATAATTGTCAACCAATATGTAATAAACTAATAAAAGCATACAAATTTTTAACCTATTTATTTTAAAGACTATTGAAATTTTGAAATACATAAAATAATAACATATGACTACATTATAATAGCTGCACAATCATTCAATAATATATATATATATATATATATATATATATATATATATATATATATATATATATATATATATATATATATATATATATATATATATATATATGTATATATAATGTATATATATATATATATAATATCTTGCATTTAAAGATAGTAAATTTGTATTTACAATATGTACATATCTGGAAAAAAATATTAATATTTTAAGAAGTTTTCTGAATACAAAATATTTTAGATTTTTTTCTTTTTAAAATTATTTTAATTTTATTTTGCCATATTGTTTTTTATTTTTCGCTTCTATTACAGATGGAGGATCTCTGATTTTCATAGATCGCGTATATCTAGGATCAATTATTTCTGGTAATAAGCAATCGTGATAAAAGTTTTTTAGTTTATCCTCCATTTCTTCTTTCCAGAATAAATCGTCCCTGAAAATTTTTTCAATTTTGTGGCCTTTCGGTGTCCATAGGACAAACAAGCAATATGTTTTTTTCGTTATATGTAACTGCCCTTGTATTTGGTAAAAATATTTGTGTCTTTTGTTAATGTTACCAATTTGTTTTTCTTTTGTTAAATTCCAAAATTTAAATTTCCTATTTAAAATTGCTTCCTCTGGGGTATAATCTTTGCAAGAAAAAGGGCATTTAATTTCAAGGATACCATCGTTGTCAATTAAACCATCTGGGCTTGCACCTAAATATGGTTCCTCGCTGTCTACAAATAGGCCACATTTTTTTATTGCAATTCCTAAATTTTTAAGACACAAAATTGCATCAACTTCATGATTTCTGCCATACCTCATCGCTTCATTGTCAAAATGAGAATATAGCAGAGATTTGACAATGTTTTCACAGGTTGTATGAGGCAATTTGCAGCAAATACTTCCAAAATTAGAGGCAGTTATTCGCTTTCGCCTTTCAAACAACCATTGAGGACAATCTCTTTGACCTCTTGTTGATGTTTCCAAGATGAAGTAAGAAAAACAACAAACTTTAAGAAGTTTTTATAAAATAAAGATAAAAAATATGGAATTGAAGAATTTTGCAATGGCTATAGATATGTATTGCAATATCATATCATGTAGATATACATCTTGAAAAATTGCATCAAAAATATAAATAAAGAATTAAAAAAGTACACTACATGAGAACTGTATAAATTTTATATTTTTTCAATAGATTTAGCTGTTTAAAGTCAATGTATATAATGTCCATAAGCCCATCATTTCTCGTGAAAATAATTGCAGGACCGCTCTGGAAAGATGAAGATTCGTCTCAGGGAAATCACAGAGCCCCTCGTATGTAGTAAAGGGGAAAGAAATGTCCCTTCTCGCGCCAATTTAGAAGCATAATTTTACAGGAAGATACCGGATACTAGGAACACCCACAGCGTTTGCTGGGGGTGAGGGAAGGGAACACACAAATTATCTCTGATAGAACTGCGAAAAACCAAACTTTAAATTTTAGTGTGTGAGGAGGAGCTTGTTGACTAAAGCATGCAATTGATTGGATTGATTTTTCAAACAACCAAGTATTCATCCGCCATGTGGGCGTTGCTAATTTTTGCGAAAAATTTTAAGTTTTATGCGGACAAATACAAAAATTCTATCGTAGATAAAGTAAAAATAAAATTTTGTTGGGATTTATAAATATATGTACACATTAAGTCTGTTTTTAAAATTTCTAAATTTTTTACTATTTTTAAGTTATTAATGTTTTAAGCATATTATCAAATTACTGAGCCAATTTAAAAATAGTTAAAATAATTTTAAAAATAAATTTCAAAACAAAATAAATTATTATTTTTGTGCATTAGTAAAATCTACAAAAAGTGAAGGTATAGCTATAATAGAACTTGAGAAATATGTATTTCAATTTCTCCATAGACTTAACATTAGCGCTCGTTTTCAATATGGCGCGGTAGGAGTCCCCTTAAGCCGACTGCAATTTCTGTAACTAACATTATTTTAATCTTTTTCTAATACACAAAATTAGAATATTTTTATTCTTGTGTTACATTTCCTTATTTAATTCACACTCATATCATCATTGTTGCATTTAAGAAACAGAAAATCAAATTTAATGTAAATATTTTTAAACTCTTACTTTTAAGGTTAAATTTTTGTATTAACACACAAAATAAAAATGAAATAAATTAAAAAAATTTAAATCGTTATATAATTCAATTTTGTTTCAAGTTTACTAATATTCTTGCTTCTTAATACACACTTTATTAAAGTTTGCTTAGACACACGTATGGCGTTAAATAGGATATAATTTGTTTTGGTGGGTGGAGCCTCATCGTTTCTACTAATGGCATGGGTGGGGCACGCTTGCTGTTATTTTTTGATCATTGCGAAATATTTGTCCATGTCTAAATCTGATTAGTTCTATAGTAATGCTTTTCCAGAGTACTTCACAAGTCTTTCTTCCTCTTGTCTGCATGAAAATTAAACATGACCAAACTGTTGACATCGGTAACACGGAAAAATTCCGGTAGGCTGTAATGTTATGAGCCATATCAAGAATATATTACACGTGTTGATATCTTTAGTAGCTATTCTCGGAAAAGTGAGAGAGTAGATCGACTGTTATCTTCCTATAATATTTTCATTTACGAAACATTTTGATAATGAAACTTAATTTTATTTATTAGAGTTCGGGAATATCTTCAACTTTAGTTTAGCTTCGCAAGATTCTTGTGAATATTCGAATATCTCTCTCTGCCTGCAGTTATGTGGGGAAATTAATGTTTCCTTTTCAAGTGCGTCAATCACAATCTTCGATTCTTGAAATTTTGATATGAAAGTAATTTTCAGCATCACTTCACATGGAGCTTGAATAATGATTTTAACAATCTCAGTGAGGTTTCTATGATCATTCTGATGACTAGTTGATTTCTTTATATCACTTTCTTCATAATAAGTGTCATTTATAAGGTTGAATAAAGATCGTATTTCTTATCAGTCGGGTCTCTGGAATTAAAGAACTTGAGGTTGTTTCTATGAAATGGTATTTTTTACAAAGCTTGAAGCTTTCGTTTCTTCAATTTTTTGGTCTCACCCAGTAAACTTCAGCATTCATTAAGGTTTTTCATAGCTTATTTCTTTAGTTATTTATTTTTAATTGCTTATAGTTTATTTTTTATTGGCATTAATTATCTCAGACATTATTCCGGATTCTTGTCAGTACCACAGAAGCATTCTGAATTTTATTATCCCCCTGCATATAGTATTCAAATTCCACTGAGTAATCTTCCAACTTTCCATATCAATTTCAAACTTTCCATATCAATCACATTTAATCACAGAAAAAAATAAACTATCCGACTATTTTTTTCATTTATATTTAGATCAATGACAGACTCAAGCAAGTAATTTTTCCAACACGAATGCTAATCTTCTTAATTGTTAATTTAGAAGAAAACTTTTAATTCAAACAATTTAATATACTTCAGAGAAAAATCTTTCAATTCAACTTTGTAATTGTGAATGATGTGCTGAGAAGCCACAATGGCCATGTTGGTTAAGATGTTTGTTTTCGTTTTCGGAAGGTTCAAATCCCGACTTAACCGAAAATCTGTCATGTTCATTAATGTCAGCTAGGGTACGATAAATATGTCGTGGTTGCAATGTATTCTGTGTGAAATGATATCCATGAAATTGGCAAGACGAATTTGAGGATCTTCTGCTTGGGCCCTGCTTCTAAATTACGAAGACTCCTCCCACTTTCTAAATTACGAAGACTCCACCTACTTTCGAATTCACGTTGGCGAACCCACTGGGTAATTCACTGTATTAGTTACCATCATTTTTGCCATTTATAGAGCCGAAAGATGAAAATTCATTTGATGTACACTTCTAAGAGGAGATTCATTTGATGTACTTCACCAAGAGGATGAAAATAAGAGCATTGATGGAAGAGGTTGGTGTCAGATGGAGGAGGAGATGGGTAGATCTATGTGCTTGATAAATATCATTTATGCAATCGTCTTTTGCTAAATTTAATTTCAATTAATCAAGCAATAAAGTTAATTAATGAAATGAATAAAATTGGTTTATAAGATAACTTTAAAAAAAACAAGCAGTGTGTAACACAAATATTTTTCTTTAAACATCTTATCCCACTTAAAAAACGTCTTATTGCATGCCATCATAGGAAAGCACTATACCAATAATCGAAAACGAGCAAGTTACATAAGATTGGGGAAATATTTTACGAGATATGCATACACTCATGCATATCAAAAATAATCCAAATTTTCTCTACATCTATTATTGCACCTATATTTTTAACAGGTATACTTTCATTACCTTAATAGAAATGAAGTTTTTAAAATTTTATCTTAGTCATCAAAATTAGTACTTTTCTAAAATTATGAAATATTCAATCAATGGACTAATATGATCAAATGATCGTTAGAATAATCAATGCCTTTTACTCAAATAAATAACTTTTTTCTACGCCGGTAGAGTTGTGAACATTTAATAAATGTGCGAGTATGTATTCGAATTATTTTTCCATTTAAACAAATTCAATCAATAAACGGTAAATAACTAATCAAGAGTTAATTTTTTTCCATTAAAAAAGAAATGTCTCATTAGTGATGCATCTGGCTTGAATGCATATTAAAAAGGCAACTAACATTAAACTACTTCTTACTTCGTGAAACTGCCAAATTCATATCTTATGTATATTCAAAAACTTTCAGTAATTTGAAAAAAAGTATAGCACGTGTGTCACAATGAATAACTGCAGCACAGTATATTTTACTCAAATGCAGGGGGGGGGAAACGGCTTATGTAAATCAGCCTGTACTTAAACGTTGAGATAAGTTTGAAATTTTTCAGAATAAGAACAGGAATTGGTAGGAGAATTTAGCTTGTAATGTGCATTCCTAACAGGTGCACTAGTTTCTCGAGAAAGAGCCCCGATCGTCGGCTCCAGATGGGAATTCTAACACATGCGTACTTGAAAAACGCAAAGGCACTGATTTGGAGGAATAAAATATGAATATTGTTCAGTCTTAGTTTTAGTAACCCTAAGGTCTACGATTTTTACATTTCTATTATTTATTGTTTGCAAGCGAAAAGCGATTAAGAAAAAAAGAAAGGGTATTTATGTATTATCTCCCGTCAACTTTTTTCGCCTTAAGAATAAGTTGTTGATTTTGCAAAATTTTAATAATTATTTTTCGAAATATGTAATTTACTTATATCTTAGCACCATATGAAATACAAATAGATAAGAAGTTTATTTATATTTTATATGGTGTTAAATCGCATCATTAACATTTATTTTTTCATACATATGGTAGACATGATAATACGCAAGTACCAAAGAAGGGTGGATTGCAATTACCACATTCCTTTTTGATTTCTTTATTTTAATAAAGATAAAAACATAAATGGGAATTAAATACGATGGTAAAATTTATTATCTCCCTGTATATAGTATTCAAATTTCACTGAGTCCAACTAATCATCCAACTTTCCATATCAATCACATAATCACAGAAAAAATAAACTATCCGACTATTTTTTTTTCATTTATATTTAGATCAATGACAGAAGTAGGACTCAAGCAGGTAATATTTCCAACTGCCACCCGAGAGGTATCATTTCATATGGAGGGTATTTCAACTACGACATATTTAACGTGTCCCAATCACCTCTAGGGAACACAACGGATCTTTAGTAATGGCTATCACAATGCTAAAGCAGTCTTAGACTCAGCAGGTGATCATTACAGGAAGTGAGCAAATTAAATTTTAATAGTGGTGTCCATTCAATTGAAACATCTGCTAGAAATACAATTCATAAATGCCCAAGTTTAGACTTTGGCGTCCCTATATTCAAAACTAAGTTTACAATCCATGAATAAAACAGTTTTAAAAGAAACTAATTCGTGGAAATCCCAAGCCCTGATAATGCATAAGTTTAATGTTCCTGCATTTAAGATCATGAGGTAAAATTTGGATCATGAGGTAAATATTTTTAATAAATCGGGGAGATGAGGCTGCATACAACTTGATAGAATAAAGTCAGCCATTCCTATTCGGAAGGTAGACAAGTAGCTGGCTCTCAAGAGATTTACTGTTCCCTCTCCTTAACATGCATATCTTTTAAATTAATGGAGAAAATGTTGTTAAAACTTACCAATTTTCTAGAAGTAAATGACTTACTACTGAAGAAGCAATACGGTTTCAAAAAAAGGCATAAAACTTTTAACTAAATATTATATTCTTGCTAGAGTATTAGAGAAGACCAAAACTTGCGACAATCATATTATGGCTACCTTTTTATATCAGACAATAGCTTTTGATAAGGCTTGGCAAAATAAATTTGTAGCTAAATTTTAGATGTACTTGGTCTTAAGGAGAGAAAAAACTCTGCTTTTAATTGTGAATTCCTTAAAAGTTTTTTACAGTCGGATTTAATAAGACCCTTTTAAGAAAATTTAAATGTAGTCATGGTGTCCCAGAAGGTTCAGTTTTGAGGCCAATGCTTTTTTCACTATTTGTCAGCATTGAAAATGTGATATCTGTCGCATTTAAAGAACTGCGTGAATTTGCCATAGAGCCCAGACTGACTTTCAATGCAATAAAATATATCACTAATTTTTATGCTACTAATAGACATTTTTATAACTATAAAACTACAATTACTTTGAATTGCCTGATTTCACGTTATTCAAAAATGCTAAGCATTTAGGATTTATATCAGATCAAGAGGTTTTTAGTAACAAGTATATTCAAACCTTGTGGAAATGATAGGTTAAAAGAGATTTAATATTTTAAAATATATATCTCAGAATGATTAGGGACATGGATTGCACTTCTGAAAAATTTTAAACCCTACTCATTTGACTAATATTTTAAGGAAACTATCTAAAAGCCTATCTAGCTTTTACGAGCCCATCTAAATCAGATTCTACATTAGATAGGCTCGTAAAAGTTCAAACTGATGCTGTGAAAACTCTCACAGGATAGAGGCATAGTTACCCAGACAACGTTGCTCTTTATGAGTATGACCTTTAGTGTGAGGAAAAATGCCTCTCATCTGAAATATAATAATAAATTCATCGGAAGTGGGAACCCAAATAGAACAGCTTTTTATCTCAGGAAATGAAACAACAACCACAGTGACTGAAAAAAATATTCCCTTCTCTCAAGCAGTTTTACAAAATATCATTAGGTTGCTACTTCTCGGTTGTTTTGAACATCATTCACTGAGATCTTGTTTTAACCCTATCAATGAATTCAAAGGTGCAAAATTTCTTACTTACTTTTATTAATGTACTCGACTAAAAACACCCTGAATTTAGGAAACAAATGGGCCTTGAAATCATATGTTATATTGATCAGACGCTCTTCAAATGTACACAAATGATAGCAGGAGTGATCAAAGCTGAACTGGTAGTGGTATCTTCCTCAGAATTTTTAGTCCTAAATATTGCTTCAAATACAGAAATTCTGACTACTGTTCTGCATTCAGGTCAGAGCTTAACTCGATTAAAAATGACATTATTTTTGTTTAAAGTATTATTGATCCTGACTTTGCAACTATATGGATGCTCACAAACAGTAGATTTTTAATTCAATACCTTAGTAGTTGGACAGTGTTCAGTGAAATATCCGGGACGTCCTTTTGAATTCTCTTATTAACAGACCCTCTTCTTCTTCTTCTTAGAGTTGGGTTTGTATGTCATTGGGCACCTCTGCTTTTATCAGCATTTTGTACTGTTAACTCCAAACCCAATGTTTCCTAGTTCCAGTTGCTCGGGTCACCCACTTTATTAACCGAGCTGGCAGCCGAATGGTTAGCGCTCTTGCCTTCGGTTCAACAGTTCGTGGGTTCGAATCCCACCTTGGGCATATATGTTTGTAGTGGTTTGGATTCAACTTTAAACAGTAAGTCCCGGTCTAATTAGCCCTCGTGTGCAAAAAATGACCGTTGAGCGACAAATCAACCAACCAACCACCCACTTTATTAATAAATTCCGAGTCCTTTAATGGAGTCTAGGTGTAACTCTCTAGTAAGGATGATGCCTAAAGAAGTTAATGTATGGAGGGCAATGGCCTCGCATTCGTAAATGATATGCTTGGCCGTTTCCTCTTGCATGACATTTCCTGCAGATAGGATCTTGCTGAAACAGTCTCATTTTATGGAGGTGTTTTCTGAAATAGTAGTTCCCTGTTATGAAGCATATGATTAAACATATATTCTGCCTAGAGCATCTTAGAATTTCAGAGGCAATATTCGCTGATGATACACAGATGATTCTGGTCAGAGAGTCAGTCATGCTAACGATAGCTTCCTGACTTTCCTCAAAAGAATATGGTTTGGAGGTCACTTCTACCTCATATGAAGGATTCATTGCTGCCCCTTCACTAGATTGCCTCTGAGTACTCTTGTCTTTTTCAGCAAGGTCTACTTCAGAGGCTTCACCTGTAAATGCAGAAAGGTTTGTTATTTCTTGTGTCTTTTCAGCCACAAGATAACAATTAATAAGCTCAATTAATATCACAGTTCACCCAGCATGTAATATTTTTCTAATAAATTTCTTTTATTGCTAATCATGTTTATCAATTCATCTTACTAATAAATTCAAATTCTAAATAAGCTTACCTTGAGCAGGTTTTTAATTTCTTTATTAACATAGGACATACTCAAACAGGACAAGACATGGAAAAAGAACAAAGACATCGAACAAAGAACATCTACATCGCTGGACGCAGAATCTTATTCTCTTTGTAAACAAAGATATTCGTGCAGTGCGCCCTCTATAGACATATAGTTACATATAGTTACAACATCCTCCCCCTATAGAAATATAGTTACAACATCCTCCCCCCGATGAACTTCAAAAGTTCATCAACAGTAGAATCTAAATTAATACTAAATTAATTCACAAATTTTCAAAACAATAAGATCAATACTTAATAATAATCACATAATAATACTATGTTCTAGTGATGATAATATATACCTTTGTAACAACATAATAATGAAAAAATTATATATATATCAGCTTTACATATTAATTTCTAAAGTCAATTTCAATATCAAAAATTAAACCTAAATAAAGATACATACATACATATACTGATTACAGTAACTATAAAGCTAATCATTATTTTAGCAGCAATTCTACTACAATTCTGTAAAAGAAAAAGAAAATATAAAGTTAAACACTGTTTTTAAATGTATCATAAAGTTCGAATGGATACAGCAATTGAATTGGACGTTTCAAATGAGTCCCAGACGGAAGTCTCACTGTACAGGATCGTGTCTTTCCATCTCTGCCAATATGAACGTCTGTGACGATACCACATGAGCTTGGCACTTTATCCTCGTGAATTAGAACAATTGAGTCCTTTTTTTATTAAAATAGGATTTTTCTTTCTCAAGGTGGATTGATGAGCAGACCTTAATTCCAAAAGATAGGATTTCTTCCATCTGTTCCAAAAGGTAGTCACTATTTTTTGTTGATGCATATATTTTCTGGTGAAGACATCCTTCGTTGAAAGGGGTAGTACGGATTGTCCAGGAAGAGACAATATTCGTCTACCTATCAGGAAGTGAGCAGGTGTGAGAATCACTGACTCATTTTCCTCATCTATATAAGTTAGAGGTCTAGAGTTCAAAATGGCTTCAACTTCTATGACCGTGGTTTCAAGTCCCAAATAATTTAGAGATGTTTTTCCTAAAATTTTCTTGAGGGAGGTCTTCATAGAGCGAACAAGTCTCTCCCAAAATCCTCCCCACCAAGCTGCCTTTTCTACGATGTTTTTCCAAGTTATTCTTCGTTCACTAAAATAATTTCGGCATTCTTCTTTGCTTAAAGTTTCATTTAAAAGATTAAAATCTCTTTTCACTTTAATGAAAATTTTCGCATAATCTAAATATATTGTTTTACATAGTCCTCGACGGGATATAAAATTTTTAAATGCTCTCAAAAATGACTGTACTGACATATCAGTTGTCAGCTCTATTTGTATAGCACGTGTTACTGCGCAAGTAAATAGCAAAATATATAATTTCTTCGTTTCTAAATTTGCGAATATGTACAGAGAACCTAAATAATCTAATCCAGTTATTTCGAATGGAAATGCTTCCCTCACACAATCTGGGGGTAAACAAGACATCTGTTCGGTAGCAGGCTTCACTCTGAATTTCCTATATATAAATTGCACTTGAATATTAAAGATTTTACTCTTTACCTGCCTTTAGGAATGAAAAATCTTTCTCTCATTTCTGATAGTGTCTCTGATAACCCAGCGTGTCCAGTGTTTTCGTGACATCGGCGAATAATTAATTCAGTGAACCCGTCTTTACCAGGTAGCAACAAAGGATGTTTCTGTTCATAACTCAAGTCTGAAAATTGTAATCGCCCACCTATTCTAATCAGTCCATTATTATCAAGAAATGGTTTGTACAAGACTATTTTTGAAGAAACTGATAACTTTTGGTTAGAATTTATAATAAATTAATTTTACACGTAACAGTAAATGGATTTTTATTTCTGTAGAAAATTCTTTCGCTTGTGTTCTTTTAATCCAGTAAATTTCGGAATCATTCAACTCTTTAGCTGTCAGTGGTCCTTCTTTTTTATTCCCTTTATTACTCAAGTTAAAAATAAAGCTTTTGGTCCACGCAGTAACTCTAAGTAATTTTGTAAAATTATTAATTTTACATATCTGCAATAAGTCCTTAGTATTTGACTCAATACAAATAGCTTGTAAAATTATGCATTTTTTCTTCTTCCTTTCCTCCCCATGTATCTTCATCTCTGAGTCTGGATACGCTGTAGGCCAATGGTTACGTTCCTCAGAAAGCCAATAAGGTCCATTGAACCATGCTCGATTTACTTTCAACCTTAAAGAATTTTCACCTCTCGTTAAAACATCAGCAGGATTTTGATTTTCTTCCACTGGATAGTAGTTCCATGATGAAGGATCAGTGATGCCTTGAATTTCAAATATTCGGTTGCAAACAAATGGTTTCCATCTTTTAGCATCTCCCTTCACCCAATGAAGTACTATCGTAGAATCAGTCCAATAAAAGCAGTTAATTACTTCCAAATTAATTTTATGCAAGATATATTTCGTTAACATACAACCTATTACAGCACCCATTAATTCTAAACGCGGAAGAGTCAACTTTTTTCAAGGGAACAACTCTAGATTTTAATGAAACAAATGTTGTTTTTATTTTATTATTCTCAATAAACCTAATATAAACAACAGCACCATAAGCTTTAATACTACTATCGCAGAAACAATGCAATTGAATGTCAGATATCCCCTTAATGCTGTTACTTTTACAGTAATGTCTTTCGATTTAAATTTCCTTTAAATTAATTAAATCTTCACACCAGCTTTTAAATCTTTTTTGAATATCTGACAATAATGGCTTATCCCACTGATATCCAGTAATCCAGCATTCCTCAATAAGGATTTTACACGTAACAGTAAATGGATTAATAAATCCTATAGGATCGTAGAGTTTACCAATTACTTTTAATATAAATCTCTTTGTAATTTCTTCATTTGGATTCAGATTGCTAACCTCTGGTACTGGAATCTTTAATGTATCTTTTCTACGATCCTAATAATATCCTAAGACCTTGCCACGATCTGTTAATTGCGTTAGACCACGGTTTTCTTCTACGTCCCATTTCTGCTGTAAGGAAACATAGTTTGTTTTCCATTTTCTCATGTTAAAACTAGCCTTTTGCATAACCCTTTTCATGTCTTGTTTAATTTCTATGGCTTCTGTTTCCCTGTCTGCCCAACTTATTAAATCATCAACATACATACAATTTTCAATTAAATCACTAACAACTGGATAATTATCTCTGAGACTTTCAGCATGATGCTTAAGTGTAGCTGCTAACAAAAGTGGGCTGCAAGTTGCTCCAAAAATAACTCGAGTCATTCTGAGAATTTTATATTCTTTTTCTAATTCTCCATTTAACCAAAGAAATCTAATTGCATCTCGATCTTCAGGTGAAAGTAAGATCTGCAAAAACGCATCTTCGATATCCGCTGTAAACGCTATTCTGTGTTGTCGAAAGTTAATTAATATTCCTAATAATTCTGGATTAATATTTGGTCCAGCATCTAAACATTCGTTTAATGAAAGGGAATTTGTGGCATGAGCAGAAGCATCAAATACCACGTGTAGTTTTGTTGTAACCTTATCTTCTCTAAGTACTCCTTGATATGGGAGATAAAATAATATTTTATCGGGATTATCAGAAACTTCTTCCGCTATTCCTCTTTCAAGGTAACCATCGATAGTTGTTTGATATCTTTTGAAGAATTCTGGATTTTTCTTAAATTTCCTAGTTAAACTATTTAGTCTGTTAAAAGCTATTTCATAATTGCCTTTCAACTTCTCAACCTTTTCGTTAAAGGGTAGTTTAACTTGATAACGGTTATCTTATAAACAAATGGATTTTTTAAACTGATTTAAAATTTCGTTTTCCTTATCAGTATTATATTACTTTCGTTTTTAATTCCATTTGATTCAATTTCCCAAGATATACGCAATACCATGTTAGATTCGACATCTAGATTGCTTCCTATTGTGTGAACAGCTACTTTTATAACGTTAGCAGACTGCTGTGTGATCATCCTATTTGATGTAGCAACTGAACCATTAATCGCCCAGCCGAACATTGTTTGACATGCAACTAAAGTTCCTGACAATCTACGAACTTTACCAGTCACAATTTTCCAGTAGTAATCACTACCTATCAACAAAGAAAGCTGTAAATGCCGTTCATTGAAGCTTCGATCCGCTATTTTTATTCTGGTTTTCTTACACTGTATAATTATATCTTTTGCAAGTGCACTTATATGAGCATTGCTAATATTCGGTGTTTCTAAAGCTTCGATAACTAAATGTTTTCGCACAAAGGGACAATTTATTTCAACTCTCACTTTATTTCTTTTTTCTATAACTGGTTCAATAGAACCAAACGTATAAATTTTTAACTCTTCTTGTCCTACTTTTTTTAAATTTAACTTTTTAGAAACCCGCTCAAGGATAAAAGATCGGCAACCACCATTATCTATCAAACATCGAAATTTCTTATTTCTATTATTCCCTATAATATTTACAGTTGCGGTTTGCAAATAAATATTATTCATTTTGTCCTCTTCTGAAACAGAAGTGGCAGCAGTATCCGATTTCACAGCAATTTTATTAATATATTCATGTAATAAACTATTATGTTTTCCTTTACAACTATTACACCGCATTTTCGAAAAACAATTGTACGCAGTGTGGTTTCTTTTAAAACATAAAAATCATTTCCTCTTCTGTTTTTAGGCGTTTTTCCTCTCGAGAATAGACTTAACGCATTCTTTACTACTATGTTTATTTGGGGTGTCACTCTCGCAAAATTCTCATTCCCCCTGCTTTTCTGCGGTTTCGACATTTAACGCCAGTGCAGTCGCATTTTGTTGTTTGTATTTTTGTGTGGGGTGAAAAGAATTATGACCTTTCGCTGCGAAATACCTCGGGTATCCCTTTGAGTGCGACTGGTCTTTCACTTCATTCGTATCAATAAAATTGTTTTTTCCGTATTTTCGATTTCATTTCTTAAATATTCTAAAAGTTTTAAGACTTCCCAATCATTTTTACTATATTTATTATATTCTAAAACTATATTTTCTGGCAAAAATTTTAATAAGATAGGAAATAACAGGCTACCATAATTATTTAATTGTATTCCAGCGGCTTCAAGTGAGCGAACTTGAACATAACATGTATCGCATAGCTGGCGAAATTCTTTTAACTGGCCACATGATTTTACAGGACGCATATTTAACAACGCATTTATATGAGCTCTAACATATGATATCTTTTTCCCATATCTTTTCTTTAGTAACTCTACAGCTGTATAATAATTATTTTCTGTTAAAGTCAAACCCTGAATCGAAACCGAAGCTTCACCTTTCAAAAACGATTTTAAGTCGCTAAATTTATCCGTATTTGACAAATTCTTATTTTCATGTATCGATCCCTCAAACTGACTCCAATATTCTTGCCAATTTTCGTATTTACCATAAAATGGTTCTATAGTTAATTTTGGTAGTCTTACATTAATTTCGTTTTTCGATGTTACGGGTACATTGGCTACTCTTAAAAGTTTCGGTTCCGATTTCAAATGATGTATTTATTTTCGATTTTGCAGAAATTATCTTTTCTCTAATTTCCTGACTCGAAATTATTTCCGCTTCTAACAGATCTAAATCATTGATATAATTTTCAATTTGTAGATCTAATTCATAAATTAGCTCTGATTTTTCGCATAATTGTTGTAAAATTTCGTTTAGAGTCGCTTTATCAACAATTTCTAATTCGAGCTGTTCTTTAACCTTATTTAATATTCTTGTTAACAAACCTCTAATTGTTGAGCGTTTTCTTTTCAATTTATCAAGATTCAAAGCAACCGCTGTTTCGTTCGATTCGACCGACATATTTAATTTCAAATATATTGTGCAAACAATAATATAATTAAATATATTTTCATGCAAAACAAAAACAAATAATGAAATCAAATACTGCTGTATTCTGTTACTTATTTACATTAAATACAAAATAAAATTCATAATCTGAATCCTAATAGCTGGTTTCCCGCGTTTTCGGCACCATGTAATATTTTTCTAATAAATTTCCCTTATTGCTAATCATGTTTATCAATTCATCTTAATAATTAATTCAAATTCTAAATAAGCTTACCTTGAGCAGGTTTTTAATTTCTTTATTAACATAGGACATACTTAAACAGGACAAGACATGGAACAAAGAACATATATATGGCTGGGCGCAGAATCTTATTCTCTTTGTAAACAAAGATATTCGTGCAGTGCGCCCTCATTAGACAAATAGTTGCAACACAGCATTCCCTGAGTTATTGGGCAAGGCAAAAAAGCTCTAGAAATTCACCAGGCAACTAGAGACTCCGTTAAAACACCATTACCGCGGTGCCAAATAGCCCTAGGCACGGGTCGCATAACACCAGGGCTTACGGGAGCTGGTTCGCGGCCTCTGATTCTATATTCAAGGCAATCCTGTCATTTCTACAGGACGTTCGGCAATCCACCACCTGCCGACGCGCCTAGTAGCTGCTCAGGCCCCAGGTAACAGACAGTAGTTTTGAAGTCCATATACTATGGGCACCATCTCACATCTGTATTTTCCCCGCCTGTATAATCCGTATCGGATTATACTCTGGTAAAGCAACTACTTTTGTCACTTTACAACCAGATGTGTGTTCTATCAACTGTGAGGTTTTAGCTTTAGGAAACTTTAACAATTTTAAACAAAACATTAAGTTGTTTGATTGACTACTAATTTTCTCATTTTGTATCACTTTGAATATATTAAAAAGTGCTTTTTATTGTTTTTTTTTTTCAAATATCATTGAAAGAATTCGGACAAATAAAATTACGAACATGAAAGTGGTCTTAAAGTTTTTATGTTATTTTTCTATTACAAGGTGTTTGTACAATTAAAGTGAATTATTTCTTTTTATTATTACAACTGTCCTTCTTTCTATATCACATTAAAAATATAAATGCAAGTATTAAAATAATCTGGCGAAATCTATTCCTATTTGTCGCTTTATATTTCTTATAATAGTGAAAATTTTAAATACCATATTTAATACAACCTTAACTGACACAATGCTATCAGCAGCATTTCTTTTACACAAATTCTACTTTTTATAAAAAATCTGTTGTGATGGAAGCTTGGGAGTTTTTCTGATTTTCTAAATTGTGGTATACGAGTAAAACAAAAAGCCAACGTAATCACCTTCCATCTGACTTAAGTAATTAGAACGTCTGCAATGAGGTAGATATCATTACTAAGGAAGAAATTCTCATCAAAACTGATTTTAAAAGAAACATTTAATAAAATATTAGGTATTAAAATTATTTTCAACTCCAAAGATTTTCTGAAACACATTTACGTGCAGTGTAAGCGGATGAAGTTTATTGTTATTTTTGGAAACTAAATAGTATAGTTACTTGCTAACTTTAAGATATGATAATGTTTCACCACAAAATGTACTAAAATCATCTTAAAAAGAGAAAATTGTCACTTCTTAAATAATTTCATTAGGAAAAAAGTCTGAATAAAAAATAACACTAAAAATGCTTATGTAGACTATATTAACGTTGAAGTATACAATCAGATGTTTTTATCATTTCAATTACCTTAAGATAGCCGACCGATGGCTGAGTGGTTAGCGTTCCTGACTTCTGAGCTGTGGGTCCTGGGTTTGAATCCCGGTTCGGGCATGGATGTTTATATCTTTCTCTGTTCTCTCTGTGGTTCTCTGTCCTTTCTTCTGTGATGCTGTATGAATGTGGCCCGCCCTATAAACGGGTTGTGGTGGTATGGCGTGGGTAACGCTACTCGCCTCCGTGACTTAGTTCACAGGTGCCCGCTGGGTAACAATAAATGAGTAGAAGGTTCTGTCCTTGTTGTGGCATAGGGTTCAACCCGGCATTGGAAAAAAACATTAAGATATCGTTAAGTGTATTTATAAATAAAAGTGTTGTCAACTCTTTTTTAGTGTTATTAAGAAAACTATTACACCAGGAAATAATGATTATAGCGGAATATTTATTGGACATTAAAAATTTAACAGTTATGGAAATTATTGTATTAAAAATAATGAAATTTTTAAGTATTTCAGGAGTAATGGTGAATCATAGTCATCGTCGTTGTTGAACCTAAGTTCCAGCAAGCGAAGCTTGCTTCTACTCATTCATCTTTAAGAGTTTTAAATCTGAATAAGCTAATTTGGATGGGAAGAGAAGAGAGGGAAAGATGCTTGAATTTGGAATGCAAATTTGTTGAGTGATTGGTAATATGAGCTTTTTTTTCTTTTTGATTTGGATTTTAGTGTAGCTTGATATGAAGATATCACTTGGAAGAAGGCTGCTAATAGTCTTAAGTATTTGTTTTCGAGGAGCATTTCTGATTGGAAAATTTTCTTAAATTGTGTTGTGTTGTAATAAACGTCTTTAGTGAAGAAGTCTAAGTGGAATTTGGCTATTTGTTTGCTGAGAGAGATGATATTTAGGTCATGGTGGATACTATTATCTCTTATTAATAGGAAGCATTTTATTCTTGTGTAAGATTTTATTTTGGCAAATGTCAAGTTTTTTTCAGAAGTGTTGTTGGAGCGTTCTGCTAAGCTGGGGAGTCATATGTAAGGATCGGCCTAAAAATGAGCATGTAGAGTAGACTTTTTGTTGCAAGTTTAAGTTCGGAATATGGGCCGATTATTGGAGTGAGATTTTTTTGTAATACATTTAAGCTTTACTTATATTCTCTTCTGTATGAAACTTCTATATGAGGTTCTTAGTTGTGGTTAGGCCGAGATAATTTTTTTACAAGTGATATTTCTTCATCGAATAGGTACAATTTTCTTGTTGGTTAAGCTCTTTAGAATTTTTGTCAATTATTAATATGTTGCATTTTGAGGCATTTATTTCAACTTTCTATTTTATGCACCAGAGTTATCTGGGTTTGGAGTTTTTCTAACGGCCATACTGGATATTTTGATTTCATAAGGACGGCGGTGTTATTTTAGTTGTTAGTTGTTTGGTTGTTGATAAGTTTTTTTCGGAACCTGTATCACTCGTTTGAAAACCGTAAGAGTTAGTCATACAGTCTATTTAGGATTATTCTTTCGAAAATTTTACTTATGAATATAGGAGGCTGATAAGTCGACAGTTTTGTGGAAGTATTTGATCTTAATGGCTTTGGAATAGGATGACAGTTGCAATTTTCCAATAGTTTGGGAAAGTAGAGATCTTGAGTGAGTTATTGAAAACTTTTACTAATGTTTGGACTATGACTTCCAGTAGTATTTTGAGCAAGATATTGGTGATATTGTCTTCGTCTGGAGCTTTTCTGTTTATTAATTTGGCTATGATGAATTTGCATTCTTTTAAATTGGATTCGGGAATGGTTGCTGTGGGTGAATTTGAAGAGAAATATTTATTAAATTCCTTACGGAGACTAATTAGCCATTGCTAACATTATAGGTATGCTTTGGAAAAAATTGGAATTTGAATGAGTTTGGAAAGACCTCGACCTTTTCTTCTGAAGCATTGATTAGTTTATTGGTGATGTTTTCTGTTCGAGGTGATTTAGTTATTCTCCATACCGAGAGATTTGTGGTACAAAGTGAGGTAAATTTATATTCCCATGTTTCATTTTTATGTTGACATTTGCTTTTAATTATTTTAATTAGTTCTTTTAACTATACTTTATAAGCAGGATAACTTATTTTTGGCCATCGTTGTATGATCCAATGCCTTTGCTTAATTATTTGTCTACTTTCATGTAGTAACTTGTAATGTTTTCATTATATTTAACTTTCTTTTTTGCAGCTTTGTTATACACTTGGAGGATATTAAGTTCCTTTACTTCTAATGATTTTTTAATTTCTTCTTTAGTGTTGAAGTCTGGTATTATATTTTTAGCAATGAGGATTTTTGAGAAAAGCATCCAGTCAGTTTTACGGTAGAGTTTTTCTGGGTTTTTTTTTACTTTAAGGTGAAAAGCACTTGCGGTGGTCAGATGAAAGTTTATTTATTACAGCTGCTGCCAGAGTGAGGTTAGAATTTGTTATGATGAAATCCAATTTGTCAGGTGTATGCCTGGTGATGCTTAAAAAGGATGTAGGTTATATTGGTGTGATGACTCGTAGAGTTAAATTGTGAAAATTTTTTATAAGTTCTTTACCTTTATTATTGCTGTTTCGACATCTCTGTGTTGTATGCTTAGAGTTAAAATCATCTCCAATAATTGTTTCTATGTTTGATGGGAATAGTTGCTTAAGATTATTTAAACAGTTTGAGGATGGATTATAAATTGCTGTAATTTAAGTTCTCTGTTGGTTCAAATTTCACAGTTATTTGTGTTATATAGGCGAATTTTCAGTGATCATTTAGTAAAAATTGCTATTCCTCCTCTCCTGCGTGTGATTTTAACAGTGCAAAAGGTGGCATAATATGCAATTTTAAGATTACGTTGCTTGGAGACATACGTTTCAGTTACAATGCAGATGTCTATATCAATATCTGTTATAAACTCTGGAAATTCTTAGATTTTTGTAGTTTGATTGTTTTCAATTCAAATTGCTAATAGAAAAGGTGTAAAACTATTTGTTTGATTAGACATTGTTTATCTGAAGTTGAAGGTTGGGTATTTTGATGATTCCGTTGGGTGAAGGATGCTGCTGCTTATAGTATTCCAGATTTTTGATACAGCTACCAAATGTTTTAATTGGCCGGCTATTGTTTTTGACTCCTTATTATTTCTAGTATTTCTTGAAATTGTGTACCATTTTGTATTCCCTGTGTTGCATTCCCATGCAACACAGGGAATACAAAATGGTGATGGATGATGGAGGGTGATGGAGGGATACAAAATGGCCTACATGTGATATTTTTTACCAACGATTATCCTACCAAGTATAATTTTTATTAGCTGCCACTGTATTGAATTTTGGTTTCCTTTTGGAAAAAGGAAACACAATTTCTATAGCTTGCAGGGTGGTCTCCAACACAATTTGCGCGTTTTAGTGTTACAGTTTTATCTTTAATGCGTTCGTTTGTGAAGTGATCTTTTATGCATTTGGGGCTGTGGGAACATCCATGTTCACTATGATAAAACTTTTGACATCTGTGGCATTGGATGATGCCTGGGCGGCCTTTGTAAGCTTCAGATTTGATGTGCAATCTAAGAATATACTAAATTTGGTAAACTTCTTTAGCTAAAACAGTATTAGGTTAATAAAAAATAGAGGCATTTTTTAAAGATTTTTCATTGTCCTCTCCATGTCATTTGTATGACATTATTGGCAATAACTACGTAATTTCCCGTATGTGATTGCATACATTTTTGTGGATCAGTACTATACGGAAGTTTTTAAAAAATATTTTAAGGGTTTCTTCATCTGGCAGAGGATGTATGCGTGATATTTAATGTTCATATTGTTTAAAATTTTTGTAAGAAATATGTGGATGATGGAGTCCGGAACAATAATTTTAAATTCATGTTTAGTGAATTTTCCGGAAGAAATATTTATATATATATATATATATATATATATATATATATATATATATATATATATATATATATATATATATATATATATAAATATATATATATATATATATAAAGATATATATATATATATATATATATATATATATATATATATATATATATATATATATATATATATATATATATATATATATATATATATATATATACATACATTACTGGCCATTAAAATTGTTACACCAAGAAATGTAAATAACAGAACGATATTTATTGGACACATACATAATAGTGGAAAGAATAAGTGATTAGATTTACAGGAAATTAAGATGTATAGATCTTGAGAAATCAGTACCCAGAGCAGCCACCTCTGGCTGCAATAACAGCATTTATCCGCCTACGCATGGAGTCAAACATAGATTGTATGGCATGTACGGGGATCTCTGTCCAGGCAGCTTCAACAATATGCCACAGTTCATCGACAGTAGTAGATGGTAAGTGATGGCGTCCAAATCGCTCGGCAACCATTGACCACACGTTCACAATTGGTGACAGATCAGGAGAACGTTCTGGCCAGGGTAACAGTCGATCCTGTTTTGCATTAAGGAAGTTCAGAACAGTACGGGCAACATATGGTCGTGCATTATCCTGTTGAAACAAAGCATTAGGGAGGCTTCGAAGACAGGGCAGAGCTCCGGGCCTTAACACATCGGAATTGTAACGGTTGCTGTTCAAAGTGCCGGTAATGAGAACAAGAGGTGATCAAGACGTGTATCCAATGGCACCCCAAATTATCACTCCAGCAGACGGTCCAGTATGGCGATATCCAATGCAAGCTGGCAATGCGCGTTCTCCACGATGCCTCCAAACACGGATGCGGCCATCAAGGTCCTGTATACAGAACCGAAATTCATCTGTAAAGATGACGTGATGCCATTCCCACGTCCAGGTTCGTCGCTGATCACACCATTGAAGGCGCTCCTATTTGTGACGCAGCATCAATGGTAGCTGAAGCCATGGTCGCCGTGCAGACAATCCATGCTGCTGCAAACGTCATCGAACTTTTCAAGCAAAAACTTGTTGCGTTGCAAAGGACTCCATTTCTCGACTCACGGTTTGTGACGTGGCAGTACGATCACTTGTGACCATGAGGATAAGATGTCTGTCTTCTCTTCTGTTAGTGATGGGGGTCGCTGAGATACTGCATGACGTTTTGTATGATTGTCCTGAACCCATCGATTTCATATTCTGCTAACAGTCATGGGGTCTCGACCGACACGAGCAGCAATATTGCGGTATGATAAATCGTAATCCCGGTAGGCTATAATCCTTCCTCGATCAAAGTCAGACACGTGCTGATAGGCATTTCTTCTTCTTACACGAGGCATTACAACAACTTTCTTTGCCGAAAACAACGTTGAAACGGAAATTGAGTATGAGAAAACTGCTGTCAAATCTCTGGTTTTATACACATTGTAGATGTCGCTACTGTCACCTGTTTTATATGAATGTGCTGAAAAATCTAACCATTTGCATATCACAGCAAGATCTACCTGTCATGCAAATTTCACGTGTGTGGTGTGCTGCTTTCCTGGTGTAGCAATTTTAATGGGTGCATATATATATATATATATATATATATATATATATATATATATATATATATATATATATATATATATATATATATATATATATATATATATATATATATATATATATATATATATATATATATATATATATATATATATATATATATATATATATATATATATATATATATATATATATATATATATATATATATATATATATATATATATATATATATATATATATATATATATATATATATATATATATATATATATATATATATATAGTTCAGGATGCGAGAAAGGTTCTTCATTTGAAGTATGAGTAGTATTAGAATTAGCTGAAACATTTAAAGTGGGCATGGTACCAGAGTTTGCTAAAATATTCAAAGTAGGCGTGTTCATTTTGAAATTAGAAATTTTGGAGTTCTGACTATTAGGGACGGAGTCTTGAATTTTTGTTTTAACAATATTTAGAAGATTGTAGGTGGGTTTTAATACTTTAGTTTGGCGGGTGTTTTTAATCATCTCGTTTTCAAAACAGACAACAACACAAAAATGATGGAACTTATCAATTTCATAGAAAATCACTAAAGCACTCACACAAACAATAAATAATTAGATTAAACCTCTTAACATAATTACCAGGAATCAGAACGTATTAAGAATAAAAAAAGTATTAATCATTTCTATAGAAGAACATAACCCAGATATAATTTTAATTCAAGAGATTTTCATTAAAACTAATGATAAAATAAACATACCAAACTGTAACTAAATACCCATTCGGAGACCATGCTCCCCCACACATCCTAAAGGAGGAACAGGCATCCTTATTAAAAACCACTTGCAATACATACAAATAGGTAGCCCTACCCTTAACAACATAGAATTCACAACAATCAATTTCCATCCTGAAAATGAAGACCCAGTTTTAATCATATCCATTTACATTACCCCAGAAACTAATCCAAATTTCACACAAATACTGGGCCACTCTTCTAACTTTAAATTACGAAAAAATAATAAGCGGTGATTTTAAATGTAAACCTTTATAAATATCCTGGACTTTTTCCGTACCAAGAGAGCCTCCACACAAATAATCACAATAAAAACTTTAAATGAACTTTTTCCAGATCATTTCCCAGATGAATTTATTACCTAATTATTTCTGAAGATCTGTATTCCTTTGGGTGAGGATTCATTTTAACATTTCGTGCAAGATAGTTGCCTGTTGGAGGTGCAGAAAAAATTATATCTATAAAATCTATAATGTAAGTAATTTATAAAATCGAAAGATGGCAGTCAAATCACGGCTTGGGAAAGTAAAAAAGAGATCATATAATTTACACAAGAACAATTTTAATGAACACAAATGGTACATACAAATGACACACAAACGCAATTACATATAAATTCAAAACAATTAATTATATTCATAAAATCTAAAAGAACTTAATGTTCCATCGAAAAATTCAAAAATCACATAAAAATATATTAAATCAATAGACAAATTCTTAATCATTTATTTAAAATTCAAGACTTATTAATTTTTCTTAAATTTGTTAACTTTAAAAAGTAAAGTTTTGAATTAGAGTCTCTAAAAATATTTGTAATAGCTCAAATGTTTTATACTTATTTTAGAAGTGAAATTTGCTGTAATAAAGAAGAAATGAACTATATAAATTTAAAGTTCAAATAGTTCAAATTTAAAGTTCCAAATAAAGTTTAAAAAAAGTTAAAGTACTCAAAGTTCCAATGGGTAGAGATGTGCTGTTCTTTTTAACAGTCAATTAGCAGTTTACACTTCGTAGGATTGAACTTCGTTATCTCTGCCAAAATAAGAGTTTTATCTATTCTGCCTAACTTCAATAGTAACTTATTTTTGATATTGTCTTCACAATGAGCACAACATCCCCGACTATTAGCTCACTTTGAGGATGAGGATTTTTCATTGAATGAGCAGTTTTCAGGTCAATGAGGTACTGCTGTTTCCATTTATGCCACAATTGCTTTATAAAGTATTGATCGTCATTATTTAGCTGTGCCTAAATTTGTAGAAATAATAAACACCTTTCTAACTGAATAACAATTTTATTAAAAACTTGCTACCACGCCGTTAGCAGGAACAGAGACAAAATAGGAACGATGCACAGCTGGGGAAGAGAGAGAGTAGTCAGCCAATCACTGTAAGGCGAAACATGGCGACATACAATTTCGGCTGGCCTTGCCGGATTTCTGAGGTTCCTAGGATCTAGGATCCTTACCCTCTCTTTAACAGGTCTGAAGAGTAGCTATATCTGTTTACTGTCTGGCTTTAAAATTGGGGATAAGTTGTACATAAGTGGGCGGAGCTTATGATTTCAGTTCAGAGTTAGACTCTGTTTCTTGGTTTACTTATTTCAAGGAATTTTAATATTTGTCTATTTTTTATTATTTTGAGCTTATTTATTTGAGAATTTAATGAATAATATGGTTAGTAATTTTTGCACAAGTGCTTGGTTTAGTAGTTATTACAAGAGTTAGTTAGAAATTCTTATTTCACTACAGAATCCTTGATTCTGATTGGTTAGTAGCATAGTTTAATAATGTTAGATATATGAGTATGTTAGTGATAGTTCTGAATAATATAATAATATATACAAAAGTTTATTTCCTTATAAATTTTTTTTTTTTCTATATACACGTTATTTTATTTTATATTTTTTTTTTTTTCTTATTTCAAACTTATATACAGCCTTAAAAATATTTACAATTTCTTAACGAATAATTCTTGTTAGTTTGTTAGTTAGGTTATTGCACTTGTGCCATTTATTTGAGCATGAGGCAGATTTGGGCAGAATCTGAGTAATGATCGGGGTCTGTATCTATTGATAGGGAGGTGTGCGTCATACGACGGAAGATCCATGATAGTGGGATTATTAGTTAAATGCGTTTTTTCATACATATTATTCATAATTTTCGCGAAAAATTGTCTGATTGTGGGTATGTTGAGTTCTTTTCTAATTTGCTTATTCCTGTAATACCAGGGTGAATTGGTAATTTTTCTTAATGTTTTATTTTGTAGAGTTTCAAGTTTTTTTAATTTGGTGTCGTGGGTGTAGCCCCAGAGTGGGCATGCGTATGAGATAAGGGGTCTGAGAAACGCTTTGTAAATGAGTACTTTGTTTTCCAATGATAAATCAGAGTCTCTATTTAGGAGGGGGTACATTGTTGCTGTAGTTTTTTTGAATTTGGCTGTTATGTTGATAATGTGTTTGTTCCAAGTCAGTTTCCTATCGAAAGTTATTCCAAGGTATTTTACATCATTAGACCATGGGATGGGGGAGTCGTTTATGATGATTTGTTCTTCTGGTGGATATTTTAGTTTTTTCGTAAATATTATTGCTACGCTTTTTTGATTGTTTATTTGGCGTTATCATGGCGACATACCTGCGCTTCCAAAAAGCGCGTTAGAGAGTTCGCCAAATTTCACCTGATGAGAAAGAGACCAAATTACGACGTCAGAACACTCTCTGTACAGAGTATCCCCCTAGGGATGAAAGAGCGATGAGAAGATGTATATATGCATACAGTTTTTACAATAGTACAATACGATAATTATAAAATTTACACAAAAAGTTTAATAATTTTGCTATTTGAGCATATTCAAACATATTGACAATTGCTACTCGTTAATATGAAACATAACAGAAAATCTTATATACATTAAACCAAAATCTTAGTTGCCCACCTCTTTGAAAATCGTACGCGGCAACCTGTTCTGGCCGTTGAGGTTTTTGTTTATTGACCGAAGGGCTTTATCGACACCAAATTTGAAGGTGGTGGATCTGATATTAATTTGTCTGAAAGTTCAAAAGCTGGCTTGACCCGGTCTATGGACACAGTTGTTTGTTTGCCATTGATAATAATGACAAAAGTTTTGTCTTTTCTCTTAATTACCTGATAAGGTCCGATATAAGGAGCTGTTAGAGGTGGTTTTACAGAATCGATACGTAAAAATACATGAGAGCAATTTTCAAGAGCAGGATGTACATAAATATTACTCAAACTACGCTTGGTTGGTGCAACAAGGATTCTGCATCATCTGTCGCAATCTTGATACGTAAGATTCATCTGGTGTTTGTGCAACATTTGTACAATTTAATATATCGGAGGGTAATCGCAAGGTTGTTCCAAAAACTAATTCCGCACTAGAAGCGTTAATGTCATTCTTAATGGCCGAACGAATTCCGAGTAGTACTACAGGTAAGATTTCTGTCCATCGTTTGTTGGAATGTGCAATGAAAGACGCCTTTAAATGTCTGTGAAATCGCTCTATCATTCCATTTGATTTAAGGTGATACGGAGAACTTCTAATACGATTAGCACCAATAATTTTGGTTAATTCACAAACAAACGAGATTCAAAATTTCGGCCTTGATCTGTCGTAATTGTAATAGGACATCCAAAGCGAGATATCCAGTTGTTAACTAAAGCTTTGTAGGTCGTTTCTGCGGTCATGCCAGCGGTTGGTATAACCTCTGGCCATCGTGTGAAACGGTCAGTAATTATCATGCGATATAGTTTCCCTTCAAATGGACTAAGAGGGCATTTAAATACAGATGAATGTGGGAAAACCGAGCACCTGGCAAAGAAAATCTACCCACTTTCGATTTCGTATGCCTATGCACTTTTGCACGTTGGCATGACAGACAAGATTTTACTGCATTTTTGATAAATTTTTCTATAAGAAGGCAAACAATTCTTTTTTTATTAAATTGTATGTTGCCGAAACACCAGGATGAGAAAGGTAGTGTATATTCTCAAATATTGTGTTCCTAAAAGACTCTGTGTGTGGGACAAATGGACGGGGAGTTTCTGAAGAAAAATCACAGTATAACGTGACATCTTCTAAGGAAAAATCATGTTTGCCAAATTTTAGGGATGTTGCTGAGGGATCTTTAAAATAATTTTGCAGTTCTTTATCATCAAGTTGCGCTTGGGATAAACCTTTGTAATCAATGGATTGAAGAGATCAATGGATCAATTGATTGATGAGAGATGGCATCAATCTCAATTCTAGAAATTGCATCAGCAACAGAAATTGAGCTACCCTTAACATGACGAATATCTGTATAAAACTGAGATATGTAGTCCAAATGCCTAAGTTGTCGAGGTGAACATTTGTCAGGTTTTGGAGTGAAAGCATAAATTAGTGGTTTTTGGTCGGTGAAAATTGTGAATTCCCTTCCTTCCAGCGTGTGCTGAAATCTTTTTATAGACATGTATATTGCCAATGATTCTCGATCATAAGTTGACCAATTCTTTTGGGATTTACTTAATTTCATCGACAGGAAAGCTATGGGTTCCCAATTACAAGAAGAGTATTGCATTAGAGAACTACCTATGGCAACATCAGAAGCGTCAGACCATAAATATAATTTAGCACCAGAGGCAGGGTGTTTTAATAGCGTTGCATCAGCAAGTTGTTGTATTCACTGGCTGGATAGTTTTTATAAATTAAACTACCCATTTTTTTCTGGCTGGAAGTACTTTTTTTTATTTAATTCTGTTCCCTATTCCCCCATTTTGACGAAGTGGGATGCCCTAACGTGGAACTTGGAGGAAACCGGTTTTGCAAGGAAAAAGCGAGAAGAGGCAGAAGAGAAGTGTGAAAAGAAAGGAAAAAGAGAAAAAGGCTGCAGGACATCGCCTGAAAAAGGGACCCTGTTGGTTATTCTAGTCCGACGCTTTATTGGACTCTATAAACAAAAAAGTTGAAGTTTCGATAAAATAAAAGCACTCGAGATCGGTGGGAAGAAGAAGAAATAGGCTCCTGTAGATTATTCCAAGTGAATTCTTCATTAATACGAATCCGGATGAAGGAAGCATCGCCGAATAACTGATCAACCGGGTAAAAGCACTCGATATTGGTCGGAAGAAGAAATAGGCTCCTGTAGATTATTCTAAATGAGTTCATTAATACGAATCCGGATGAAAGAAACCTCGCCGAATAATTGATCAACCAGGTTTTTTGAAATGCCTAATATGCCGGCCTATTCCATCAACTGTTTGTATGTAAGTTAATGTTTGTTTTATTTATCCAGCCAATTATTTTAGTGTGGTACCACTATTTGCATTACTTTATGTAATAATTAATCTGAATATAACTTTAAGCAATCTAGTGTAACTTAATCACTCCATGTGAGTGATTAATCATGTTGGTAGCAAAGCTATAATAATTGAAATAATATAAGTAGTTGAGTTTATATTTGTGTAAACAGTTTTTTATTTTATGAGTGAATTAAAGGAAATTTTTAATTACTAAAACAAAGCCAGTTTCTGCTTCTATTTCTCAGGTTTGAATCTGGGTAGAAAAAGAATATAATAAATACACAACGCAATGTTAAAAAAATAATACCTTATTTTAATTTAAGACATTATATGTAATCGTTTTATAATAACAGTAATTTTATACACAACAAAGTGCCTTTTTAGCCGCAGAAAATGCTGTGTCGCTCTCCTCTGTCCGTATCAGGAAAATGTATGACTTTGAGGATGGTCGTCTGGATTTTCTTTTATTTGGGTGCCCTTCTAAAATTTTACAAGGGGGGCTAAAATATGAGCAGCTTTTGAAGCGAATCTGCGATAAAAATTATGTATTCCTAAAAATTGTCTTAATTGTGTTATAGTTTTGGGCTTTGGGAATTTGTTGATGGCATCGATGTGCTCAGGCAATGGTGCGAGACCTTCACCAGATACTTTAAATCCTAAAACATTTAGGCTGGGAACACCTAGAGTACATTTAGATGGTTTAATCATAAGACCATAATAAAGAAGGCGTTCAAAAAGAGCAGTAAGATGGGAGATATGCTCCTCTGGTGTTGTGGAAGCAATTAATATGTCATCAATGAAAGCGTAAACACCATTCAGCCTTCTAGTAACCTCGTCTATGAATCTTTGAAAGGTACTAGAAGCATTGCACAAACCAAATTGCATCCTAGTACTTTTATAGAGCCCAAAAGGAGTACAAATTGCAGTTTTGTGCACGTCTTCTGGAGCAATGGGTATTTGATGGAAAGTTTTCACCAAGTCTATATGTGAGAAAATTTTTGTTATAAGTAAAGCACTCGTGAAATCTGCAACAGAGGGTATGGGGCACTTATCTTTAACAGTACAAGCATTTAGAGTTCTGAAGTCACCAACTGGACGCCAATCGTTATTATCCTTTTTCCTAACCATATGCAGTGGGGATGAGTAATTACTGTTAGATGGACGCATGTGGCCCAAATCCAACATGTACTGAAACCAGGTAAAGCTCACAGATTCAGCTTTCACTGCCTATTATCGGTCTGGGGTAAGACGAAGAGGTTTGGCAAACACGGCAGGACCAAAAGTATCAATGTGGTGAAGTACATTATGTTTTAAAACCTGGTCTGCAGAAGGAACTTTCGTAAGCTCTGGAAATATTTTTAGTAATGACTGAAATATGTTATTATGTGCATTGTTTACATCATTATTAAATACATTTTTAACAGACAAAATTTTAGAAATACTTAAAATGCACTGGAAACTTAAATGTGTGCCTGAGTCATTTAATTTTCTGCTTCTTAGGTCAGGTTTTAAATTAAAATAATGCAGAAAGTCAGCACCAATTATATTGCACGAAACATCACAAATATAAAAAGGAAAAACAAACTTACGTCGTAATCCAAAATCTAGAGTGAGTAATTTTTGTTCATACATTTTTATTTTAGTCCCATTAGCTGCATGGAAAGTCTGAGAGACTGGTAAACCTCTGTCAGTCTTGGTCGCCTTGATGAGTGAAACATCAGAGCCGGTGTCCACGAGGAATTAAGATTCCGATGTTTTGTCTCTAAGGAAGAGGTGACTTGAAGTCGAAGGCAAAGAGTAAGTCGCCGCTACTCTTGAGGAATGGCGTTTCCCAGGAATGAGCACGGTGTTACACATTTGTTAGCCTGTTCCTTTAACTTTTTGTGATACTAGCAATGCTTCTCGGAAGATGTTGATTGTCTACGAAAACGACGGCGATGTCCGGAAACACTGCGGGATCTTGATTGACGAAGGTGTGCTATTTCCCCCGGAGCTGTTGCATTTCTTCTCGAAGGGTCTCGCAGTCAGAAACGCCGGGAGATGTGATGGGAGCAGCAACTGTCTGATGGACTTCGGGTGGCGTTATTTCCAGTATTCTGTCAGCCACTTCAGCTGCTTTTTCGAAAGAAATAGGGGTGATTCTGGCAAGAACTGCTTGTATACTACGCGGCATTTGTTGTAGAAATAACTCTTAAAGCAGAGAATCCTCGATGTTATGGGATTCTGCTCGCCGCTACGTGATGCGAAGTAATTCACTCGGCTTCTAATCTCCAAGTTGTTCTCCTGCTAAAAGTCGGCGAATTTCTTGACTTTTGCTCTCCCCGCATCTAGCAATTACTTGACGTTTTACGGCCTCATATGGCGTAGAAAAGTCTAGTTTCATAATAATGTCACGAACGATGACAGCAACTTCAGAGGGCAGGTGAGCTACAATATAATTAAATTTAGTCCTACTCTCCGTAATTTCTTTTGGAGAGGCCAGTTGAAAGGTGCATTCCACCATGTGGAACCAAAGGGCAGGATCTAGAGGATTATATGTTGGTATCTTCACTGTCACTGTCTCTTGCGCCATGATGCACGTGTAGTTAGATGATTAGGCCTAAGTATTTGATCGAAGAAATCCAATAAATCGTCCGCGAAAATAATTTCCGCGTGTTCTAGTCCTTTGATATGAAGGTCATCATTTTAAAGTATTGATCGTCATTATTTAGCATTGCGGAAATTTGTAGAAATAATAAACACCTTTCTAACTCAATAACAATTTTATTAAAAACGTGCTATCACGGCGTTAGCAGTAACAGAGACAAAATAGGAATGACGCGCTGCTGGGGAAGAGAGAGAGAGAGAGTAGCCTGATGTCACTCTACTCCGGGTAGTCAGCCAATCACTGTAAGGCGAAACATGACGACATACCTGTGCTTCCAGAGATGCGCGTTAGAGAGTGCGCCGAATTTCAATTGATGAGAAAGAGGCGAAATTATGACGTCAGAACACTCTCTGTACAGCTTCGTAAGCAAAGTTTGATATTTTTTCTTTTTCAGCAATGATGATCTATTTGATCCATTTTGAATAAGTTCTGCAAATATTATTGGATAAATAGTTTTTCTATTACTAAAATTCCAAAAGTGCATAGCCAAAGTGCATAGGCCAAAAGTGCACTGGCAGTAGTTCATTGTTTTCATTACACACATAGGTCAAAGGACGCAGGTTGAGTACGGCTTCTACTTAAACAAGTAGAGTCGCAAGTTCTTTATAGCTTAGTAGAGCTCTACCGATGATTTTCTTAAGCATGCTTTAACAGATTTTACTAATCGTTCATAAAAGTCCTCCCACCAAGCAGCCCGTTCTATTATATTTTTCCAAATTATTCTTTCTTTAGCGATAAAATTTAGGAATTTGTAACTGAAAATTACATTGCAACAACTTTTCCAATCATTAGGCAGGTTGTTACCCCATTTAATATCTGAAGACCAAACATCTTGCATCAGACACTTGATTCGCAAAGTAATTGGTCCCAGAAATCCCAATGGGTCAAATATTCACCCGAAGACTTGTAGTATAAATCTCTTAGTGTCTATTCTCTTAGACACAAACTCAGTTAATTCACGTATGTCAAAATAAAACAAGTCTTTACAATTATCCTATGCTATACTCAAAGGAAGATTTCCTTCTCCTATGGTTACAGAATCATCAATTAAAATTGTATTGTTCTCTTTCCATAATTTTTGTAAATCTTTAGAACTGGTTCGCCATTTATACAACTGTAAACTTGCTTGACTAAAAATTTCTTTAGATTCTAATGAATTGGATAAAGCTTGTTCTACAGTCTCATGACTTCCAATTATATCGTCCACGTAGATAATATCTTTTAAGAAAGAAACATTCAGGATACTTTTCAAAATACTTTTCTAAGTGATATTTAATTATCGCTGCCAATAAGAAAGGGCTACTATTTATCCCGAACAAAACTCTAGTGAATCTGTATTCTATTGGTGATTCAGAATTGTTTGTTGGGTTCTCAGTAAAGAAAAATCGTGTAACGTCTCTATCTTCTTCATGGACTATAATATTCAAAAAGTTTTGTTACATGTCAGTCGTAAAAGCTATGGGTTTAAGTCTAAATCTCAAAAGAATATCAAAAATTTCTGTATACATATTTGGACCAACCTGCAAACAGTCAGCCAAGGAAAGAGAATTCGAAGACTTACCAGAAGCATCAAAGACCAAAGGTAATTTACTGGTCGTATGATCATTCTGGATGATTTTATCTATATGGTAGATAAAATGGAACGCTTTCCATATCATTCGGATTAGGCACTACTCTATAATTCCTTGTTTTCTGTAATCATCTAACACTTCTTTTTATTCTTCAAATAGTTTGGGAATTCAAAATAATTTTATTCTTAACCTGTGAAATCTTGCTTCAGCAGTTTCTCTATTATTATCTAAAAATTGTTTGTCTTGCTTCCAAGACAATCGAACTATGTATCTTTAATTTTCATATTTAATATTTGACTCAAAATCGGACAAAACTTTATTTTCGAAACAATTATCGTTTTATTTTTCTTAATACTTAGGGAGTCTTACTTCCGTAATAAGAGTTTTGATTTGAATCAAAATTCTGTGTGTTTCAGAGTAGTTTATATTTTCTAAGTTATTTCGCTTTAATCGTTTTTGAGGACAGAAAATAACTAGCGATATTTTTCCGGTATAGTCATGAATAACGTGCAAATGGGCTTCGTTCTCTTCCACTTTGGATAAATTTTCAATTTGCTGATCTATTTGTTTCAATGTTTCACTTTTTTGTGAGTTAGTTGATTAACATATTCTTCCGTTTTCATTAAGTTTTTGATCTTATTTGCTAATTTAATAACAGCACTCCTCGCAAAAGATTTGTTTTTCTTAATCTCTTCAATTTCCTTTTAAAATTTCTATCAATCTTACAAGTAAAGAATAAAAAGTATAAATTCTACGTTGCCTGTATTCGCAAATTGCACAGATGGTGGAAAATGCAATAATCCAATATTAAAGTAATCCAACGAAATTCACAAATTCGAAGTTCTAATCTATTAATCTATCGTGTCTATCAAAAATAATATATGATTCTTTCACTGCCGATGCATGAAAAATTTATAAATCTGTAATATAAATGATATCTAAAATCCAAAGAGTGCATTCAAAACACAGCTCAGGAAAGTAAACAACAGATTTTATACTATAATCAAAAACAATTTTAATAAACACAAAAGGTACACATTTTGAACAATTTACACATAATTTCAAAGCTATTATATTAAGAAATCTAAAGGAACTTATAGTTCAATCGAAAGGTTGGAAAAAAATCCTTCCTTTAATCGAAACAAAACCTAAAGTGCATTGAAATCATATATAATAATAGAAGACAGCGCCATTAGCGATTCAGCGATTTCTCTATTATTTTTTAAATTTTGTTTATCTAGTTTCCAGCGCAATCGAACTATATATCTTTGACTTTCATATTTAATATTTAACTCAAAACTGGACAAAAATTTATTTTTGGAAGAACTATCTTCGTTATTTTTATCAATTAAACCAGAGTTTTCCACATCCCAAAATTTTTCCATTTGTTTCGAAATTAAATTTTCCTCTATCACTACATCTTTAGAGAAGAATTAGAGAAGATAATTAGAGAAGTGTGATTATCAGTTTTCTCGCCTTGTAGGCACCAACCAAAAATACTTTCAACAGCTTCAAGATTTCCATTCAAATGTTTGATTCTACCAGTCACAATGCTGTAATAGTAATCTGCCCCTATCAAAATGGTTACAGGTTCAGTACAATTAGGGGAGTCAGCAAGGGTATAATTTCTTAATTCTATATTTTCATTTATTACTTTTGCTTCAGGGGGTAGTATTTCTGATCCTGATATTTCATCTTTTACTAAATTTTCTATTTCTATTTTTGAGCTAGGAAAGAATTTGTGTTCTAATGTCACACGAACTACATCATAAATTTTGTTTATAGCCTTTTTGCTACCAAAAGTAAAAACTGTGTGATAATTTTTCTTCTCTTATTTTAACGAGTTTTAATTTATCAACTAGTTTTTCGACTAATAAGTGAGCGCATTGAGCCGTTATCTAACAATAAGCGAATAATTGATTCACTACTTTTCGATTTTACTTTTACACAACATATTTGTAACAATATATTATTTCTTTCACTATGCGAAACAGCAGAAATTATTGATTGCTCAACTTCTGATTATGCTCCAATATGCTCAGCTAAGGTCTGCAGGCATAGGAGCCAAGTCGAATTTCGACCTTAGGTTCTAACATAGGACAAGGTGCTCCAGGTCTCCGGATCAACAGAAACTGTTTCCCCTTTACCATGAGTCATGGCTTTCCTAATATATATATATATATATATATATATATATATATATATATATATATATATATATATATATATATATATATATATATATATATATATATATATATATATATATATATATATATATATATATATATATATATATATATATATATATATATATATATATATATATATATATATATATATATATATATATATATATATATATATATATATATATATATATATATATATATATATATATATATATATATATATATATATATATATATATATATATATATATATATAATTTTAATTCATTACTTCATCATTTCTAAGCATGCTTTGTTGAGTCAACGGGAGCACACAATAATTTGCATCCTTAATTGGGTTGATTTTGATTTTAAGCCATTCGCAAGTGACTTTGCTCTGTAACTTGTTTCTGAATATATTTCACATAAAATGTGCGTTATTTAATTAAAATTTTTATCTCTATAAGACTATATACGGCAAGTTCGTAAAAATATAGGTGTATTCATTAGGCTAACAACTAGCTCTGGAGAAATACACTGACTTTTTTATAAATCAGAGCTTTGTTTTCAGAAAAATTCATTTTATTTTAGGAAAAATACATCCTATCATGAAATTTCTCATAAATATAATTTCTGATTCTACAGAAATTAAATTTAAATCCGATGAAAAAAACTTGAAGCTTATTATATATATACTTGGCGAATATTATAATATATGAATTTGATTACATTTATATAAAATTCATGTATGTTTGTTACTCTTGTTACATAAATTATTGAATCATATTTGTAATTATAATTCTGATATTTATTGAAAAATTTCCTAAAAAGTATTTTGAAGAAAACATTTTACTTTCTTTCTACCTTTCGATTCCAAATAAATTCCTGATCTAAAGGTTGGTGTTCGAACTATATTTTGTTCTGTTTAACTTTTGTATGAGACTTAAATAGCTCTTCTTGAATTTCAGCAGTTTTATTTAATGAAGAAAGTACTTTATTCTCGTGTAGTTAGTTGATAATTCGCCTATCCCTAAAATAATACTTCTGCTAAATTCATCTTGGAAGTTGAATTTAAGTTCAAGATACTTTACACAAAATTCAAGTGCAATTTCTTTCCATGGTTCAGAATCTTCTAGTTCCCCTCTTATAACACCCATAAGTTTCTTGATTCCTGAAAATTAAGAAATTTCTTTTGGAAAACGCTCACTTCTGTCAATAGAGTGATGGGTATTGCACTTCTGGATTTATGTCCATGAAGAACCTTTGAATTTTCTCGAGCTTTCCTTCTTGCGGCACGTTAATAGGCTCAATATCTACGAAATGTCTTCTCAGAAGGCAAATTACACAGTGGAAATTAAATGCCTTATAAAAGCCATGAACCGGTAAGCTATCTTCTATGCGGTGTCAAAAATTTATCACGCTATACGAATACATAGTACATGAGATAAAAACAAGCGTTTTCTTAAATTATTGTACTTGATGTATTTGTATGATTTCGCAAGAATAACCACAAGGTTCATTTATGTTCTCAGTCATTTGTCAAGGGCGCGAGTAGAGATCCTGCATACTATTCAGGAGGACTTCTGCTACTCATCTATTTCACATTCTTACGAGAGTGGTTGGATTTCCAGCAATGAATATTGAAATATCACGGGAAGATAAACCGCACTCTTTATGGGCAATATGATATAATATCATATTAGAATATTAAAATGAATTCCCACTTTCAATAGGAACCTTTTTTCTTTTTATTCGAGACAAAACACAGTTTTTGGGGTAAAATCTGGAATTAATTTTTTGAAAAGGAAAATTCTACAGCACGATTTCTGTTACGCAGTACTACAAATGTCGCTTGTTGTATCTTCTGAATGTTCTGACGTATCTAAAATGTTGATTATTTCAATATTCCAAATTCTTCTTTTTAAGTGATTTTGGTGTTTATAAGAAAATTTCTCCTGATATTGCAACTTTAACTGACAATACTGTAATTACAACAATCTAAATAAATAACAGAATTATACAAAAATTTGACAGAAAACAAAATAATTAAAATGTATTATCAGCACTTCTTATACCTGGTAGTTGTCAGACTTACTTCTAAGCTGAGCCTCTTGCTTTAAAATGCTAACACGTAAATTGTCAAACTTTTACGTTGACTGCTAAAATTATATTAAAGGGAATTATTATAATATGTTCTGCTAAATTATCTTATTTTCCAAATAAGTTTTGATGAATAATGTGTTTCTAAAGCCTAAAGGACAATGTTAAAAAGCATGGTAAATTTTTAAAGTTCATGCCTCTTTCGTTTCTTTGAATCATCTGGAACATTGTTTTTCAGCCGAACAATACACAATTGCATGTTGCATGTTATCTTCTATAATACAGAGAATATTCATTAATTCGAAATGTCTTAATAGTTCGATTCTCTCAATCAGTGATAACTTCAAATGGGAAACAGTTTTTACTCCAGTAAATATTGCGTGATATTTACATACCTTCCTGATGTTGTTGTTGTTTTGGTCAAAATGCTGTCATTATGGGGTGCGCAGCTCCACTTTTCCAACTGAATCGTAATTTGATGTGGAGTCTGACTTCATCAGTGAACACATGTCTTAGGTACCCTTTTATATTCAGGGCATGAGTTGTGAATGGCAGGCAACCATTCACAACTCATTCATGCAAAGGAAAGACGAAGACAGGAAAGAGAGAGAAAGAACATCTATGCCCGCGAACCGGTATTCAAATCTAGGACCTCCCTATCCATAATCAGTAACGCTGATATAAATAATATTTATATAAATTTATATATACTCACTTTAAGATTTCTATAATTATAACTAAAGTCAAACTGAATTATTTTAACTCCAGACTATTTCCAACTGAATTACCATTTTCAAATCAAATAAATTATATCTATGAATAATATTTTCTTCACAAGAAATTTCTTCTTTTAATGAAATCAGAAGCAATAATTATTCCTTCTAAAAGTAAATATCTTAATATTTTCCACATCCGGAATCTATAACAAGCGCAGCGTGAGCAGAAGATACGAACGATATCAGTAAATGAAAAAAGAAACCAGTTGTTCCTTTTTTAAATCACCAAATGAAATTTTGCTTTTAAAGTCACGAAATATTGTCTAGCAACATAAAACGTTCTTGAAACAAGGAAAGTCAACTGTTATCAAATAACATTTCGTTATTACATAACAGACGTTCCTTAAAATAACGACATGTTCTCATCGTTACTGATTAGCCATCGTGTGCAAAAAAATGACCGTTGAGCGTCAAACAAACCAAACCAATCATCGTTACTGAATAACAGATCATTCCTTAATAACGATAGTGAGCAGTTGTCAAACAACATTTCGTTTCTGCATAACAGACAAGTCCTTGAATAACGCGAACACTTTTCCTACACCATTAGTTACCGCTTAATTGTTTTAAAAAACGTGCTGTTACTGATGTTCCAGTAGACAACAATTTTAATTTCAAATTATTCCGCCAACTAAAGAGATAAATTGCCAGATTGTATGACACTTTCTCGTGCCAGCTAGAGTAATATAATTCCAAAATGCTGTAATTGTGGTGGTCCCCACCCAGCTAGTTATAGAGGATGTCCTAAGACTCCAAAAACCAAAAAATCGAAACAAAATGAAATACTGCCATCTAGAAATAATCAAAATTATACAGGTATGCCTCAGGACAAAATACACAACAATACAATAACAAACAATCGTATGCAGGTGCAGTAAAAAATGATGGGAACTTTCCAAGTCTCCCAAGAATACAAACTAATGAAAATAATAATAATTATAATGAACTAAACAACTCAAACATAACTAATATTGCAAATGACATAATAAAAATTGTTAAGTATCTCAGTGAAGACAATGATTTAATAAATTTGATCAAATTTATGGCCAACAATATTGATAAACTAAAAGAAGCTGACAATCCAACAAACAAATTTTTCATATTAATTGAACTATTTAGCGAACACTCAAAAAATAACTCAAACTGAAGTAGCCTAATAATTAAACAAACAAATAAAACAAATAATATACATGAATAAATAAACAAATAAAACAAACAATATAAATGAATAAATAATACTAATACTATTAAATAATACAAAATTATAAATATATATATATATATATGTGTGTGTGTGTGTGTGTGTGTACACAAATAATACAAAATCAACTAAAGGATATAAATAAATAAATCAACAAGTAAAGGCATGAACTCAATAGTTTATATATATACATATATATATACAAATAAATCAAAACAAATTTTGGAGATAAATATTGCAAATGACATGACAATAATTGTAAATAACTCAGTGAGACAATTCACCTAACAAACTTAAATGAACTTATGGCTAATAATTTTGGAAAATTAAAAGAAACTGATTATCCAATATAAATTGTAAACATATGAACTAACTAATTATTTCATTATTTCATTTATTATCTAATTTCTATTCAATTTATTATTTAACTTGTGCTTATATAGAATTCTAAAATTATTAATTAATATCTGATTAATAATAATCTAATTAATCACAAAATTTTGGCAATGGGTCACTTTTGAGATAGGCACCAGCTGAGTATTGAGCCACATATTCTCAATGATGTAATTAGAAACAATGTTGTATAAGCATATGAATAATATGTAACTAAATTATGTAAAAACCAGTATGTCGTAACAAAGAAAAATCATAATGAATGTTATAAAAAATTGTAAATGTAAAAATATTGTAAAACCAAGAAATCATGTAACCAAAAATATTGTATACCCAAGAATCTATATGTATCAAGAATACAAATTATGTTAAAATCAGCACCCGCCTGCGAGCGGATATGTGCAACTGTAATCTTGTAACCTCTTTCTGATTTTAAATTAATACGGACCGCCATGGTGGGATACCGGTTCTCGCCCAAAGCACGAATACCAGTAGAGTAGGGATTCCCCTACTCCCTAGTAAAAGTGAGTGAATAAATATAAACTGAAAAACCAATAAATACAGGAAAATTAACTAAATAAGAACTCCCCTAATTATTATATTAAAAGGTGCGTGCTTCGGCACAGGTACTCTGCTGGTAAAGCAAACACCATCTCCGATAGAGTAATATAAAGATCTGTTATTAAATACCTCCTTTTTAGTAGTTATTTTAAACTACCAGTTTATTAAAATTATATTTATTTATATAAATAAATATTGTAGTGTTACATTAGCTAATGAATTATATTTTACAGCTTATAGACGTTGGCGAGATCTGGCAAACAGTGTCTCGTCAACAGATTGATAAAAAAAATTTATTCTTTGTTAGCAGTGTTATTGAATAATTATCGCAAGTACAAATCATTGAATATTAACGACGAATTTTCATCTCATCTGATTATTCCAGCTGGATTTCCCCAAGGTTCTATTCTGGGCCCTTGTTTTTTAATTTGAATGTAAATTTATGATAATAAAAATTAAGTTTATTTGCAGAGATGACACACATTCTCACCGCCCATAATGACCATGAAGTAATAATTAATAATCTTGCAAATTATACGTAATAAATTGAAAATTAAATTAAACCTACAAAAGTTTGCAGTCCTTTCCACCAGGAGAATGGAACCCTGTTACAATCTAAAAATTTATGACTGTGAAATGACTTTTAGCATACACCAAGGGCTTACATTAGATAAAAAGTTTACATTTAAACCACCTACATTACCCATATAAAATTTAAATCTGCTGCAATAGTCAAAAAATTATAGCTACTCCCGCCAAAACTCGAAAATAAGTTATTAAATAAATCTTTCATTAGACATTAATCACCTATGCAGCGTCCTTTTAGGTCCAGGCACTTGTGATTTCACAATGTATTACCTGGAAGCCTAACGGAATAAAATATTAAAATTAGTAGCCAATGAAGAGTCATATTTTCGAAATGTTTTAATTAGAAAATTCTTGGCCTCCCCACCCCTTATGTAAATTTATTTATAATAATGCTCTAAAATTTTACAATAACCTGAAAAAAAACACAAATCCCGAAATACAAAAGTTAGAAAATTGTTACCTTTACGAATTAAAGAATTTCCACAGATCAAGAGCAGTATTAAAATTAAAACTAAGCTTAGAATATTATTTAAAAATAAAGCAATAAACTCAAGAAATTTTCAAAACAAAAATTCCTTCAATTAAACTTACATAAACCCCCTCCACACACACCACCTTTGAGGAAGTAACCAAAGTCAATAATCATCTAGCTCGGTCAGTACTGTAGTGTTTGTCCGTTGGGGAACACTCTGAGCAGCTGAAATATTTACACATAGTGTATAACAATTTATATTTAAAATAATAATCAAATTAATAACTATTAAAAAAGTCTCGAACACTTTAATAAAAATTTTATATGAAACAAATAAGTAAATAAAATATAAAACTGAAACAAAATAAATAAAAAAAGGTTATTCATAAAAAAATGTAAATTAATCTAGCAATGAATAATAAATTAATAAAAAGACTAAATTTTGAACTCAAATTCTCATAATAAATAATCATCAACATTATGTATCGCTTTCAACTGCGTAATATTTTTCTAATAAAACTTCTCTTATTGCTAATCATGTTTATCAATTTATCTTAATAAATTCAAATTTAAATAAGCTTACCTTGAGCAGGTTTTTTAATTTCTTTATTAACATAGGACATACTTAAACAGGACAAGACATGGAACTAAGAACATCTACATTGCTGGGCGCAGA
Organism: Latrodectus hesperus; assembly: GCA_037975125.1. Lineage (NCBI taxonomy): Eukaryota > Metazoa > Arthropoda > Arachnida > Araneae > Theridiidae > Latrodectus > Latrodectus hesperus. The sequence goes on along the minus strand of CM075858.1, from coordinate 15,404,123 downwards.
ATCTTATTCTGTTTGTAAACAAAGATATTCGTGCAGTGCGCCCTCTATAGACAAATAGTTGCAACAAGCTGAAAAGACGTGAAATGACGTGAAATGATATTGGACTGATTTCGAATTATAAGTAAAAGATGTTAGAATGAACAATATGCTTTGATACTCGCCAGTAAACATGTAAATAGTTTTATCTTGTTCTTTGAAAATAGAATTAAAATAATTTAACATTTATCGGTCATTTATCCTGTTAATAAAAACAGAACCTCTCCCCACACACATTCTCTCTCTCTCTCTCTCACACACACATATATATATATATATATATATATATATATATATATATATATATATATATATATATATAAATAAATAAATAAATAAATATATATATATATATACATATATATATATATATATATATATATATATATATATATATATATATATATATATATATATATATATATATATATATATATATATATATATATATATATATATATATATATATATATATATATATATATAAATAAATAAATATATATATATATATATATATATATATATACATATATATATATATATATATATATATATATATATATATATATATATATATATATATATATATATATATATATATATATATATATATATATATATATATATATATATATATTATATACACTAGTGTCCATACATTAAGAATAATGCAAGTTCAGGCAAAGAAAGAGACAAAAGCAAAGCAAATGTGACTTAATTCTAAAGTTTATTTATTAAACAAAAGGTAAAGAGCAAAAAAGATGCTATATCTTTGACATCATTAATAAAAAAAATTGCGATTTTTTTTTCCCTGGAGCAAATTTCAAAAAGAATCTATTTACAAAAACCCATATAACATGGTTGGTATGTTGGTTAATACACAGTATGCCCCCCAGACAATGCAATACAGGCCGTTGAACGCCTAGGCATGCTGAGTAACAAATTGTATATCTGATCTTGAGGAAAATACACCACTCATCAAGGAAGGCCAAATTTTCCCGTTTACCATGAGTCACAAATCTACAGTACTGCATCGCCCGTCGCGCAGGTTATCAAGGGGCGCGCTCTAAGTTTAAGCAGAAGGCTCAGCTCGAAAAGTAAGTTATGGTATCCACGTCTTCAAGAGACCAAACTAAAAATTCTTCAAACCAACATGAATGGACTATCTACCTATGCCATGAAAGTTAAACTTACCAACTTCTGGAACTCACCAATGTTCATAAGGCTGAAATAATTGCTATCCAAGAAACGAAACTAAATGAGCAAATGAAACTGAATATTAAAGGATACCACATTTATAGAATAGACAGAGCCACTTGAGGTGGCGGCGGACTTCCACTCTTAATTAGAGTTGTTCATTATAAAAGCATCATATTACCGCACACATGTACGGAATTAGAAATCCAGGGCGTCTCCATTTTTTGGGGTAAGCATAAATTAAATATATTTAACATGTATCTCTCTCCCAATCTGGTTCACCTGCCAAAATCTCTCTTTGATCTGGCAGATTCAAATGTACCATGTCTTTTCATAGGTGACCTTAATGCAAAGCATGACTTCTGGGGCTACTCTGTTAATAACAGAAAAGGTTGTAATCTCCTAAATGCAGCTGATGGCAGAGCCTTTTTTTTCCTAAATGATGGCTCCCCAACACAACACTCGTCCAGTTACAATACCGCTGAAACCCTTGATGTCACACTTGCTAGCGCGGATATCTACCCTTCCTGTAAGTGGTCCGTTTGGATAATATAGGAAGTTATCATCTCCCGATAAAAATAGAACTGAAAATAACAAAGAAGAGACCTATCACAATAGAAATGTTCTGAAACTTCAGAAAAGCTGATTGGCCGTCCTATGCTGAACTAACAGAAAGAGACTTAACCTCACTTTCACTTATTCGTCAACGTGATGAAAACTGGCTCAATTTCAAAGATATCGTGATGCGTAATGCTAAGAAAACCATCCCAAAAGGGAATTTCAGGCACTTTAAAGCCACCTACTTACATAACGATCCTAACATACGACTTCTTGTTGATAAAAGAGATAGACTGTACCAGGAACTCAAGCACACCAACAGTGACTGTACTCGTGTTGAATTTAACAGAACTAATGCTGAAATTAAACGTCTCCACGCAACAAAGAAACGAGCGTCATGGTATGAGTTTTGTAGTAAAATTGATGCTAGAACAAATAACTTTAAGTTATGAAAAATTGCCAAATCCCTGAGTAAAGATCCACCTCAAGAGGAGGTCTGCAACACCATTTTGACTCCGGATGGTCATCCTCCGATGGGTGGTCCGACTTTTTACTTGCATTGAGTGTTAGGTTGGGATGGAAAGTGACTCCCTGGAAACCAAACGAAGTGTTAATCAAAGGTGTCAATCAGAAGGGCTCAAAATAAGGATACAGAAAGTTCTGTAGTGTGCTTGGGAGAATGGACTATTACGTTTTAATCTTTGGTTATTGACAATTAATTAAATATTGTGATGTTCTGTGTTGGTCTTCAAAGCTGATCAGTTTATTGAAGTACTTGGTTAAGCAATACTTCCTTCTCATATGTAATAGTTGAAGGTCGCTCTCGTACAGAGCTAAATTGTTAAGACAGCTGTTGAGAAGTCCTCCAATGATCCTAGCAGCGCTCTGCTGAATTATTTCAAGCTTTTGAAAGTTAGAATCAAAGGCACAAAAATAAATGGCTCAACCAAATTCTAACAAAAGTCTAATTAAGGAAGTATAGGTAATTTTCAGAGTAGAGGCATCAGCACCCCAGTCCTGTCCAGGGATGTATTTTAATATATTTAGTCGTTTTCTGCTTCTTGTGACTAGATCTTCAATATGTCGATTACAAAGAATGTCTTGATCCAAGGAAAATCCCAGATATTTGCAATGTTTTGAATATGGCAGTAAATGGCCCTTCATGAATACTTTTGGCTTCAAATTATATAAGTGTTTATTGGTGGTGAAAAAGCTGACCACTGACTTCGTGAAATTGAATGACAATTTGTGGTCTATAGCAAAATCCCTAACTCTACCCGAAGACTGTGAAAGTGTATCTTCAATAGATGAAACATCTTGGTATGAGCACCAAAGGACAATAGCGTCTGAGAATAAGCCAATACAGCCATTTCCAAAAGTCCTCCTTTCCACACCTGTTATGAACAGAAAAAAAAAGTGTGGGACTGAGGACTGATCCCTTGGGAACTCCTTGGCTGAGCTTAAAGTCTCTAGAGAGAGATTTATTAAACTAAACTCGTATTACTCAGGATTTCAAAAAATCCGAGATCCAAGGTCTCTCCCCTTTATTCCAAAACTTTTAAACATATTAAGAATGAGTTTGTTTTTCCAGACCGTGTCAAAAGCCTTGGATAAATCCAGAAACGCTGCTATGGTGTGATTGGTGGGTTTTAAATTATGGGCATCTCTGACACTTTGGCAGAAGTACAGGACCTGGTCTTCTTTACTATGACCTCTCCTAAATCAATACTGTTTCTTGGGTAGCAGATCATTGTTTTCGAGAAAGTATATGAGTCTTCTTAGTATCATTCTTTCTATGATTTTACATGGTATACTTGTCAAAGCGATATTCCGATAGCTCTCAGGGGAACTAATTATCTTACCAGGTTTCCTAATGGGGATAATGGTGGCTCTTTTCCACTCCTTCGGAAGTCGGCCACTATTCCAAGATTGGTTAATTATATCCAAGAGGTATTTGGTCCCATTTGGGTCAAGATGAGTAATCATATTTCTATGAATGTTATCAGGTCCCGGTGATTTCTTCGAGTCAATGGCATTTAAGGCCGGTTCGAATTCTTGCATAGAGAAGTCAGTCAAGATGACAGGATCACCCAATTCCGAGCTACGGCACTTGTGTACAGCAGTTTTGGCCTCTCTTCAGTACATTTGTCGACTTTATCAAAATTCAATCTGCTCATTTTTTGGTAATGACTGCCAAATATTTCAAGACTAATTTACGTTGGTAATTTGCAAATGTGGTTGGTTATAAATCAATTTCTCATTTTGAAATTGAATAAGAGCTTTTTAACTTATCCATAACTTAAGATACTTATTTAAGATAATACAAGTAAATATGAACTCTTTTAATTCTTAAAAATATTTTTAAATTTTTTCATTGACTCCGCTTAAATATATAAAAAAGAACGTTTAATCTCCAATATGAACTGGAATCAATATTTTTCTTTATTTTCAATTTTTTTAATCAAAATCCGTCTATGTTTTCAAGTTTTGTTTTCTTATAGACGTATTACAGAAAAGCTAACAAATTCCTAGTTATTTTTTAATTTTAACAAGTTTTATATATTAGCATCAATAACGTAACAAAATTGTTTTTTTAAAATTTTAAATGTTAAAATTATACAAAAAGCAACTCTTCGAGGTTTACAAGTTTTTGTCCCTGTGGTTGCTCCCGGAAATTCTATTAATAACCATCTTTAGATTTCAGCAGCAAGTTTCTTTTCCTCGAATGTATGACATTTTAACATCGTTTTGCTTGGTTGATGACAGATATTCTAGCTATCAAAGGGTGTCTAGACAAACTCTTCGTCTCCATTTCAGTCTGGCAATAAATTAAACTTTCTTTTCCTGTATTTGTTATTTTCAGAACATCATTTATTCAAATCTGAAGTAGAGTGGTGAAATTTCAGACGCATTTAAGCCAACTTCTGAAGACACATTGATCAAATATGCACTAGTTTCCATTCAAGCATAATATTTTTATCCCACTATTAATATATGATATCTAAAAATATAATGTAAATTCAACAAGAAAATTCTTTTCAAGATGCTTAATGTGCATTAAAATATAGAAAAACCATATTTTGTTAAAAAAAAAAAATAGTTCTAAAATGTGGCGACCAATATCCGCTTGTATATCAAAATTAAAAAAGGAAACCATATTTACAGATTGGAATGTGTCTCTTTAAAAGTAAAATTTGTAATGAATATAAGAGCAACAACCTTACCTTAAAGTGGTTTTACATTCTAGAATATAATTTTTAATCAATAGTGTTCAATAAAATGTACACCATTTAATAGGAAAATTAATATCGTTTTTTCTAAATCAAAGTAGAAATCATTGAAAAAATTCTTTGGGCATAGATTTAAAGTTATATTTCATGTAACATTAAAAATAAGGATTGCACGTTAACAGTTTTTCAATCGCTGAAGTATAAAAGTTGATTTTTTAAAGTTTAGTTACATCAAATATTATAACATTCTAAGCCGTTTAATTCATTATATTATAATCTACAGCTAGTTTCTCCATTCTATCATTGATTGATATATTGATTTTATCAATTAATTTGTTGATTATTGATTGAATTGATTTGATTTTTTTGTGTCAAAAAAGAAACTAATAATAACTTAAGCTTACAGAAACGTTGCTGTTGTTTCAGAAAACGATGCTATTTTCATTGTAAAGAATATGCCGTACGTGATGTGCGGACAATTTATGTCATTTTTGCATATTTATCAGATTAAGTAATATTTGAGAAATTAAATTGATTCTCGGCACTTTAACAGATTATATATATATATATATATATATATATATATATATATATATATATATATATATATATATATATATATATATATATATATATATATATATATATATATATATATATATATATATATATATATATATATATATATATATATATATATATATATATATATATATATATGCCAAAACGAACCAACAATAAATCTAAATTAAGAGTGACTACGGTTAATTACTCTATAAATATCAATAGAAAAGCCAAACTATAAAACTTTCGTACCATCGAAATAGAATTTTATGATGCATTCTTCATTTGGTGCAGATGCTTGTCGACCTTTGGATTCAAATGCCATGAAATATTTTAAAATTTTTATTCTTTTATTAATTGCATATTAATTTTATATCAACCACAATACTCTAGTAGGTAAAAAAAGTTTTATTTGTGATTTATCTCCATATTTTGTATTGATAACTGAAATATTATCATATTTCAAAAATGATTTCCGATTATTGTGTTATCTGAATATTTACGTTAAATAAATTTTTCAATGGACTCAATAATCGTAAGTTTGATTTGAATAATTTATTTAAGTTACTTAAAATACTGTTTGAACAATTTCGTTAAAAAGAAAAATAGTTAACTTTTGTAAATTAGCTTGAACATTATGTGAACCAAATCTAGCAATTATAACTCTTTTTCTAAATAATCATAATTATGATAAAAGATTAAATATATTATATTGTATTCTTGACAAAAAATTTTCGGCTTCTTATTTTCTTGAAGAATTAAAATATAATTTTAACTTTTAATAATTGGTAAATAACATTTGTTAAATCATATTTGCATAAAATATTCTAATGTAGTTATAAAAACATATTTAGAAAACATTTTATTTAATTTTTCCAATAAATTTTATTTAAATAATCCTTTTTGAATGTAGGAAGACGTTATTCTATTATTGAATTTTTAATAATTAAACATTTGCATCTTGTTTTCATTAAAATCATTGAAAAAATAAAAACCAATTTTTAAAAGATAATGGTAACAATAATCTTTTTCTATATATATAGTTTTGTGCTGAATAATGTGCTAAAATTCAGCGTGTGATCGTACTTTTTAAATTTAAATACTTAAAGATAGTCCTAATAATTTTTTGGTATTTAAATGAAGAGACTTCAAAAGTATCTTTTTTCTCTTCTTAGTTTTAAAGAGAAATTTTATCAATGTTGCCAAAAATGTAAAGATAAAACAAATGCATATGATTTTATTTTAAATATTCTTTAAATTTCATTATTGCAGTAATATTAAAAAATAAGGAAGTTTCAAAATGTTGCGTTTTCGTGGAACACTTTGCCTACAGAATTTTATATCTTGGTGACTATTTGCTTGATAGAACCCTCTCTTATGCAAGAGGAAACCTCAGGAAACCAATTCTCTCCAATTCAAAGAACGTTATGCAGGTTATGACTATAAGGATTAACATATCATATTTGTATTCCGACTAAGGCAGGCCCATATGGTGCAGTTGTTCAGGGACATAAGGGCCACCAAATCGAGTAGAAAATTTATTTTACATTGCCAGTTCAATAGAATTGTCTTTTTGTCATATATAATAAAAAGTTTATTGTTATGTAGCAAAGGGGACCCCAAAGAATTGCCCCTGGCAACAATTAGGCCAAGTCGGGCCCCGTCTGTATCATCTTCCATGTGAGTAAAGTAGAAGCTTAAAGCGTAAGCTCAGATCATATATTAAAGAAAGGTACAAAACTACGAAGCATTGTCTTTTAGCCTTCTTAATGTTTCATAACTTGATCAATAGACTTCCGTATGATAGTGCTACACCATAAATTACAACCACAAAATTACGTTTTAAAATTATGAAATATATTGTTTGCATTTCTTTGTTGCAATCTAATTTTCAGCATTTAAAAAATGCTTTTACTTATAAACAAAAATGAAATAGGTCCCATAAATCTAAATTATATTTTTTGAATTATTTTGAATGAATCAACTTTTTTGAAGAACATATATTTTAGTGAAGTGTTTGAAATAATACGTGAATTATTTTTAGCAGAGTTAAAAAAATTATAAGAAATGAATTTTGGCGCTTATAACATTTTACTGGAGAGAGTTTTCAATTCAGTATTGAAGCATTTGTTAAATTTTTTGTCCATGTCTATCATTCTGTGATTCTAATAAAGGAAGATAAGTTAATGTAATGTTGAAAAATCTTTTGATGTTGAATAGGATATGTATCTAGTTAAAAAAATTCAAATTAATCGCTGGCTTCTGGAACACCTTAAAATTCAGGATCTAGAAAATTAGCATTTATTCTACCTCTAATGGTATCACTCAAATAATCAAAGCAATTTATCATGCAAGTCGCATTACGTCCCACAATTCCTTTCTTTAATAATAGGGTGACGCAATTTATCATTTCAGCTTTTGCATGGGAAAAAGTTAAAAATATATCAAAAAATTTATTTCATGAACAAACAAAAAAAAATTTAACTAGATTCCTAGTTTTTTTTCATTCGTATTCGTTCAACTTCTTGTAATACCAGTAACAAAACTTCCTATAATTATCCAGGAGATTTAATTTTCGGATGTAGGACAGGTCCTATTCATCAGTTTTGGATTATTTCATCATTATGCCAACTCATTCGCAACTAGTTGAATGCATATCTCATTTCTCGGTTCCTCTTTTTTCTGTTTTCGACTATGTTTAAGATTATGTTGTAGTAATCATTTGTAAACAAATCAGTGTGACCTTTTAAATTGTCTTGTATGGAAGTCGGCCACTTCTTCATCAGTTTTGTGTATTTCGAATAAAAATATCTAAGTAAAAAAATATTTTCTCCAAATATAATTGCTTAATAAAAATTTAACCACTTCCCTTATCAATATTAAAAAAAATGAACAAATAAACAGCATTTTGATTTCATTATTAGTCATAATAATAATAAATAAAATGTGGCATTTAGGAGCTTTCAAATGGAACATATTTTTTTTTCTCTTAAAAGTGAGAGAACATTTAATTTTGTCATTGCTCTGTTGCGCTTTAGTTATTTATTCTCACACGAAATTGTAGATTCATCATTATTATTTACCAAAGTAATTCAAAATATTAATATTATTGTTTTTGAAACTGCAGTATATCATTCATTTCAAGCTTCACCTTGAATAAAATCGTGACAAATCAAATTAAAAAAATTCCGCCAAGACAGGAATGATAATTAATTACAGTAGTCAGCAACTTGAAATAACTCGGGATAGTCAGAGAAATAATTTATTAACTGTTATGGATACTTTTTTTATAAATAATTGAATATTTATAAGGACATAAAAGGAAATATTATTATCAAATTATTTTGTTCTTCAGCTTTTAATATTGTAAACAACGGATTAGCATAAAAATTATTATTTAAATAACATTTATGGAAAAATGCATATCATTTACTTCATTAATAAGTGTAAAAAACTTTACTGTTTGATATAATCTATACTTTAACAATATTATTAAATATAAATTTTTTCAACAGTCAAACTATTTTACTTTTTCGAATTAATTTAAAAAATACTAGAAACCAATCAAATTAGAATATTTCTCATATTTATTAAATTTAAGTTAATAATAAATTACTTTTTACAAAGTGTAAAACACGTAAATATTTATATTTTATGAATAAATTCTTGCGATAATAAAAAAGAATTTACTGCAAATAAAAATATTTAAATTAATTGGCGCTGGGCTAAATTTTCCCATCAGTTTGTATGCAAAGTTTTAGAATTCACTTTAAGTTTACAGGCATAACTGCGCATAAGAAATTATTGAATAGATTTTTAGCAGTTGGTGAAATCTTTAGTGACAAATACTTATTTTTAAATACATATGCATTATCTATTTATAAAGACAGAGTTTCACACAGATGATAATTATATTATAACCATGACAGTTAAAAAAGTTAATTTGTAAAAAATATAATGTATCTTATTTTACTAATTACTTTATTTTGATAATTATTTATATAATATTTTAAATACATTTTACTTTTTAATATAAGCAATTTAAAAAATTTGGTATAAACAATAATATAAAAATAAACTAATGGATTTTTTCCTCTCTAACTCAGCATTTATACATTTAAATATTTATGTCCTGTATAAATATTTATACAGGACATAATTTAAATATTTATGTCCTGTATAAATACTTGAATGATGTATGTATAAGAAAATATAGGGCCGTTTTTCGTCAAATTTTCTATATTCATCTTGCTAGTCAACTGAAATTTATTTATCAACATCACAATATAAGAGATATGAATACTGTGTGAAACTTTATTCATTGAGAATAATTCGATCTGGAATCTGACATTTAATTTGGTGTGTTTTTGTTAAGTAAAACAATATTTTATTGTATTAAAATCAACATAAAATAAAACACAGAATACATTTCATTCCAAAAAATACTTAGTAAATTCAATGTAATGTAATTTATTTTACTAGTAATCCGAAGAATTTTCATCCTGAATTCTAAATTTTACCAAAAATACGATATTATTATTGTTAAATTAAATTGTACTGTTTTACTTAAATGGATTCTTTCACTTTCACTTTTTAATGAAAAGTTCGAGATTTCGATTGTTGCATAGGGTATAGATTTCGTTGTAATTCAGAATCCATTTTAAACAATGGTTTTCGGTAGAATCAGACCGCAAGTGCAAAAAGTGATGCCAAAACGAAAAACCAAATCTTAGTTTAAATTTTAATATATATACGTCAACTGAGAGCAGTGTCTTAGTTTCTGAGCATTTTCTTCTTATATATTTTACTCAAAGTTTGTTGTTCTGATTAAGCCTATTATCTTCTTCCTCCCCTTGCGGAAATCTGTTTCACAATTTCCTGGTGTGGTTCAGAGTGCAGCTTCGTTCAGCAATTAGGAGATCGGTCAACTCTTAACTCTGTTCTTAGTCTACCTCATCCTTAATGCTTTTGTCATACATACCATAGCTTCACAATCTTCATCAAAAACATTTCTTCGACAAATGGCTTTTTAAAAACTTGATCAAGCTCTTAAGAGCCTCGTTTGAAAATTCTGAACAGGCCAAAGTTTCTTCCATCCAGATGTAAAAATTCTCTTGGTGACTGCTTCATCGACCACACTACTGTAGTCAATGATAAGAAAATTATTTTAAAATATTCTTACTAATTCTTTCAATCTCCATAAAACAATAAACGATATAATATTTACTTTAGGACTTTTTAAAATTACTTATATGTCAGTGGATTGCATTCAAAAAGAAATATTGAGAGGTAAGAATAATATTTTTATCTGAATTACAATTCAAGATGGTCATCTACAAGTCTTGAATGGTATGCAATAGTGTTATACATAACAAATAAGGATATCAATGTTTATATATACCAATAAATGGATATTTTGTCACAGGCTAAACATCCAATTTTTAAAAAGTTATGATTCACCCAAGTCTTTACGTCTTGTCTCGAATGCGAAATTCTAATCTTGGACATTTGGACACTCTTTGAGTTTAATTTTCCTATTAATAAATTATTTAATATGCAATTTCAATTTGTAAGTTATACACAATCTTTTATGATACCATAAATTTCCTTACTTTCTCACACTCTGTGTCAATGCTCTTATCAATTTTTACTCTATTAAAAAGAAAAACTAAAAGTAGCATGCTAATTAAAAGTTGAAAATTATAATTTATAAATATGAATTTACGTCTAAAGTAAGTATTGAATTAAAATTTCTAAATAAATTAAATTTATTGAAAAGTATCAACAGTTTCAAGATATTTATTAGCACTGTCAGCCTTCATCTTTGTTAATATCAACAGCAGTTGCAGGATACTTAGTGTAAAGTCCTTCATTTGGTGATATCTCGATCGTTAAGGAAGATCAAATTTTGCATAAATCTGTTTCTTAAGTTTATATTTTGTTAATAACTTCCTTTTCTCAGATGTTAGATTATAATTTATCTATATTTCTTGTTATTTATTTCATAAAAATAATTTGAGATGTGCTTTTAAATTAAGTAATTGATTGGTCTTCGCCGCAATCTTCATTTCGTGATTTGAACATTAGTCATTAAGTTAAACAATGAAATTTCAATTATTAGTGTAAGTTACAAGTACACATGAAAATTAACTTCTATACAAGTAGTTGCAATTTGCTCTTTGATTTCGTGATAAAGTTATGCAATGTACTATTATTGAATGTATAGGGTAAAATCTCACAACATGATACAATTGAAAACAGAACGTCTATTTACCATCGTGGTTCCGATATATTTTTCTGTATGAGTTTTATGCGAGAACACTTAAATTGCGTGTAAAGTTCCTTTGCTACAGAATCATAATCTCTTCCACAACAATGGTCTTACTACCATTGCTTGTTGTGTGATAGGTTTTCTCAAAGGGTTCACCCAATGGAACGACTGAACTCTTTGAAATAGAAAAATCGAATATTCTTGTTACTAACCCAGGTATTATTAAACAAATGAACAGGAAAAAGTTGCATTATTTCTTCATATGAATGTAGACTATTTTCTTTGAAAATTCTATCTGGAACGTATACAACCACTGAATTTGAATTGCTTTAGAGCAGGTTTTAAATATATCTGTTTAGCCTAATACTTAAATATATTGTATGTTTTTTTTCTGATAAATTCCATAATATTAACCAATAATAATGGAAGTATTCTTTATCAAACATTGTAAAATGGAATACATTTTTCCCAACGTGTTATTCGGTTTGGTAATGAAAGAACGTTTGCATCATCTGGAATAATATTAAGCATTAAAAGCAACCCTGCACATTCGAAATAATGAAGACGCAGAACAGCAGCCAAAAGATAGGAAAGTTACATCGCCCGAGACACTGATATTATTTTTCATGTGCAAAAAAAGCTCTCTCAGTGGGTGGCAAGCCAAGTATTGGGAACTCTTTTGTTTGATTTCTGTTTCTAAATTACGAATACTAGCCCACTGCTGGTTCTACTTAACTAGCAGTGCCCAACTTTGGTCAGTATACAGAGATGTATAATGGTGCAATAATAACAAAAACGATCCTATCAATCAATAGATTCTGAAATATGTATCATATTTCAAAAATGCCTAGAATTATATCAGTATAAGACTTAATCGTATACGTCTTTAGACAGGGACCTTAGTAAAATTTTGGCAGCAGATGTACTCTGGAATACGACCAATAGGAAATATAATATTCAAATGTCAAACGATCTCATGCCAGGTGATTCACTGCCTTTCATGGTTGATCGTGAGTGAATGAGCACCAGCCTGCTTCTTAGTGCTCAACCTACATTTGACCCCTCTAGCAAGATCGGAGGTCTTCGTTATCTATAAGAAGGGACCAATCATAAGGCTCCCAATACCTTCCTGTCACTCCCAGATGTATCATTGTACTTAAAAGTCATTGCGACCACATCTAATTAGATGAAACAGGCTAAATTTAGCCTGTTTCAGTCACCTTAAGCGACGGGTCCTTGGTTAAGTCGGGATTCAAACTGAATACTTTTCAACAATGAGAATGATCTCTTAACCAAACAGGCCGTGGCGATTAATTCCTGGTTGATTATGATAAATGTATAATGCACTATGTTTTGGCATCACTTTGTTACATCGTTTTATATACCTGATTACTATTTAAATCACTTTTGGTAATGCATGAAACAGATTTAATTAAATTTTGAGACATAACGCTGCCATTTTTATGGCACAAATGTATATGAGGTAACCTTTAAGTGATTTTTTTTGTTGTTGGTCCTCATTACCAAAGGGTTAATAATTTTCTACGATTTGGTCATGGGGAACTCTGTTGATAGCATAGTAGTTAATGGTAAAAATTTAAAAATATTTTACTCTAAATTTTATAACACGACGAATGTTTTACGTAAAAATTAGAAGTTAAGTTTGCTATACACCTAGCAATTTTAAAGCTGTATTGCTTAAACCAGTGACAGATAACCAAGATGCTTGATTATTTTACTCGACACTATTTTTTAGCATTAATAGAAAATTGGAACATATTAAGTACCTGAAATATATCACAGGATATTTATTATTTTCTAATGACTTAAACACTGTATTATGTAAATCTAAATTCAAAATTAAATTTAAAATTTAAATTTTAAATATACCTGTGTATGTATATCTATATCTATCTATCTATCTATCTATCTATCTATCTATCTATCTATATATATATATATATATATATATATATATATATATATATATATATATATATATATATATATATATATAATATATATATATATATATATATATATATATATATATATATATATATATATATATATATATATATATATATATATATATATATATATATATATATATATATATATATATATATATATATATATATATATATATAACCATACGAGTAATCAGAAAAGTAATAGTTATTAAAGCCAGTTATGTGGACTCTAGTTTCACTTTAAGCTTTTCATTGAATTTAAGTGCCTTTGAATTTTTTCATTGAATTTGTGAATATTGTACACTGCCTGGCATTGAAAATGCAGAACCAAGAAGGAGTTGCCAGAATGTGACAGCAACGAACAATAAGCGATCTGTATTTTGAAATACTATACACAATACAAAGCGAGAACAGGGTCCAGTCAGTAGGTTGTATAACCACCTTGAACGGCGATACACGAAACAACACGTCTAGGCACAGAGTCACTGAGAGAACGGATGACGTCCCGAAGAATAATTCCTAATTAGGGAATTATTCTTCAGGGAGTTATTCTTAACCGTTTGTGTTATTCATGTTATTCTGTTAACCTTCTGAGGAGTTATTCTGTTAACCATTTGTCTTCCGAAGGAGGCAGTGGATGGGTCTGCAAATGGCGTCCAATGATACCCCAAAGGTGTTCGAATTGGTAAGGATATGGCGAACACGGTGGCCAAGGAAAACGCATTACACTTTGCAGGGCATGTTGACTGATACGAGTAATGGGCCGTCGGGCGTTAAGCTTATGATAAAGAACATTGGGCATGTCCTGGAGTTAGGGAGTGTCACCGCTAGCAGCACATCATCCACGTAAGGTTGGGTTGTCTTAGTGCCGTGAATATGAAATAGAGATGACTTGGAATCATACCCAATGCGTCCCAAACCACCATGTCGTACGGTGGAGCGTTTCCCTATTGCTACAACACTATACCTGTCTCCACGTCGATACCACATTCATACACGGTGACTATCACTGAAGAAACGGAAGAGTGACTCATTTGAGAAGACGATTCTGTGCCAAACCGTTCGTCCACATCGCTCTAATCCAGCACAATTGTAGAATTTAGCGTCTATGTTGTGGAGTCAATGGCAGTCTTCTTAAATGACGCTATGAGAGGAGGCCACTAGCAACCAATCGACGGCAAATAGTTCTGCTCGATATGGGGGTATCTAGGGTGTCTTGCACATGCTGCAGAATTTCGGTAGAAGTGTTTTTCGGGAACACAACTGTCTCCCGTCGGACGTATTGATCCATGCTTGCTAACGTCAATCTGGCTGAAACGACAGCCCGGAAAAGTTCCACAGTTCTTTGTTACAATCATCTTCGCTACAGCTGGTGCACTGTGGACGCATCCAGATGCCAATCTGCTACGATTTGCTTTAAGGACCAGAATGCCTTTCTCATTCCGATCACCATGCCCTTCATAAACTCATCTGACTGCTGTAATTAACTCCGTCAACGATGGCCTGGCATTCTCTGTAATTACAGGCGTCTTTGCGATAAGAACAAACTTTCAATGATTATTTTCCAAGCAGCAATAACGGTGAGAGTGTTGCCCACTTTTCAGGTTTCACATCTTATATCTTATCAATCGTGCGCTGGAGAGTTGAGCATTTCACATCATTTGCATAACTTTGTAAGGTACTTCTACCTTGAAATTTGCCTAATTTCCTGGCTACTCCTTCTTATTGGTGTCTTTTCAATGTCAAGCAGTGTATTTACATCTATTCTTTCTCTCTGTGGGGTAAATATTATAATATTCTTCCTTTATATCGTTTTAAATAATCTGTATGAAAAATGTTTTTTATTTACTCCTCCTCACTATTTTTTTTCAAAATGATACATTTGTTACCATTTTAATTAGCATTGAATAATGGTTAAAATTACAATGATTTCAAAGCATTATTTGAGAGGTCAGTTATATTATTCGTTAATTCGCTGAACAATTAAAATGTACATTGGAAAATTTAATAACAGGATAATTCATGAGACTTTTTTATTATTACTCTGCGTATTTTTCATTTACTACATATAAATATTTTACAATAAATGAAAAATTCAGAAGCCGTATAAAATATAAAAGAAAATTTTTAAGTACAAATAATTTGAATGAAATTAATGTACATAATTGTCTGAGAATAATACAAACGGAAAATAAATCCGAAAGGAAAAATGCCATTTGTAGAAATATCCCATACATGGGAGGGCATTATATGAAAATTAAAGGAAGGCACCTGATGACTCCGAGCGTACTCCAAAACGATGAGAGCGTAAGAGAGGGTATGTAAGGACCTCTGTTAGAGAAGCAAACGTGTTGATAACCGGTCCGTTCAGCACTCAGTGCCATTAACACATAAACATGACAGAGAAGATGCATGTGAATGATGTTTGACATGGTAGAGTTATCGACCACTTGGAGTGCTGGCATTAAGCAGATGGTAGTAGTCGAAGATTTCAGAATCTCCAAAAATGTCATCTCTAGGCTGTGGTAACGATTCCAAGATGAGAGAAATGTGGACAGAACTTTCAAAACTGGTCGTTCCTGATTGAAAACACCGAATGAGGACGGATATTTGAGAGCAACTGTAAAAAGAAGCAAACGGAACGTTATAGGAGACCTCTCGCGTCAGTTACGGGTGAGATCGTTTCAGGCCAAACCGTCTACAGATTGGGACAGTATCACATGTGTTCCGATATGTTCCGCTCACGGTAACTTACGGTCGACAGCGATTAGGCTGAAACAGAGAAAATGCAATGTGAAAACTTCACAGTGGGCGTGTGTTATGTTTTACGGTGAGGTTTATCTTGCAGTCCGATTCACGTCGGACATTCATATGAATAACGTTGGATATCCAGTACCAACAAGACAGCATCATTGATGGCCAACGTTATAGTGGTGTAAAAGTGCTTCTTTGACGAGACATTATCTTAGGTTCCATATCAGGTCTGTAAATTCAAATTTAAACTATGATAGGACATATGTATCCGGACATCGCTCTGAAACTATCTATCCGTTTGTTTAATGGTGCCGTGGGTGCTGAATTTGTGTTTAAAAGTGGTAACTCTCATCCTCACCATTTCAAACATTGAAAACGAATGTCTTCAATCGGAGGATATCACCCGTATGTTGTGGCCAGCATTTTCACCTGACTTGAATTCGATATATTGTACACGCTTTACCCACAAATTATAACCCGTTAACCACTTCCTGCATCAGTATTAGATTTTTGAGAGCATTGATTGCTGGATGAAGTTCTCGATAATGTAAACTTCAATATGTCTCAACGACGTACAGACTATATTTCCCTTTATGGAAACAAACGATGTATTAACCATCATTCCCGTACATATAACAAACATATTTCCCGCACAACAACTGAATAACGTACTATTCAGTTGTTGTACGGGAAATATGTGGTGTAAGTGCTTCAGGCAGCTATAATCGTGATTTATAATTATCAACCACAACTAATGCTTGAAGGACAAAATCTCACTTACGAGAAGCATCACAAATATCTGGGATTTATTCTTAATCAAGAGTGCACTAGTAACAAGCATATCGAACTCATTGTTTTGAAAAGTAGAAAATGTTTTACCATTCTTAAATATATTGCTGGTAGCGACTAGGGTGCCGACGCAACAACCCTTAGAACAATATATTTAACATTCATTCGGTCTATTCTTGAGTATGGTTTCACAACTTATTGTTGTGAAACCATGCGCATCCAAAACTAACCTTTAGAAATTAGAACAAGTCCAATTAAGTACTGCGTGGATTATTATTGGTCTGAGACATAGCTGTCCTTCTGATATTGTTCTTTTTGAGGCTGATTTACAGCCGTTCCATATTAGAAGACAAGCTGGTCTTGTTAAACACTTTAATAAACTCTCTAGTTATGACTCTGCAACAAGACCTCCATGTATCTTAACAGCTGGAGTTACCATCAAAGATTAAAGAGGAACAGCCCTTTCAGCATGACAGCTTCTCTTCAACTTCCTAATTGTAATAATGAACCCAACTCATTATAATGCTGCTTCGATCCTGAAGAAGGCCTCCCCAGGGTCCACTTTCGCTTTAACTTAAGTTCCCATGTTAAAAAAAAAACTACATTCCAGAACATCTTAGACAACTGGCCTTGGAAATCCTAAGCCATATCCCTAAGAACGTCATTAAAATATATATTGACGGTAGTAAAATCGACAAACTAGCAGACAGTGGCATATATATAGAAACTCCTCACACCAACTTGAATCTTTCTCATCGTAATCCTAATCATTTCTCTGTCTTCAGAAGTGAATTGATTGCAATAGACCTGGCACTAGAAGCTATTTTTTCTGAGGAGGATTATGGTGACTTATGGATCTTGTCAGACAGCCGTAGTTCTCTCCACCATCTTAGTAATTGTCTTCTTGTAGGTGACAAGATAAGCAACTCCATACTACTTAAATTAAAGCTCATTTCACTTAAATATGATGTTCATTTGCAATGGATACCTTCACATGTGAATCTCCACGGGAATGAAATGGCAGATAATCGTGTTAAAGAGGGTTGCAGGATTTATACAACTCCCTCCTCCACACTCACCTTTATGGAATTATATTCCCGGGAAAAATCTAAAATCTCGGAGGAGTCGAAAACTTCCCCTATCCATGATTGGTACAAGGGATCGAAACCGGGTTTGCCCCTTGACCTCCCTTGTAACAGTCGTACCCGGACTACTCTCTCAAGATTTGCTAGTGGTCACAAGTGCCTCACTTACAAAGAGGGCAGGAAAACCTTCGTCACCTGCACCAAATGCCAAAGTCATCAGGCCTCTCCTGAGCACCTTTTCAATTGCATGGGTCTCTCTAAGGAAGATCTCTTTAGCAATCCTCTCCTAGTCTTCAATTTCCATACAGTCAACGGGCTGTTGGATCTTGTCTGACTCCGTCAGACAGTGAAGATAAGAAACAACACCAAAAACAAAACAACAAACGACATTATCGTGATTTGTATGCCTGGTTATTATACATACACAAGCTCTTATGTTCTTTTTCACTTGTTTAATATGTGGTCGTTATGAATAAATTCCGTTTTTTGCCGGTTCCGTCATTATCCTTAATTTATGTAAAAGAATGGGCATCCAGTTGTATGTGAAGAACACATTTCGCAATTTCCTTGGAGATATTTGACCTTATAATATCGTATTATTATATGAAAGGTATAATGAGATTTTTCAAATCATTTTGGCAACCGAAATTATGTCATTTGGTTTACGAAGAAGCTACATCAACATAGTAAAATTCTCACCCTAGGAGCTATTATTTTGGATTATTATTGTTTTTGATAAAGTTAGTTTTCCAGTCACAAATAAAATCATTTCAGGAGAAACGCTTTAGCTCAAAAACTCTATAATGCGTTGGGTCATCTGCTCGTTCTTAAAAATTGATGAATGATATCTTACTCCATTAATTTTATCGTCAGAATAGTTGAAGATATTTAATTTTCATGACGTCTTGATGATGAAATAATTTTGATTATGGAGAAATGAAAAACTTTATTTTAAAATTTCTTATACAGAATTTCAACAAACTTCTTGATTCTCATGTAACATTCCCTTGTTCATCCCTTTACTGGTATAATTGCATGATTTATTTTATGAAATTAGGAAACTACCTTGGTGTTATCTAATTTCAGCTAGTATCGTGACTTTGTAACAAAATTATCCTCTTGATCACAAGGTTAGCTTCAGAATTATTATTCAATTAGGATCATATCAAGAATTTGTTCCATGTAAGAATAAAATACACAATAAAAAAGGTAAGATTACTTTAAATTTTCTTTTTGAATATAGAAGAATTTTTAAACTTCAAGATAAAGAAAATTTTTTTTAAAAATAATCATAAATTTTATTCTAAAACTCTTTCTCTATTTTATATAGGTAAAAATTATTTATACAAATCTTTTCTGAGAAAAAATAAAACTTTGTCTGGAGAAAAGAATCTGGTGTGAATATGAGAAAAACGTAGTTGCGTTAGAAAATTCTCAAAATATGGTATTTGGTTCTTATTGAAAAAATTATTGCTTACAAATAAATTTTCACGCAGATTGTAAAATTCCATGCAAAGAATTGCCAAATAAAATTGCTTTTCTGATACACATATAAAAAAATAAGAGATATTCGATTTAGAAAATACGTTATCTTTGATTTTAAGGCTATGATTTTGAAGTCTATTAAAAGATAATGTTATAAGCTGTTACTTTGCTAAATATTAAGACAGGTTTTGCGGAAGTAGTACTTTAAAATGACAGAAGCAGTAAAAATGGGGTAGTGATATTAGTTGTATATCATAATTTTACGTAAATTAATAAAAACTTTTTTATAAAATCTGTTTAAATAATTTTAATTGAAACTTATTTGAAATTAAAAGAAAAAAATAATGGAATTCCTTTTCCATTGCGTAAGGAATTTCAAATTCCAAACCTCATGTTTTTAATTTGTTTTTGTTTTGATTTTTTTAAAATTTCGAGTTGTAACATTTAAATTCTTAAGTTCCAAGACTACTGAAAAATACCTTATCACTTTATTTAATTTTTTTTAATTTAAAAAAAACAAATAAATTAAACAATGAGGAGCATTTTATACAATGAGGTATGAAAACAAATGAAGTAATGTTATCGCGTATTAAGATTTCATTGAATCTTAATACGATAACGTTACTTCATTTATTTTCATATAAAATGAAGTTAAGTAAAGAAAGCCAAAATTCAACGTATTTTTCCATATTTGTGGAATTTATTAACTCAAGTGTTTCCTATTTTAACTACATGGGTAAAAACAAATTTAAATACATTACGTTAATTAAAAACTTTGCAGGCATGTAATATTTGGTATAAATTACACTTAATTAAGGTGACGTTTATTAATGTAATGTCAGTTAAAAAAAAATTTTCAATTTACCAAAATTAATAATTTTATGCTAATTTGAAGAAATATTTTCTTAAGAATTAATATAAACAATACTATATTTACCAATGGATTGTTTCAGAAGTATGGGAAAAACAAATACTTGAAGTATTATGAATTTTATATCATAAGAAAATCGAAGCTGTTTCAGAAAATCTTAATACCATTATCCAGACTTTTCCTTGAAACAGGTGCTGGCAGCCTATACCTGGAAAGATACACTATTTAGTTTAGAAATATGTCACAAAGTTTAATAATTACGTAATTTGTTTAATTAATTAAAAAACATAGTTTAATTAAACATAAAAGAGAAAAGTCAATGGAGATTTTTAAAAAAAATTCACATAGGAAATTACCTATAATAAGTTAACTAATCAAAAAATGTTGACGTGATCCTTTTCAATTTTATATATATTTGACATTTCCCTTGAAAGTGACACTCTTCGAGACATCATATTTTTCAATAATGAGAGACGAATGTTACACTTTTATCTTCTGGATATATTTTTATCGGTGTGCGTGTTTGAATATAGCAAGGAAAGTCGTTTCTAGTGGCAACTTATGTTATGCATATTGAAATGCTTAGTAACAGCAATATCTTTAGACCATCAGCCTATTCATTGCACTGTACCATGAATATGCCTAGCATTGAAAGGTGTTCCATAGTAATACAGTTGTCAAGCTGTTTTGGATAATCACGGCATAATGTCTTCAATGAAGCGTTGTCCTAGATATAAATCTCTTTCACTCTTTGCAATACAGGACACCGAGAAAAATCCGAAGTAGGAGCTTAACAACCATCACCGTTGTTTAACAGCATCTGGGAAAATTACAGGAATTTCTGTTCAGAGAAGAAATACAAACTTCAGTAGATCCAAACTCCTGTCTCTTAAAGAAAATACTGTTAAAGATTGCTTAGTATGTTCTCTACATAGGAAATATAAAAAATAAATTCTTACTCAATTTTTTTTTTAAATTTCGCTTTATTATTGGAAAATCAGTCCAAGTAATGACTCATATTCTTCTGTTTCAAGTTACATTTTTAAAAAGACATTTTTGCCTTTTTTCAGTGTGGGAGAAAATTTTATTCTTGGAAAAGAATCTTAATTTTGTTAGCCATTTATATGCTCCTTTTCTTGTTGTTATTACTTATGACACTTGGACAAGCCAAGCTTGCTATGCTTTAGCTATGCGAATTCAAGCCAATAGGGAGCGTCTTCGTTTTAGTCAGAGCACCACGAAGGTGAAAGTACGTCTTTGCTCTTTTTAAATCCTCCGATAGATTGCACCATCAGAGGATCCACTCCCCTCAATTTTGATATTGATCTGAAAGGAGAGGAAATTTTCTCCAGAGCAATGCACCCATGGTAACTGCTCAATGACAGACCACAGGATTTTCAATTCCACGGTTTAACTAGCACGTTTATCGCATGTACTCGGTGGGTCTTTGACGGCATTGGGTATCGAGCCCCGCTCTTAATTGAACCTCGCCCTTCTGGATGGAATGCCGATGCCCAAACCACTAGACTACCATGGCCCTCTCCTTTTGTAGACGGTCATAACATCCTCATTTATACCCACTATTATATGAAACTTCTTTTCATTCTCAGTCATTATGTTTTTAATTATTTAATCATCCAAAAATTCTTATATAGAAATTACACATATGTGATCACATTAAAAAATTCATAACATTATATTACAGTAGTGGCATTTTTGTATAGCTTAATGAATAAGTAATTCATTTTCATTAAACTCGATAATTTAATGTTCTTACCGTCTATTACATACAGTGGTTTCTACAATGAAGCCTGCATGTCAAGACAAACTTGGTATCATATTTTTCTGCAGCATTAATCAAAGTATAGATTGACAAGAGCATGGTACACAGAATGTTAATTTTACTAGAGATTCCATGACTTGGCCATTTTTTAAAAAATACGTTACGATGTTTCTTCTTGAAGCTATTGATTATATTCGATAGCATGGGTTGTAAGACGAGTGTTAGAATGTGATGAAAAAATTTCATATTAAAATGTCAGCGTCAGGAGTGCATTTAATTGATCACAATTCGAAGGTCTTACGTGATTCAACAAGAGGGTAGGTCTAAATCACCCAAACATAAAGAGTAAAATTGAAAAAAAATCTAGATGATAAAAAGTGTAATCAAGCAAGAGAAGAATAAAAATGAATTCGTCGAAGTTTATGAAAGGGAATTAAAACTATCATTCCTTTTGTGGGAGCTTGTTACGGATCAACCATTATTTCTTAAAACTCACGAGTATTCATAAATTAGAGCTTCATAAAAACGAGCATTGTCTCCGTGGGAGCTTGTTAAGGATCAACATTATTTCTTAAAAATTATGAGTGTTCATAAAGAACTTCATAAAAAGAAGCATCTACTGTGTTTACAAATAGTTATTTTACACGTAAGTAGACAACTTTAACTTAGAAGCAACCTGATTGTTAGAGAAAATAAAGCTTTTATTCATTTTAAGAAGAAATTGAATGAAAAGTTTGTTGGGAGCATTCATATTCGTGATCAAAATTTATTTAGATTGCTTATGTAAGTTTTTCTAAAAGGAGATGGCAACAGCTTCGAACTTGTCAATGCATACAAAATAAACAAGAGAGCTTGTCAAGAGCATTTACGTTATGTCATCGCTGATTTATTTGTTTGTTTTCTATCGTCAAAAATTATGTTTATTGAAATGAACTGATTAATAATTACAAAACAATGATAAGTTTATAATTTACGTTGATTAACTCAAAGAAGTTGCTTAAGAGTCCCATTTGACTTGGAGTAGAATGACTTCTCTTATACCATATTTACACGAAACTAATGAGCATGGTTTTTGGCCAAATGTAGTATTCAAAATTGAGGTGCACATTTAGATTCGATGGTGCATTAGATTTGAGTGCTAGGTCAGCAGTCCACCGATGACGTTAGCCAAATTTAAATCATTACAATTAATTGCACAGAGGATACAAACTGCAGTGTACGTAGTCACGAAATAGAGGGCAAACAAAGAAGAATGTCATACAATGCTTCTTTCAAACGTAAATTAATTCTTTATGCTGAAAAAAATGGCAATAGAAAGGCAGGTAGAGAGTTCAACATAGCTCAGACCAATGATTGCTTGCGATGGCAACAGAAATTTGCACTGTTTGTAATTAAAGATAGTAGAAAAAAATTCACTAGCCCTTTAAAAGGAAAACACCATAAATATGAAGAAAAAGTATTGTAATTTGTATGTGAAAGGGGGAAGAATGGACAACCTGTGATTAGTGACGCCTTAAGAAATAAAGCAAAAGAGGAGGCTGAAGTTCTTATTATATCGAAACAAGAATTTAATGCTAAACGTGGATGGGGGATTGGTTTATGAAACGGATGGGATTATCTCTAAGATGCCGTAAAACAATATGCCAAAAGCTTCCTGCAGATTTTGAGGGAAAACTACTAACATTTCAGTGGTATGTCATCACACTTCGGAAGGAAAAGAATTTTTCAATTTGGTAAATTGGCAACGCCAACGAATTTGGTTTGATATGCCTCATAACTACACCTTTACGGAGAAAGGGACTAAGGAAGTTATCATCAAAACTTCGGGATGTGAAAAACTACGAGTAACAGTGATGGTGGCAATAAGAGCAGACAGGTGCAAACTTCCACCTTTCTTAATCTTCAAACAGAAAACATCCCCTAAGAATGAAAAGCTGTTCCCAGATGATGTCATAATTCGAATCCAAGAGAAGGAGTGAATGAGCGGAATCATTAATGCTTGATTGGCTCCGAAATGTACGGGAACGCCGTCCCGGTGGGCTCTCCAATCCACCATCAGTACTTTGGACGTATTTTGTTGTCATCTCACCGACGACGTAAAAAAGAAGATGCACAGCCTAGGCAGTGATCTTGTTAGCATTCCTGGAGAGATGACGTCTGTGTTACAACTCCTGGACGTTAGTATAAATAAACCTTTTAAAAGGTACGCTCAGGCAAAGTACGAAAAATGGTTTTGTGAGCCAAACCGTGAATTGACCCCGACAGGAAAAATTAAGCGTGCTGCACCGCACATTGTTACACACTAGGTTTCTGTTGCCTGGAAAAGCATCGAAGCACCAATGATTGTGAAATCTTTCAAGAAATGCTGCATTTCATATTCATTGAATGGCAGTGAAGATGACGTGCTCTGGAACGCCGAGGATGACGATGATGAGGACGAAAGAAAAAATGAATCTGCTTCTGGAAGAGAGCCGCGAGGATTCCAGTGATGAAAACATTAGTGAATAAAGACGTTTACTATTAATCACTGATTAATAGTAAACGTAGAAACTCTTAGCTAGATAGAAATGCTACGATTCAGGGCTAAGGAAAATAAGGGCTGGCTCATCGCTTTGATGTATCGCATGCCGCCTTGTCACCGGCGAGGGGAAGAGCGTGACGTCACTGGCATCAACTGGCTGGCATTCTCTATGCTAGCTTGTGTCTGATCGCAGCTTTCTCATTCATTTTGGCTTGTTTTATGTTAATGTTTTCATTTTAAGCAAGAATAATTTTTAAAGAGGAAAACATGACATCGTGTGCTGTTTCTACGTGTTCAAATATGTATCGAAATACAAAAGGAAAACACATAATATTTCATCGATTTCCAAAAGAAAATCAAATGCTTTCAAAGGAATGGGTGCAAAGATGTCGAAGAAGTGACAAAATCAACATCAAGAATGCTAGAGTGTGCAGTGAGCATTTTGATTTCAATGAATATATGGACGACATGCAAAATAGGCTACTTGGTTTGCCAGAGAGAAAAATATTAAAACCGACGGCTCTGCCTAATCTTAAGTTACCGGCTTTAAACATAATTTAAAATACTTCAAGAGAACAGAGACAAACGAAAAGAAGAAGATTAGTAGAAGCTATTGAAAGAATTGAGTGCGTGAGTCCACATAAATTATGTGATGCAGAAAATCAGTGTGATGGTGATATTAAGTGCCTTAAATGCAATGAATATTTAAAAAATATAGAAGAATTGAAAAAAAGAATATTAAGCACAGAAAATACAGTGAAATTCCTTAAAAATGAGCAAAAAAGAAATCGAACTTCTACAACAAGAATAATTAAACGATCGAAATCAAATAAAAAATTGCTTTTAAATGAAAAACAAAAATTAAAAATGAAAATAAAATTACTTCAAAAGGAGAACATTAAACTTGGGAAGATAGTTATAAATAATTTATTCCCTTATAAGCGTGAAGATGAAGAAAATAAATTAAGAACTAAATGGTCATCTGACACTATTTCAAAATGTATTTTGATTCGGTCATTATCTTCAAAATCTTACGATTTTTGGCGAAATACGATGGGATTAAATATGCCAAGTGCAAGTACTTTGAAAAGATGGTGTTCCAAATTTAGTTGCATGCTTGGAATTCTTAAAGATGTAATGTTATTGATGAAAAAAAATTGCGAAACTTTGAGTGATATAGAAAGGATTTGTTCTTTGAGCTTTGACGAAATGCACATAGATTCGAAATGGTGTTACGACTCTGGATGAAATATTAGGCCCATTTTGTAAAGTTCAAGTTATTTTATTGCGAGGATTAATTTTCCCGTGGAAACAGCCAATATTTTTTGATTTCGACTGTAAAATGAATAAACGACGTTATCAATATTTTTCGATAACGACTGTAAAATGAATTTCTTTTGATTCTCAAGATGATGAATTAAATCGTGAATTCTTAATTAATCCCTTACCTTTATCTTGTAAATATGAACTTGCCTCTTCCAATCAAAATTGCGATATATCTCCATTTGAAAAAGAAACTATGGTTTATGTGGCAGGTTATATTGCTTATAAAATTAAAGATAATTCACTTGGAACTATATCAAGAAATTCAGTCGATATGCCCAATCATTCCGAATGGATTAATTTAATTTCTGCTGGGGGACTTACTGTTACAACAAAAGCATGGATGGAAACTATAAAACAAACGGACATAATGTTTCGCAAATTTCATGGCGACACATTTTCTAAAGGGAAAAATGTCATAGCAACATTAATAAATGAAACAGAGTCTTCTTTTCCTACTGTAAATCGAAAGGCAATTAAATTTTTTTGTCGCTTGAGAACATTTATACGAATTAGGTATTTAAATAGAAATGCAGCGATAGTATCTCATAATAAAGCTCAACAGAAAAACAAGAAATGGGTCAATAGTCAAAAAATCAAGATAAGCTGAAGCTAATAGGTAAATATATTTTTATATTGGTTATACAATTTTAAGTTAATTTCAATATTAATAATAATTTTTTTGGGTTTATTAAATAATAATTGCAAATTTACTAAATATTTGAGAGGCATTTGTAGTTTTTTTTCACTCTGATTAAAAACAAAATGAACTTAAAAATAAAAAGTAACTATTTTGCTTAGAAATTCCAGGCTGCTTATTCTCCTTGGATGCCAGACTACGTCATCAACGGCTATTTCCGGTGACAGTTTTGGGGAGCATTTGAGCCAGCCCTTCTCTTTCCCTAGCCCTGGCTACGATTTATTTCATGTTCATATTTTACGATAGGTACCGTATATACGGTAGTGGTAATTGACAATGATTGTTTCACATAACAATAGCCCACTAATAGGTTAATTTTATGTTCTGCTACTTTATGTTTAAATCTGTTGTTATATAAAATATGGTATCTAAAAATTTAAGTAAAATTATCATACCACTGATTGATAGTTTATATACAAATCCATTGCTGTATAAAATAAGATTCAATAAATTCCTCATACCATTGATGCGCATTACCTTCGCTGACAAACAATTTTTTTTATTATTTAAAGTTTTAAAATAGGGATGCGTATTAGATTCGCATAAATACGGTAAATTATGAAATGTTGAATATGATATTGTATTAAATTAAAAATGTTTTCTAATGCAGACGTTCCTTTTTATATTGCTTAGCAATCACAAATGGTATAAAAGAATGCTTGGATTCAAATACGTAAATATTTCTGGTTTTAATGTCAATAATTTTTGGAGCGATTTCTCTTGAATTTATTTCATGACAATAGACAATATTAATTCCATTTCCAGGGTGAGATTTAAATATGTAAATAAAGAATATTTTTCCCTCTTGATATTTAAAAGTACGAATCTATTTAATTTTATTCAGAAAATTTTTCAGTCAATGTAATCGAAAATATTAAAAATAGAAATATTATTAAGATTCTATCATTTGAAGTGAAAATTCGGAACTTTTTTGTTTTAATCAACATCTAAAGTTTTAAGAATCAATTAAATCTTTAAAAAGCTGTAAGATAAAACATTGAAGTAAATTAAATGTATTAAGAAATTGCAAAAATAATGAAACTCATAATTTATCAAAATGTTTTTAATTTATAGTTAATGATTTTTTTAAAAAAAATTCAGTATAAAGGAATTAATCAAACTCATTAGTAATTTTTAGGATTATAAATCTGAATTGTGTGTAGCATATCTTTGATATTAAGAATGATAATTGACCACCGATGACAATATTATTCAGGGTTTTTTACCGGTGGACACAATATTTTCGAACGCATCGAATACTTCTTCTGAAGTACCTGGTCCAAAGCGTGTCCCTCCCTCTGATGCGAAACCTAATGAATATTTCAATAATTTTTTTTCAATTTCGTTCTTCACTATAATGGTGATAGAAACGAATCGCTAAGCCGAGCAATTTTTGGATTCCGAAAGAACATTGAAACGACGTTCACGCGTGAAATCTTGGCACCCAAACGGTTAAAATATTGACGAAATAAGACTAATATTATATTAATTTATAAGATTTAGAAGCTTTTGGAGGTTTTCAATTGCTATAAAATTGCTAAGTATTTTATATTCTTAATATTTGAATTTACTATATGAAATTATATTTTAAATATTTCACTTTGTCCTCTTTCATACAATGACGTCACAATTGCATTCGTCATTCATTTTATAGGTCCCCGTAGACTTTGACGACAATTACTTGCCATGGTATCGTAATCTATGAATTTTATGCACCAGTTAATTAACTGATAAATATAAAATTTAAATTTTATACTAAAATATTCTGATTGTCAGCTTCCACTAGCTTATTCAGGGGTGCTTATCTAGCATATATAAATATAAAAAAAGTTATTATATAAATAATATATACACAGGCAATTGTAATTGAATATGTATATATTATGTTATAATATGTAATATGCATATATTTTTTATTATCAAATGCAAATTAATGTAATCAAGGAATGCAAACAAGAGGGTAACTTTATAATTGCAATGAATTGTATTGAAGCTATATATAAGATAAATGTAAAGACTCTTCTTTCATTACAAGAAATCTGTAACAACTTTTTTGAATTCAATGAATGCCTTAGAGCGGGCCCTCTTTTGGACTAAGTTACGCCGAAAACACTTATACTAGCTTCCTGGACAAAGTTAATAACACAGCTTCAGTGAAAGACTTCAAAGAGAAGCTTATTCAGCAATTGTTCAATTCCTCTTTCGATTCCCAAGATAAAACTGAGCATTACAGTCACAGTCTCGTCAAATTGAAGATAATGATTTCGTCAAACGGAGGAGACGTGAATTTAATTATCAACTCAGAATGGGTACCAATCAGCATAAATCGGGGTTTTTCAGGATTTCAAATTGTTAAGCTAAACGGTATATAAGAAAACAGTAATTGTAATAATATTTGATTAAAAGTTTTTATTTTAAAATATTTCAGAATTAAAATTGAAGGAAATAAAGCGGCAAAAATATTTTCATAAATACGGTGATTTAAGATAGAACATTACAGAGTTTATGCAAATATCATTTCATGCAATTCCTTAAATTTAACTAATTCTACGATAACTATTAAATTCAGAAAACAAATCTGTAATAATTTTAAAAAATACAGCAATTCTATAATTTCATTTATGATAGGAAATTTAAAGACATAAAATACAATTCAAGGAATTTGAAAAATGAATTCTGTAGTCTCGTTTATTAATGAAAATTTAAATACAATTAACATACAATTCCAGGAATTCAGGAAACAGAAGATTTCTGCAGTTTGGTTTATTATTAAAAATTTAAATACTAAAAATGCAATTATAAGAATTATATGCGTGTTGAAAATAATTAGAATACAATTCTAACCTTCATTTTTCTTCCGGCACTCTACATGCAAAATAAAACCGAAAATGAATATAAAAGATAGAATTTAATTTCCAGCACTATACCCATAGCGAATTCCAAAATGAATATATAAAAGACAGGATTGAAATTTCGACACAATACGAAATAAAGAATGAATTAAAAAGGCAATATTTTAATTCCGACACTTTACATTTGAAATGAAAATGACGAAAATTCGAATTGTGTGCATGCGTTTCGCGCATGTGTAGCGGCGAGACATTCCTTGGCTACATTTAGAGACACATTTGATGATTAAACACTTTTGGTGAATTAATTAGGCGAGTATAAAGGTCACCAAATATTACATTTGGGGATTTTTTGAGTTTGCGAGCTGTTACCGTAATGCTCAGTTTAGCCCAGCCTGACCAAACGAACGGTCCTGATCAAACGAGTATTTAACATATTCTCTAATAGTGGCTGAAGCACATAAAATATGATGTCATCGCAATGTCCTGCATATGAAATAATAGCTTTGGATATAGCAGGCCAAATCTGGAGTCCTCTACTTAGTACCTGATTCTAAATAAGGGTATTCACATGTCACGCCCACTGCGTGTTCTATTAAATAAAAGTTCCATCATTCCCGCCCCTTGGAAAATTTTTCTCTTACTTTTTCTAGATGAAACGCTTAACGTTTCAGTAAAATTCTTAACCACGCCCACTTACAATTCATAGTAAGTTTATTTTATATTCCAAAGTATTTAATTTTAAATTCTTTTATTTTGACTTTGACTCTGGATAACATATCTTTTCTCAATTAATGTTATCGAATTTTATTATTAGTATTTTACAACTATTACCCTTTCTTATTTCTCCTTCTGATAGGCTTAACTCAAACAGCCAATCAGATGCTAGGATCAACGCCCTTCCACACTCCTCCACCCAGTGTGAAGTGCGATTTTTCTTCTTGTTGTAAATTTTTTATATATCTTTTTTCCCGTTCTACGTAAACTTTAATTTGAAGGTTTTTTTATTCGTGATTATGATAGGGATGAGTGCGCTTCGCGCACACTAGGTACCATTAATTGCAGTCCAAGTCCCGCCCCTTGTTCCACTTAAGTGTGAAAAGTAGTTGTTGGGCAATGGAAACAACAAAAATATTTCATGTTACCATTTTGTGAATATGCTTGTTTCATCATTAACCCAATCCCTTAATAAACGGCCCTCGTGTTCATACATTCATTGAATACACTTTGCATGCATTTTAAATCTTTAGTTTTAGAACAATAATTTTTTCAGAAACGTCGTTACAGTAATACACTTCAAAAACGCTTCGGAAGATATGCATATTAAGTAAATCCTGCATTTATACATACCTGTGTATTTTACAATAATTTATTCAGTGCAATCAGCTTTTCTGTTTGTTTTCAGTTTGTTAGGAAATAAACTGATTTAGAAATTATATCCCATTGGAATTTTGTCATCATTCAATTTGATATGACGGTATGCTTTATTTAGAATTTTGGAAAATGATTCAGTCCTTTTTTTATTTATAGAATTATTTGCCATTTTTCTCGGTTACATGTT
Source organism: Latrodectus hesperus (assembly GCA_037975125.1). NCBI lineage: Eukaryota > Metazoa > Arthropoda > Arachnida > Araneae > Theridiidae > Latrodectus > Latrodectus hesperus. Next base: position 15,372,573 of record CM075858.1, on the reverse strand, counting down.
TACTCTGTCAGTATGCGATTTCACAATAATTATGTTAGAAATAATTTGTATCGAATAGCTACCAGTACTTGTATAAATCATTTTATGTAAATCTAAAATTTTGAATGCGTAATCTCTGGATACGGTTAAGTTTTAACTCTCTGTAATATACTCTCACTTAACCTCTGGAAACGGTGAGAGTGGCTGATAACGTAAAATATAGAAAGTATTCAGTAGTTCTTTTAGAAGTCGTTATTATCAAATATAACATTCGATACAAAAAAATGAATGTTTCAAATTACATTGAAAAAATGCAACATTTTTAATAAAATATATAAGTAATCAAAATGCTTCTCATTTGAAGCTCACGATTTTTAAAAGAATTAAATTAAGTTTTCAAAATAGTTCTCATCATGATTAACAGTGACTTGTATGCCAAGTAATTTTTTTTTTGTTCTTTTTTACATTATATTTTATTTACTATTAAAAAGGCAATATTCATTTTAAGTTTTAATTGTTATTTATAATCTTCAAATTAAATTAGTTAAAAATAATAAATTAACTTTTATGCTATTTAAAATATATGATTTAACTAAATTTTTTAGTTTATTTTAAAATATAATTAATTTTTGTAAAATATTGCTGAAATATCACAATAACATTTTTAAACTGAAATAATTTGTGAGTTTTAATTTTTCATTAATTGTAACACACTTTATATAGACAATGATTTATCATAGAAATTAAGTTTAAAGTCTCGACCTCATATTTTTTTTATGCACATGCTTACTTTATTATTCCTTCCTTGCTATTCACATTGATTTTGATAATATTTTAACTTTTCCCGATAATTATGCCAATATTTTTAACTTTTAAAAAACAGGTCCTAGTGCTAGAATTGGGAAAATACATTAAATTCCACAATTTAGTGAAATTCTTTGTGTTATATTATCTTCCTATTTAAGGCTCCACACCATGTGAGTTTTTTTATATAAAAACATTTAGTTTCGTAGAAGTAATTTCGCTTACAAAAACTACAAAAATAAAAGAACAGTGTAACGAACTACTACTTTACATATAATTTTGTTACTTTACCTTTAAGGTAGCAAGGAGTAAATAGCTCTTTTAACATGGTTATACCATATAAGAAATAACATAAACAAGCTCCTAACTGCTCAAGTCACCCTATATCCCCTAATGGCAAATTCCAAACTTTCTTTGCCCAATAAAAATTTTTATGTAAATATACATATTACTTCTGACCTGTTATTTCATATGCTGCTAAAGTTAGGGGAGGAGTGCTTATGAAATAAATTTAAATATTCTTGAAAAGCAAATTAAGTAAAATATTGAGAATTATCTCCGGTTTCAATTCTAATTTCAAAAGTATCCTTATCCGAAGAAATCTAAGTGTGCCGATTGTAACCTAATACATTAAATATCAGGCATTTAAATATTACGATAAACTGTATACAATTTATATTTCCGAAATTCTAACCATTGAATAGTATGATTCCTAAAAACAGCTGGTGATTTTTCACAGGTCTCAATCAATCTTGTTGGTAAAGCCCTTAACAAATAATTAAATGATGTATTATTTTTAATTTATGCCTAAGTACAAATTTGTTCTTTCTTAAATCTCCCAAACGGATGCCTGAGCCACAAGTATGTATTCTGTATGTAGTTAACCAATTTATTCTTCATCCAAAGTTAATTAATTTTGAAGTTAAAATCTTATTCAGATTTCTTTTCTTAGACTAGAAAAACATATTTGATAACTTAAAAGCAGTCCTCATAATGCATGTAAATTGAAATGTGTATGCGTTAAACATTTCAAATTATACTACTATGAGCATTGCCCTTAAGTTAGAAACTATAATTGTCTATTTTTATTTCAAAAACCCGCTTACGCATTCTAGAATTAAGAGTAGAAAAAATCACTTTATAAAAAATATCAACAACCAATGGCTACAAACCTGCCACCATTAGCTGCTGACTTCTATACGCTTCTAGGGGCCTTTCACTTGTCATCACTCTCCATTAGAAACCACAGTTCATAACATTCTAATAAAGAATTGTTTTTTAACCTTGTGATTAAATGGTTTTTCGATTCTAATTTTTTTTCATGCGATTGGCTTCCAACAGTAAACTAACTGCGGAACTCTGAGAGATTGCCCACCTATTACCAACGGTACTTAGTGGTGGTCGTTGGAAGCACCACCAGTAAATATCGTGGAACTCAGTGGTGAAGTCTGGGGTATCGCGCGTTACGGATATTCTGGGATCAAAATGTCTTCAGTACTACTAAGTGATGAATTATCTCGAAAGCTTTAGTATTCCTATGGATAGTATTACTGTGAAGCATTCTGAAAACAGTGGCATGCATTACCTTTCTTTAATAAAAAAAATACTTGTTTCATCTCGAGGAATTTCTCTCAATAGACCTTACTATGCCAATTATTAAGACTGCGAGTTGCGATCTAATAAGGAGTCTGTGAGAAATAAACTTCTGGCTCTTTTCACCGCTATCCAAAATGCTTCGCCATAAAGATAGTGAAGAGAATCATAAGAATTATCACAAGAACTATCTCTATAAATACCATAATGAAATTTATAGGTACGCCATCATGTATTCATAACTGCTTAGGGAGGAATGCTACAGGTGAGATATTGCTTACTATATTTTGTAATAATTTAGAATATTTCTGCAAATAGGCTGCAAATAATTATAATGAAACTGCTAATTTAAATTTTATTAATAATTATTTAAATAGTAACTGTACATATTGTTGCAAATGTTTACAACCAATGTAAAATCTGTTCATACAATTTCCAAGCTTAATAATAATAAAAATTTTGCTAACACCTTTTCTTATTTTGAAAAAATATTAATGTGTTATGAATTATCCTGTTATTAACGAATACTCTGTTAATTTTAGAAAAAAATTATTACAAATGATACTGTTTACAATGTGTGCTCTATCTATGTACCTAATATTAATTCAACTATAACTAATCATTCTACCACACAAGAAAGAATAAAAGAATCAAGGGCTTTGGCAATGATGATAAAAGGTTAGTGAACTCAAGAAAACTGCCATTGTGATGAATGTAATTAAAAATACCATAACAGAAATGAGAACAAATATTGTGTTTTCAATAATTCCCGAATCTTCACCAAATTTTAGAGAAACTTTAATGAGTGGTTAATTATTTAAATTTTTACGAAAATGTTACCAATGAACCTGAGAAGATCTGGCCACCTAGTGCTGATGCTCAGAGGTTAACTTAAAAACGTTAACTTATGAGCCTTATTTCTTAAGAACATGTTATTTATAAAACGGTTATATATTAGTTGATAAATTTTATTAAATAACAATTCTATTGAATAACGATTATCTTTACTTTTAATTATCACCAACGAAGCATGTTCTGAAACTAGGAATGAGCTGTAGTTACTTATTTTGTACTTCGTTAGTTCTAGTTACAATTACTTTTAAAATAATAAGAATTTCACCGGTTATTTTTAAAACTGCTGCATTTGTTTTAAGTTGTCATTTATCGTATTGAAAAATAAATATAAAGTACTTTTAAGTTTTACAAATAAATTGAATAAAATTTAAATTAAAAATAAATACAATATGTAATTAAATCTAAAATATTTGGTGTAGTTCCACAAAATTAATGTAATTAACAACGATTTACATCATTATCATTTGTAAACAAACATTCATTTAAATTAAAATAAAAAGAGCTTAAGTGTTAATCTATGAAAACAATTTTATTGTCATTTATGATACATTTTATTAATTACAATTTTTATTCATTCTTATAATGCCTTAATTTCTAGTATCAAGCACAGAAACACAAGTTATTTCCTCTACAAAAAGTTTTCAATGAAAATTTTATAAAACTTATACATTTTCATAAAATTTTTTCATTTATTATAAATTTTCGTAAGCATTTTTCATTTAATATAAAAATTCCTAATCTTTTGTTATTTATATTTGCTTCCAGGATTTATATCAGTTCTAAATAAATTTTTAAATCATTTAATATTAATTTTCAAAGATTTCCAATGTAAATTAAAATATAAATAAGTTGAGAAAATAATTTTAATTTCCAACCTAATCAGCTTAAATATTTGTTTAAATTCAGTAAAATTTTCAAATTGTATAAATAAAATTTTATAATTAAATGGTAAATAGTTTGAGTAGAATTATAATGTGGGAAGATTAATCAATTACAAACAGAGTTTTGTAAAGTTTGCTAAGAAAAGTACAACAATTAATTTAAAAATATCACCTTTTTTACTTTCTTATATTTTTCTATTATTAAACGATTACGAAATAGTTATAATAATATTTTTTTCATAATAAAATAAATAATAGTCTTCCTTATGTAAGACGTATATTTGTTTAGATTTCAAGAATATTAAATAATAATTTATGGATAAATAAAGCAGCTTTGCAACTGTTTTAATAATGTTTAACCGGATGAAATCATTCTTTATTAGTGTAAGATTTATAGTTGCATAAAAACTCATTAAACTTAAAAAACATAAAACAGTTTTATCTAAAATCTAATTTTATATAATGTTTCAAAGTTTCTTTCACGTCAAAATTCACGACTTTTCACGTCAATATTCTAAACTAAAAGGATTAAACTACTTTATTAGGTTCAAATCAACGTTCTCATTATATGAATGAATTGTATGGTAAATATGTAAAAGAACTTTTTTTCCCAGTTTTGTTTTCCATTAATTTTTAGTTTATAATCGTCAATCGGACCTGGTTTTTGCTGTACCAGCAGAGTACCTGTGCCGAAGCACGTACCTCTTAATATAACACTGGGGGGGGGAGGACTACTATTATGGAAGTTCTTATTTAGTTAGTTTTTCTATATTTATTGATTTTTGAGTTTATGTATTTTTCACTCAATTTTCTTAGGGAGCAGGGGAATCCCTACTCTCCTGGTATTCGTGCTTTGGGCGAGAACCGGTATCCCACCATGGCGGTCCGTATTTATTTAAAAATCAAAAAAGGGTTACAATATTACAGGTGCACATATCCGCTCGCAGGCGGGTGCTGATTTTAACATATAGATTCTGGGTATATAATATTCTTGTTTACATAATTTCTTGGTTTACAAAATTTTTACATTTACAATTTTTTTTCTTTATAACATTCATTATGATCTTTCTTTGTTACAACGCACTGGTTTTTACATAAATTGGTTACATATTATTCATATGCCAATACAACATTGCATCATTGAGAGCTTGTGCCTATCTTAAAAGTGACCCATTGCCAAAAATTTTTTGTGGTTAGATTCTTATTATTCATATGTTAATTAATATTTTAGGATTCTATATAAATATAAGATAAATAATAAATTGAATAGTAATTATATAATAAAGGAAGTAATAAAATAATTAATTTGTTCACATGTTTACGTTTTATATTGGTAATCAGTTTCTTTTAATTTTCCAAAATTTATAATCCATGAGTTCATTTAGTTTTGTTATGTTGATTGTCTCACTGTGTTATTTACAATTTTTGTTATATCATATGCAATATATATCTCCTATAGTTTGTTTGGTTTGATTTGTTTGCATATATATATATATAAATATATATACACTCTTTAGTTCATGTGTTTATATATATTAGGATTTTATATATATTGGCAATATTTTAGGATTCTATATAAGTTAAATAGTGAAATAATTGGTATGTTCATGTGTTTACATTTTATATTGGATAATAAGTTTCTTTTGTTTTGCCAGGATTATTAGCCATAGGTTCATTCAGATTTGTTAGGTCGATTGTCTCACTGAGTTATATACAATTTTTTGATATGTCATATGCATAACATATCTCCTATAATTTATTTGTATATATATATAATTATATATAAACTATTTGGTTCGTATATTTATATATATTAGGATTTTATATATATTGGTAATATTTTAGTATTCAATATATGTATAAGTTAAAAAAAAACTTGAATAGAAGCTAAATAGTAAGTGAAATAATGAAACATTTTTAGTTAGTTCATAAGCTCACATTTATATTGGATAGTCAATTTCCTTTAATTATTCAAAAATGATTAGCCATAAGTTCATTTATTTTAAGTTATTTACATATTTGTTATATCAGAAGCAATATAGATCTCCTATAATTTGTTTTGATTTGTTTGTATATATATATAGGTGTAGATAAACTGTTTAGTTCATATATTTACTTGTTGTTTTATTTATTTATATCCTTTGGTTGGTTTTGTATTATTTATGTACACACACACACACATATATATATATATATATATATATATATATATATATATATATATATATATATATATATATATATATATATATATATATATATATATATATTCATTAATTTTGCATTATTTATTAGTATTAGTAATATTTATTCATTTATATTGTTTGCTTTATTTGTTTGCTTAATTATTAGGCTACTTTAGTTTGAGTTATTTTTTGAGTGTTGGCTAAATAATTCAATTAGTATAAAAAATTTATTTGTTGGATTGTCAGCTTCTTTTAGCTTATCAATATTGTTGGCCACAAATTTGATCAAATTTATTAAATCATTGTCTTCACTTAGGTACTTAACAATTTTTATTATATCATTTGCAATATTGGTTATGTTTGAGTTGTTTAGTTCCTTATAATTAATATTATTTTCATTAATATTATTTTCATTGGTTTGAATTCTTGGTAGACTTGGGAAGTTCCCATCATTTTTTACTACAGCTGCATACGATTGTTTGTTGTTAAATTCTTGTGTATTTTGTCCTGAGGCATATCCTGTATAAATTTGTTTATTTCTAGATGTTAGTGTTTCAATTTGTTTTGATTTTTTAATTTTAGGAGTCTTAGGACATCCTCTATAACTAGCTGGGTGGGGACCACCACAATTGCAGCATTTTGGGTTTTCAATTTTTTCTTTTAATTTACTTTTATCACATTGAGATGTGTGGTGGTTGTCACCACACTTTACACATCTTGCAGGCATTCTACAATTGGCACTTCCGTGCCCAAACATCTGGCAGTTATGACATTGTGTTACATTATTGGTATTTATGTATTTTTCTATCGTTATGTCAAAGTATAGCAATTGTTTTATCTCATGTATTTTTTCGTAGTTTTCGGTCTTATCAATCTGTACTTGGTACAATGGCATTGGCCTATTCCTGTCTCCTCTTTTGGTTAGTTGTGCAATTTTAAGTACATTAAATCCATAGGTTTTTAATTCATTCTCAATTTCAGTTTTTTCTGTATCAATCGGGAGTCCTCTGATTACAATTTTGTATGGTTTGGATGAGACTGGATTTATAATCCAGTACGGAAGTTTTTCATCATCTAGAAATTTAGTTAATATTCTGTGCTCGCTAGGGGCACTGATTTGCAATTTTAGATATTGACCTGCTGGTCTACCAGTTACATTAAATTTTAATTTTTCATTGAAATATTTCATGAATTCACCGTTTTAATACAGACTGCTGGTGGCATATTTGCTTCTTTGTCAAGATTATTTACATTATTGTTTACATTATTGTTTTGATTATTAACCTCACTATTACTATGCAAAATATTATCTACGTCAGTTTCTGAATCTAAAGAGTCATATCGATTTGAAGTTTCAGTTTCATATGTGTTTCTACTTGTTCTAATTCTTTTAAATTTTCTTTTTCTGCGGTTAGCATAGGGTATAAATTCCCTCTCCTCCTCAGTTTCATTTTGTGTTGATCGGACTAACCGTTTTGGTCTTGCTCCGGTGGAGCTATCCATCAATTTATCAGGTTTGTCTTTTCCTGAAGTTTTAGTATTATTTGAAATGGGGGGAATTTCTGGTACTTTAAATATGTTTGTATTTGAGACATTTATACTAGCGTTTTTATTATTACCAAGGTTATATATACCATTGCTGGTAGAAGGCATGTTAATTAAATCATTGTTAACATTAGTTATATCTACAGAATTATCAGCAGTATTTTTAGTATTTTTGTTAGCTTGTACTTTAATATTATCATTATTGCCTACACCATTATCAATGGACATATTTTTACTAGTCATATTATCATGCATACATATACTATTATCAATATGATTACTATTTGCACTATTATCATTACATACAGATACATTACTAGCATTAATATTTTTATCAGTATTATTTACATCAATATTTAAATCACATTTCTTAGTATTATTAACGTTATTTTTACTAACATCAACACATTTAGGATTATTACTTTTACTTTTATTTTTTGATTTCACAGATTTTTAGATACATTTTTACTTTTATAATAATTAATACTTTTTGGCAATGAGTCACAATTAAGTAAGAAAGATAGGCACTCACCTGTGTAGTACACCAGTTCGGCGCACGTTTGTCCTATGTTGGTTTCTAAGTCCTTAGGAAGGGGCTTTCCCTTAATTGCATATTTTCTTGCATTATTGTTCAGTTTCTGGAGTCTTTGCATTAAGTTCGCGAATATTTTAACTAGATCCGGACTTATTATGGCTTCCTCTATCTCCTCGTTGACCTGCGCGGTAATTTCATCTGGAATTGGACACCCCAATATCGCTGCATCATCTAGGACACTGGCAAATGGAATTTCGAAGTTTTCACTGATATATTCAGGCTCCAAGTCCCATGCGAATGTTGGTTTGTTCGTCATCATTCCTTGAATCTCCTGGTTGATCATCTCCATTTCTGCATCCGTATCCATTGCACTTGAGTAATCGGTATTGGACTCCATAGCGACGCTGGAGTCCAAATTCACTATTTTATCACTATTAGATTTATTTGTTTGGTTTAGCACTTTTCCCTCATTGGGAACACAATTTAACGAGTTTTCCGAATTTTTGTTCGCACTTATATCACACACGATATCCACACTGGAGGCACTGGTATGAACTGGTACACTGGAATTTTTATTCACACTCAAATCACACACAATATCCACACTGGAGGCACTGGTATGAGCTGGAACAAGTTTATAATCGTCAAGGAACTTTTAAAAAGTGTTGATAATATGTGACACAAAATCAAATTTTCTCTTCTGATGTGATGAAGCTCTGTGAAGCGCGTCCTTTGTATAAAATAAATAAAATTTTTATGGAAATCTTTCACATCTCTCTTTTTATACTCAAATAACTTAATCTTAAACAAGGTGTTCTTTGCTTTTACTCAAAGTTTTAGAGATTTTATTGTAGTGTCATCGTCATTTTTTTTTTAATTTAATAACATTTCTTCTGCTATACACTTAGGATAGTTTATTTACTATTTCTCATGTGATTTACAGATTAGTTGCACATAAATCTTATATATTATCAATTGATATGCAATTACATCTTAGAACTTTATCAGAACTACCGTACTATGTTTTAAACTGAAGAAATTATTAAATAAAATATGTTTCTGATATTTAAATTAAATGGAAAATTTTTAATTTTTTTATCATTATCGCTTATAAATTTTTTCATGAAGAGTAACGATTTTATAATATAAAGAAATAAGGTGTAATTTTTAAAGAATTTGATTAATACATTTATCAGGCCTTGTAATACAAACCAAAAATGTAAACATTTCAATAACTCGATACAAAACAACGAAAGTTTTTCACACCTCCCCTTTTTTTAATAACTTAGGTAACAAAATGTATAAGATTTCCAGTAATACAAGTTTTAATCTAATAATATTTTCAATGTTTAATGTTATGAATAAAGAATATCTAGAAATTTGATTTATTGGGGGATCATTCAAATATCTAGTAGTCTTTTCCCAAATCTTTAACTTATATTATTACATTATATACACATTCAATTTTATATATTTAATGTCACGTTAATGGGTACCGAATTTATATCATATAGTTTTAACACATATATCACTGATACATTGTTGAGGAAAATGACAGCATATTAGCCAATATTATCATTCTTATAATTTTTTAAATTATGTAATGAAATTGTTTTACATAAAAAGAGAATCGTACAATGATTTTAATTCTATTTTATTATCTAAATATGTTATTAAATATAAATTAAAAAGAATTTTACATTGATTTAGATGCTGAATAAATCATAGCTTGTCATAAATTATTACTCATTTGCTTAAGAGAATATTATATTTTGTATACAAAATTTATTTGTCGTATTTTTCAGGAAAATCAACTTATCAATTTCTACAATTTTATCTAATGTAATTTAAATAACAAGTTACCAGTTATTTTACAAGAATTAATATTATATATAACACCTGAAATCGTTCTTTTTCATGCATAATAAATGGAAATAATTTCTATTTAGTGCTCCTCTCTCTATGCAAAATAAAAATACTTGGTAACAGTATTTCTTCCCATCCCTACTTCCGAGGAACTATTGGTAATTTGATGAACTTCAGTTTATTTTAGCCTTGCAGAACGTCATTGAAATTAAATCGGGAATGCTGAATTTTTAAAACTCAGAGAACAATCTTGACATCGTACTACTCTGTCACAGACCTACTTTAAATCTTCAGCAACCATCAAAGTGCATTATTTTGACGTATATATATGGTAGAAGTAATTGGCATTCAGGGGGATGGGAAGAAACAACATTAATATTTTAAATTATACATTAATACCTTAAATTTAATCGATACTTTTCCCATGCATTTATTTTTGTTTTCAGATTTGTTAAGTTTAAAATAAAATGTTTAAATTTAATCCGCTTGTGTACTTCTATCGATATTTTTGTTATTATATGTAACGTTTGATTTTATGATTCCATATAAAAATGTATATTTTTACTCTGCTGTTGTTTAATTTCCTATGTTTTATTTTAAATAATTAAAATTTAAGCGTTCGGAAAAAATTATTTTACATTTTACCATTCAATTAATTTTTATCCATATATATAATGAGAATGTTAAATTAAAACTAATAAAGGTAGTTTATTCATTTTAGTATATAATTTAGAAATATGAGGTAAAATGTTTAAATTATGTCAGTTTTTACTTTTTACGAACCAACTCATTTGTATAGTTTTTAATTATGTTTTGATGTAAATAAATATATGTATTTTTGTTCCTCCATTTTGTATCAAACATTATTTTAACTCAATATATTTCACACTCAAACATTATAAAATTTAGATTTTAGAAAAAACTTTTTCTTAAAAATTTTAATGATATTTTATGCCACTATAAAAGTTACTGTAATATAGAATGATCCTATTAATTAAACAGCATGTAATTAGTTTTAATTATATAAAGCTACTTTATTTATCCATAAATAACCTAAGATTCTAGAAAATAAAACATAATATATGAAATAATACAATTTTTGTTTCTGAAAAACCTGCTTTATTTATCTAATACTTGAAAATAAAATGGAAGTAAAAATGAAAGTCTTTCCTCAATCACATGACAATCACTTCTGGTGGACTTGGTCATACAGTGCAGACGTGTTAGCGTACTAGAGTACTTTTAATTTACTTTTATCACATTGAGATGTGTGGTGGTTGTCACCACACTTTACACATCTTGCAGGCATTCTACAATTGGCACTTCCGTGCCCAAACATCTGGCAGTTATGACATTGTGTTACATTATTGGTATTTATGTATTTTTCTATCGTTATGTCAAAGTATAGCAATTGTTTTATCTCATGTATTTTTTCGTAGTTTTCGGTCTTATCAATCTGTACTTGGTACAATGGCATTGGCCTATTCCTGTCTCCTCTTTTGGTTAGTTGTGCAATTTTAAGTACATTAAATCCATAGGTTTTTAATTCATTCTCAATTTCAGTTTTTTCTGTATCAATCGGGAGTCCTCTGATTACAATTTTGTATGGTTTGGATGAGACTGGATTTATAATCCAGTACGGAACTTTTTCATCATCTAGAAATTTAGTTAATATTCTGTGCTCGCTAGGGGCACTGATTTGTAATTTTAGATATTGACCTGCTGGTCTACCAGTTACATTAAAGTCTAATTTTTCATTGATATATTTCATGAATTCACCGTTTTAATACAGACTGCAGGTGGCATTTTTGCTTCTTTGTTAAGATTATTTACATTATTGTTTTGATTATTAACCTCACTATTACTATGCAAAATATTATCTACATCAGTTTCTGAATCTAAAGAGTCATATCGATTTGAAGTTTCAGTTTCATATGTGTTTCTACTTGTTCTAATTCTTTTAAATTTTCTTTTTCTGCGGTTAGCATAGGGTATAAATTCCCTCTCCTCCTCAGTTTCATTTTGTGTTGATCGGACTAACCGTTTTGGTCTTGCTCCGGTGGAGCTATCCATCAATTTATTAGGTTTGTCTTTTCCTGAAGTTTTAGTATTATTTGAAATGGGGGAATTTCTGGTACTTTAAATATGTTTGTATTTGAGACATTTATACTAGCGTTTTTATTATTACCAAGGTTATATATACCATTGCTGGTAGAAGGCATGTTAATTAAATCATTGTTAACATTAGTTATATCTACAGAATTATCAGCAGTATTTTTAGTATTTTTGTTAGCTTGTACCTTAATATTATCATTATTGCCTACACCATTATCAATAGACATATTTTTACTAGTCATATTATCATGCATACATATACTATTATCAATATGATTACTATTTGCACTATTATCATTACATACAGATACATTACTAGCATTAATATTTTTATCAGTATTATTTACATCAATATTTAAATCACATTTCTTAGTATTATTAACGTTATTTTTACTAACATCAACACATTTAGGATTATTACTTTTACTTTTATTTTTTGATTTCACAGATTTTTAGATACATTTTTACTTTTATAATAATTAATACTTTTTGGCAGTGAGTCACAATTAAGTAAGAAAGATAGGCCCTCACCTGTGTAGTACACCAGTTCGGCGCACGTTTATCCTATTTTGGTTTCTAAGTCCTTAGGAAGGGGCTTTCCCTTAATTGCATATTTTCTTGCATTAGTGTTCAGTTTCTGGAGTCTTTGCATTAATTTCGCGAATATTTTAACTAGATCCGGACTTATTATGGCTTCCTCTATCTCCTCGTTGAGCTGCGCGGTAATTTCATCTGGAATTGGACACCCCAATATCGCTGCACCATCTAGGACACTGGCAAATAGAATTTCGAAGTTTTCACTGATATATTCAGGCTCCATGTCCCATGCGAATGTTGGTTTGTTCGTCATCATTCCTTGAATCTCCTGGTTGGTACCGAATTTACATCATATAGTTTCAACACATATATCACTGATACATTGTTGAGGAAAATGACAGCATATTAGCCAATATTATCATTCTTATAATTTTTTAAATTATGTAATGAAATTGTTTTACATAAAAAGAGTAATAAAGTACATTGATTTTAATTCTATTTTATTATCTAAATATGTTATTAAATATAAATTAAAAAGATTTTTACATTGATTTAGATGCTGAATATAGCTTGTCATAAATTATTACTCATTTGTTTAATAGAATATTATATTTTGTATACAAAATTTATTTGTCGTATTTTTCAGGAAAATCAACTTATCAATTTCTACAATTTTATCTAAAGAAATTTAAAATAACAAGTTACCAGTTATTTTACAAGAATTAATATTATATATAACACCTGAAATCAATCTTTTCATACACAATAAATGTGAAAATTTTAACTAGTGGTCCTTTCTCTATGCGAAAGTAGAGATAGGACTTCGAATTATTTTTAATTGGAACATGTTATATCAACAGGAATATGAGGCGTGGCCTTTGTGAGTTGGTTTCTGTGTAGTTGCGTGAGAACTTCCGAGTAGGGATGGGGCTTTGTTACTTTTCCTGTACTTAGTACGTACTGAGTACAGTTACTTTTAAAGTAACAAGTATTTTACCGATTACATTTCGTACTTGTTACGATTTCTTTTGTACTGCCATCTATCGGATTAAAAAATAATGACAAATATTTTAAAATTTTATAAATAAATTGAATAAAAACTAAATTAATAATAAATAAATTATTAATTAATTAAAACTAAATAAGTAGATCAATAATATTTTATATAAAACCATAAAATTAATTAATATAATTAATGTTAATTTAAATTATTATCATTTATAAATAATCATTCACTTAAATTTAATGAAAAGATCTATAAAAATAATTCTTATTATTTATGCAACATTTCAGTAATGGCAAGTTTTTGTTTTTCCTGTAATGCTTTAATTTCTAGTATGAGACAAAGAAATATAAGTTGTTTATCTACGAACCGTTTTTTTTTTTTTTGTAAAAAATTGTAAATTTCTATATCTTATTCATTTAATATAAAAATCATGACATTTTATTATTTACATTTATTTTCAGAATTTATATCTGTTCTAAGTAAATTTTCCAATTATTCAATCATAATTTTCAAAGACTTCCAATGTTAATTAAAATATAAAATTAGATGAGATAATATAATTTAAATTTTTCAACCTAATCAGCTTAATTTTTTATTAGAATTTAGTAAGCCTTTCCAATTATGTAAATGAATTTTATAATTAACTTGTGAACATTTTGCAAAGAATTGTAAAGTGGGAAGTTTAATCAATTACAAAGAGGTTTTACTTACAAAAATACAGCAATTAATCAGAAAAATCAACAAAAATTTAATTTCCTTTATTTTTCTATAATTAAACATTAACGAGTCAACTATAGTAAAAATTTTTATGTACAATAGATAATAATTTTTATTATAAAAGATGTTTACTTGTTTATACTTTTATGTAGTAGATAAACCAGTTTTTTCTAAAATAAAAATTGCATTAACTCTCATATCTTGTTTCAGTTTCCTGAAACTATATCAATTTATGGTAGAATAAAGTAGCTTTGCGATTAAAACTAAAGTTTTCATTATTAATATATTAACATAATTAATATATTAATAATGTTTAAGTAAACATAATTATTTTATATTAGATATAGTTGCATAACATTTCAATAACTATCAAAAAATACATAATAGTTTTACTAATAATCTAAATGTTATAATGTATTAAGGTAAAATATTGTGAAACAATGTTTAATAAAAAATGGAGGAACAAAAATACATACATTTTATTTACATCATTTCATAATTTAAGAAATAAACATGACAGTAACACATGATGGTCTAAATAAAGATAAGGTAAAAATTAACTTAATTAAAGTTTTTTTCATTTCGAATTTTTAAACTAAAATGAATAAACTACCTTCATTAGGTTTAAATCAACATTCTCATTATCTGAATAAAAATAAATCGTATGGTAAAAAATACAAAAGAACATATTTTCTAAAAGTTTAAATTCTATATATTTACAGTAAAATATAGTGAAACTATCACATGGTTGAATAAAAAATAAACATATTTACATGAAATTATAATAAACAATATGCATAGTAAAAATAACAATGGAAGTATGTAAGCAGATTTAATTTAAATATTTTTTTAATTTAAGAAATCTGACCTAATTTAAGGTTCAAATAAATATGTTATGTATGTTCATAAAATAAGAATTAATTTTTAAAAGAAATAATAACAAAAATAAAAGTTAGTAAAAATTGCTAAATACATAACAAGAATATCATGCTTTTCTTATATTTAAAAAAACGTCATATATTTGGAAAAGAACGACAATCACAAAATAACTGAAACGAAATAAATGTACATGCGTATTTTATTTCGCAATATAAATTCATATTCTCCCTCTCCAACCCAAAGAGATCTTTCAATTCCCAAGTATCCCTCTTCTATTTACCCAGTTAAACCAACTGACATTTCCCTTCTCCCACCCAACCTCCCTACCATAAGAAGCTACCATAATCTCATAATTCATCCGTTTGCATCGATATATCGATGATATTGTTACTTGTACTCGCTCTGTCATTGGCAGTTCTGTACTTGTTACAGAAGAGCCAATGACAGAGCGCAATGTACACTTATTACTTTGTAACAAGCAAGTACGAAGTAACAAGCAAGTACAAAGTAACAAGCAAGTACAAAGTAACAAGCAAGTACAAAGTAATAAGCAAGTACAAAGTAACAAGCAAGTACGTGAGTACTTGCTTGTTACTTTGTAATAACCATGTACTCATGTACTTGCTTGTTACTTTGTAACAACCACGTACTCACGTACTTGCTTGTTACTTTGCAACAACCACGTACTCCCGTACTCGCTGATTACTTTGTAACAAGTACGTACTCACGTACGCTCTGTCTTAGAAACTGGTCAAGTACATTGTATCTGCAACTGTCTGAGGATACTGGAACTCGCGCTGACTTTGTTACTGGAAGTACTGAGTATTTGGAAGAAAAAGTACTGATTACAGGTTGTTACATTCAAATACTGATTACAAAATACTTGGTAACAGTATTTCTTCCCATCCCTACTTCCGAGGAACTATTGTTAATTTGATGAACTTCAGTTTATTTTAGCCTTGCAGAACGTCATTGAAATTAAATCGGGAATGCTGAATTTTTAAAATTCAGAAAACAATCTTGACATCGTACTACTCTGTCACAGACCTACTTTCAATCTTCAGCAGCCATCAAAGTGCATTATTTTGACGTATATATATGGTAGAAGTAATTGGCATTCAGGGGGATGGGAAGAAACAACATTAATATTTTAAATTATACATTAATACCTTAAATTTAATAGATACTTTTCCCATGCATTTATTTTTGTTTTCAGATTTGTTAAGTTTAAAATAAAATGTTTAAATTTAATCCGCTTGTGTACTTCTATCGATATTTTTGTTATTATATGTAACGTTTGATTTTATGATTCCATATAAAAATGTATATTTTTACTCTGCTGTTGTTTAATTTCCTATGTTTTATTTTAAATAATTAAAATTTAAGCGTTCGGAAAAAATTATTTTACATTTTACCATTCAATTAATTTTTATCCATATATATAATGAGAATGTTAAATTAAAACTAATAAAGGTAGTTTATTCATTTTAGTATATAATTTAGAAATGTGAGGTAAAATGTTTAAATTATGTCAGTTTTTACTTTTTACGAACCAACTCATTTGTATAGTTTTTAATTATGTTTTGATGTAAATAAATATATGTATTTTTGTTCCTCCATTTTGTATCAAACATTATTTTAACTCCATATATTTCACACTCAAACATTATAAAATTTAGATTTTAGGAAAAAATTTTTCTTAAAAATTTTAATGATATTTTATGCCACTATAAAAGTTACTGTAATATAGAATGATCCTATTAATTAAACAGCATATAATTAGTTTTAATTATATAAAGCTACTTTATTTATCCATAAATAACCTAAGATTCTAGAAAATAAAACATAATATATGAAATAATACAATTTTTGTTTCAGAAAAACCTGCTTTATTTATCTAATACTGAAAAATAAAATGGAAGTAAAAATGGAAGTCTTTCCTCAATCACATGACAATCACTTCTGGTGGACTGGTCATACAGTGCAGACGTGTTTGCGTACTAGAGATCTTCTGTATCAGGGCTAGGGAAAATACAATTCTCATCTCTCTTTCCCTAGCCCTGTTCTGTATCTCGAAATACCTATTTCTGCGCTATTTAACCTCCCATTTTTTTCGTCTTCTTTCTGCTGCTCAATCATGAGCGAAAACACTCTCCCTCCTGAAGGAGGAGGGCATTCTCAAACACAGGCGCCTGTCGATTGTTCCGGTGGTTTGTCCTTTTCAGGATTACCTTTGCCGACAATCAGTGGTGCGGGATCCTGCACTTCTGATCCCAACACGGTTAGGAATACATCAGACAACACAAACAACACTATTGATATGGATCTAGCTCATAAAAATTACCTCTAACTACTCAAACAAATTGCTGATATTGAAAGTAATGAAAATCCTGATTATGCTAAATCAAATAAACTTTACCGAGAAGCAATGCGTATTCTTGCAGGCATTGCTTTTAAAAATCTTGAACAAAATACAAAAAATAAAAATTCTGACTTGGGTAAACCCAGCGAAGATACGGAAATGGAAATAAAGTCGGATTCTTCTGAAAGCATTTTACATTCTGAAGCCCCGCCCACTGATGAGCAAGGCTTTACTCTCATTGGCCAGAAAAAGAAGAACAGAAAACGTCGCAAAGCATTACAGAAAACGAACAAAATTAAGAAAATAAATTCTGAAATAACTTCAAATAATCCTAATTCCTCTAATAATTAAAAAAATAATGAAAATATCAGCCATATTCAAACGGAAACTAACAATATTGAAGATTCAATTATTTCGGATAAATCAAATAATAATAACCAAAATACAGATGAACAAAATGATACTTCCGGTTTTCAATTTGATAAAAAAGCAACTAAAATTCCCCCTATTATTGTTAAAGATACCAAAGTTACCTGGAAAATTTTAAGCAAAGAATTAGATGATTTAGTCCCAGATCAATATACTGCAAAAATAAATGGATCAGATACCTTCACCATTAAAGTAAACTCCCCTGTTGCTCATGAAAGAATTAAAATTCCTCTCTACTTAGTCACTCTTCCCAAAATCAAAAAATCTGAAGAAATTTATCATATTCAATATTTAATGCGTCTTCGTATTACAGTAGAACATTATAGAGGCAGAAGAGGCCCAACTCAGTGTCATAGGTGCCAACAATTTTTTCATGCCCAAAACTCTTGTCGTCATGAACCAAAATGTGTCAAATGTGCTGGTCAACATCTAACCAATGAATGTACAAAATCTAAAGAAGAACCTCCCAAATGTGCCAATTGTGATGGTACTCACACAGCAAACTTCTCTGGTTGTCCCAAAAATCCACTTTCTACAGAAAATATCAAGAAATAGAATTATCATAAACAAAACAGTAATAAACAAAACTTATTCAGATGCAATTAAAAATAAAAATTCAGCAGACATTTCTGAAGCAAAAAATGTTTTGGAAGAATTAAAAAATATGCTAAATTGGATTAAGGACTCTGGCTTAATTGAATCAATCAATGCTATCAGAACTGGCCACACAGCCACCTCAGTCACCTCACCTCAAACCATTAATGGTTAAGAAAAATAGAAGTTTCCGACCTTTGTCACTTTGTACTTGGAATGCAAATGGTTTATACCATAAAATCTATGAACTTAATGATTTTTTAATTGAAAATAATATAGATATTTGCCTAATTTCTGAAACTCATCTCACTGCTAACAAAAACTTAAACATCCCCAACTACAATATTTTCAGAAGCGATAGGAATCAAGACCTTGGTGGTGGAACTGCTATTTTTGTTAAAAATTCTCTCTCTTCACACTTCACTCTACATATAGTCAAAATTGTACAGAAATTACTTCTATTATTTTAAGCCTTCCCAATATTGATCTGAAAATCTCCAGTATTTACAACTCTCCGCATGTTTGTCTTCCAATACATATTATCAAACAACTTTTCCTGGACAATTATCCTACCATTATAGGTGGTGACTTCAATTCTAAACATACAAATTGGGGATGCAATAACAATAATAATAATGGACACATATTACATAGCCTTGTTGAAGATATCAAACTTAGTATAAATGCACCTGATTCTCCTACATACTATCCTTTTGATCATAATAGAAGACCGGACATTCATTACCAACTACAACTTAAATCTTGCAGTTGATGTGCTTCCAGTTCTCTCATCAGATCATGTACCTGTCATTGCATCGAACCAGTAGACTTCCATCGTGAAATTTTCAAAACGGATTGGAATCTATTTCATAATATCCTTTACACCTGCAAAGATGATTTTACACTACAAAACTCTCCTAATGACATTAATAATCAGGTTTTTAAACTCTCCAACAATATTTTAAATGCTTATAATAACTCCTCCATAAAAACTAAATTCATCAATAATTATATGGCTCTCCCTAAAGATATCAAAAACTTGATTAAGAAACGTAATAAAATCAGAAAATATTATCAGAATACTTTAAATCCAGCCTTTAAAACTCAAATGAATGCCTTAAATAGAATAATAAAAGAAAAACGTGTCACTCTAAAACAAGAAAATTGGGAAAATAAAATCACCACCCTTAGCACTCAAGATAACTCCCTTTGGACCTTAACTAGAATATTGAAAAAGGACAAAATTACCAATAAAGCTATCCTTGCATCACATGGTTTTGTTTACACTGACAATGAAAAAGTTGAAATCTTTGCTAATACCATGGAAAATCAATTTCAAGAAAACTCCTCTCCTAACAATGACATCTTCACTGAAAATATTATAAATGAAACTATTTCTTTTCTTCAAAATCATCAGGAAATGCCAATTGAAAATACATCTGAAGAAGAAATTCTTAACATTATTTCTAAATTACAGAAACGAAAAGCTGCAGGATTTGATAAAATATCTAATAGTATTATCAAAAATCTTCCTGAAAACTATGTCAAACACTTAACCAACATTTTGTATTCCTGCTTAAATATAAATTACTTCCCTGATTACTGGAAAGAAGCAGAAATTATTTTATTTCCTAAGCCGGGAAAAGATCCTACAAAACCTGAAAATCATCGGCCCATTAGTCTTCTACCTACCTTATCTAAAATATTTGAAAGAATAATCTACAATAGACTAAAAATTTACTTACATTTAATTCCAATAGAACAATTTGGCTTCAGACAAGATCTTTCTACTACCAAACAACTTATCAGAATCTGTGAATTCATTCGCAAAGGATCCTATCTCAAAGAATACTCTGCTTTTCTAATGTTAGATGTTGCCAAGGCCTTTGATAGGGTATGGCATCAAGGCCTCATTTATAAATTATTGCACTTTGGAATTGCTCATAATATTGTGTTTATCATTAACAGCTACCTTAATCATCGAAAATTTCACATAAAACTCAATAATTGCATTTCCACCACTAGACCAATAAATGCCGGCGTCCCGCAGGGAAGCATTTTAGGGACCAATTCTATATTTATTTTATACTGCTGATTTTCCTATTAATGATGATAGACATAGCCTAACTGCATTCTATGCAGATGATACTGGGATCATTGTAAGATCCAAGAATCCTAACCATGCAATTTCTAAACTTCAAAATAAAATTTCAGACATAGAAGCTTGGTGTGAAAACTGGAAAATTGCTATTAATGCTACTAAATCTAAACTTATAGTCATTAGCAGAAAACCCGGAAAACATAAAATCTACAATCAACTCTATATCTTTGGCCAACCTATTGAAAATGTTTCTAAAGCTAAATACCTTGGACTCCTAATTAATAATAGACTCACCTGGACTGCTCATATTAAATCAAAAATTGCTGCTGCATGGCATGCTTACTTCAAACTCAGATCTCTAATTGGACCTCAATCAAATTTAAATCTAAAATTAAAAAGACTTCTTTATATTTCTACAATTAGACCCATCATCACATATGCTTCCCCCGCCTGGTGTTCCTTTTCTAAACAAGATCTTCAACTCACTAATACCTTCCAAAACAAAATTCTTCGCAGAATTGCAAATGCTCCTTATTTTATAAGGAACAAAAACATTCAAAAAGATCTCAATCTTGAAGATTTATCACATTTTATTCAAAAACTCAACATAAACTTCTACAAGCAAGCATCCAAGTGCCAAGCTGGAAACTTCAATAAACTCTTTGATTCTCATATCCTCCCTGGGGATGCTCAAGTCACACCTATTGCGGCCTTTTTCTCTTCAGACGCAATACTAAGTAAAAGTTAGGCTTTTGCCTAACTTTTACTTTCATATTATCATTCATTTAATTCTTTCACTCAACTTTATCATTTCAGATGAATGATTAGATGCCTTCGGGCAGGTACTCAGCTACACACACCCAACAGGAACAGGAAGTCTTTCCTCAGAAAAATTATTATTTTAAACAAATACAATGAGAGTTTCCTTAATGTTAAATAATAAAAAATTGGAAATTTATAAAAAGTTGAAACTTTATTTAATTAATTTCTGTCTTTTTCTAAACAAACTTTAAAGGAATCTTTACCCTCCCGCATAACAATCATTCGCAAATTATTTTTACCATTTAATTATAAACATTTTTTTTTACACAGTTTGAAAATTTTATTGTGAATATCAACATATAATAATTCAGATTACGTTGAAAACTTTATATTTAAATTAACAAAGGTATCTTTGAAAATTACTATTGAGAAATTTGAAAATTTATTTTGAACTGATGTAGATTCTGAAAACAAATATAAATAGCAAAAAATTAATGAATTTTTATATTGAATGAAAAATGTGTATGAAAATTTATACGTTCTAAATTTTTCTCAGAAAAACTACTCATAGAGGAAATAATTTATGTTTCTCTGCCTTATACTGGAAATTAAAACATTAGACAAAAGGTAAAATTGCAATTAATGAAATTAAGCGTTAAATTTATTTTTTATGTATTATCACATAAGCTCCTTTTAATAATATTTAAGAGAATGTTCATATATAAATGATGGTAATTTCAATTAACATTAATTATATTAATTAATTTTATGAAATTAAGTAAAATATTATAGATTTAATTATTCATTTTCAATTAACTAATAATTTATTTTTTATTCAATTTGCTAATAAAACTTATTAAAACTATGTCATTATTTTTTAAAAATAGAAAATAATTCAATTCGTGGATTTGCTGTGAAATTGGAAAAAGAATCAACGTAGCCAATTACTACCTTTTTGGTTTAATATCACTACTAAAATCTCACTTAATAAAAAAAGAAGAAATTCTTACCTATAAAGTATTGATCAAGTCAATTTCGACTTACGTTTCAGAGACATGGATTTAAAAAGAGAGAGAGAGAAAATATTAAACGACCTTCGAAAGAAAAGTCGCTGAGCTCTTTCAGTTCCAGAAAGGGCTGAAAATCATCTTTGGCTTTGTCCTCGATAATAGAAAAAGATATAAATTCGAAATGTACAAGATTTTTAATGGCGAGGATATTGTGAAGTTCGTAATACTCAGCAAAGTGAGATGGAGTGAATGAGGATTTTACGCTGGTAATCAACTTCTGAAAGAACGGAGGAATGAATATTAATCTCCTGAGAAAGACTATGATCCACAAAAGGGTGCCTTGCCAATGCTGCTGATCATTATGTTTAAGAAATAATACCCTCATAAATCGTAACCTGCGGCATCAAGTGTGTCCTGTCAATTACAATAGGGAAAACTTGACATTTTTGTTACATCTCTGTACAATCAATTTTAACAAAAATACCATTTTAATGAAAAGCTTATTGATGAAGTTAAAAATAATGTAAAGCATTTGATATCAGAAATCCATCCAATGAAGTCATGGAAGAAACTGATGAAAGTGAATTTATTAGCATTATGCATTATGGAGAGATTCGTAATTATGAATTTTATATATATATATATATATATATATATATATATATATATATATATATATATATATATATATATATATATATATATATATATATATATATATATAGATAGATAGATAGATAGATAGATAGATAGATAAATAGATAGATATAGATATATATAGATGGGGAAATTCTCAATATCGCATGGAAGAAAATTTTCTCTGCAAGAAGACAGGATTATTAAGCATTATAAAACTACTATTAATTATGATTAAAATAAAAGGAATTTATATGGAAAACGTAAGGGATTTTGGAGGAGTAAATAATAAGTTCAAAATATTGATGCTGATCACAAATGTATTTATTTTTATGGATGGCAACAGTTAATTATTTATAAGGGGATGCCACATGCTCCATGTAGAGAACGCGCGTGGAAGTGAAGTCATCGGGAACCGGTTTGGATCCAACAATCGTAGAGGCAATTACAGTTTTTTTGAAGGGGAAGAAAGCAGACTCGAAGCTTTTAAAAACTTCCCGAAAACACACCCTGGACCAGATTCTTAAAGAGCGAATCTCCTTTCGACCAGAGCAGCATCTTTAACGGGCTTCCGTAGCCAGAAATAACGATTTCCTTCGGAAGCTGTTCCAACACAATTATTGATAAAAGAACGAAATTAAAGGCTGTTGAGATGATTAATTCAGTGAAATTAATAACATTTTTTGGACAAAGAGCTCAATTTTATTTAACACAGTAAATATAAAACGTAATTACTGATTCCTGACAGAATTATTATCAGTAAAATGATTCTGAAATTTATCAACGTTTCTATGATATGAGCAACTCTTTAATGTATTATTCATTTCAGTAACAATTGTTTTGCATGTTGGATCCTAAAATATTTTTGATATTTTCCTTCATTTATATATAATTTTTGATATTGCTTGGTAATTTTAGATGATTATTTTGATTCATTTTTGGTTCAGATTCTTCATAGGTTTTGATAAGTTCTTCATTAAAGGCAAAAATACCATTTTTTTCTGTCGCCTTCTCCTATTTTTTACTTACCGCTGTTATTTTTGACTGTGAAAAATAATATTGTACAAGATCCAATCCTTTCTACACACACTCACACAAATGCGTGCTATTTAAATGTTTAATAATAACTTTTTATCAATTCCAAGATAGCTAGAGACAGGAAAATGCTTAGAGGAGAATTTTATTATGATTTCAGATCATTCTGTGTGATGAACTTTGTTGACAGAGGCAATTTTTCGTATGTTAAAATACCTAGTACATTAGAAGTTTCTGAAAAAGCGAAGTGTGTTAGTTCAGAAGGAGCAATTAATTTTAAGTTATTATTTCAGATAGTTTTAAGTAGCAGTTCTGCATTTTCATTAGTAACACTGCATTCCAAATGGATATGCTTCTATTAACACTACCCTTAATAATCACGGGGTAAGTAGTTGAAGGGATCTTGATGATTTTATCTGTATTTATTGTATGCTGTGGTCTATTGTAGAGGCAACTCATTCTGATTGTAATATTTATTTTTAATTGACTAATAACGAGGTTTCTCCAAATACTTTGTTTGCCGAGCTGGCAGCCGAATGGTTAGCGCTCTTGCCTTCGGTTCAACTGTTCGTGGGTTCGAATCCCACCTTGGGCATGGATGTTTGTAGTGGTTCGGAATCCACTTGAAACCGTAGGTCCCGGTCTAATTAGCCCTCGTGTGCAAAAAATGACCGTTGAGCGACAAACAAACCAAACCAAATACTTTGTTATCATCATTGCTAAATAGGAAAGTATTATAAGATATTTTAATTGTTATTGTTATTCCACCACACTCGTGATCTGTTCTAAATGCATTAGTAGCAGCCGGCCACATAAGGGATCTCTCATATCTCAAAGGCAAGAAAATCTTTGAGATCTGCTCTAAATGTAAAACTGAGCAGGCTTCTCCTTAACACATCCTGGACGGTTTGGGAATTTCCAGGGTGGACATTAATTATCTCCTTTTCTGGTCCTCAATTTCCTCATGGTCAATAATATGATGGACCTTGTCTGATTTCTTCAGTCATTAGTAGGATAAGCCACAACAACAACAAATACATTATAATTTGGAATTTTAAAATTTTCAGATGAATTTATGTGCTTCGAAGATTAGGTCAAGGAATGTCAATATTATTGTCATCCAGGAAATTTGGAATCTTCAATTTCTCGTTTTTAATATTGTTTGCATTTCACGGAGATATAGCATGATACTGAAGACACACGTTTTAACCAACTCAAAAGACCAGTGAAAGTGTTCGTAAAAAGTGTTTGTAAAGGAGAAAAATAATGTATAAAATTATATTGATCTGTTTTTTTTCTTTTTTACCAAACTAAATTTTTTATAAATAAAGTAGAAATAGAAAAAAATATTTAAAATGTAATATAACGAACATGCCAAATAAGATTAAAGCTTAAAAACAACACTTACTTTCGATTTATTGATTCCACTTCACCAACTAATTTCCTAAAGTTTAAAGCGTGTCTGGTTTTAAATTTTTAAAGCTAAGCCGTCTAATACTTTGAAATCTTTTATATTCAGCTTCACAGAAAAGTTGCTGGATCTTTTCTTTAATGATATAGTCATCAAATGTAATGTTCATTATTCTCAGTAAAGCAAGCAATTTCAAGGATTATTTTGAGCTATTAAAGAGTATTATTGGAATTCCAAATTTTTGGCAAATTTTGACTTTAACATATTTTTGTCCTCTTCTTTCAAAATTTTCCTTTTTACTTAAACTGATTAACACTTTCGTTTTTTCAACTAAGACAAGTCCTCAGTGGAATCAGAATCTGCTTAGACTGTTGTTCCCACAATGTCTGAAATGCTTGCACGTTTTGTTTCGTTATTCAAATATGAATCAAATTTCTTCTTACTAATTCCTCTGATCTGAAATCAGTGATTGCCTGCTTTTAATTTCAACACACCCCAACCGGGCTCCCTTAGGAGATCCTCATGAAGTAGACGAATGCAGTCTAAAAGATGTTTGTTACTGGCCTCTTCAATGTGGCATTTGGTGCAAACTCGGAAAGTCTTGGCACCATTGGAAAATCGAAGGGTTTTTATATGTCCAGTGCACAGTCGAGCCAAAGCAGTTTGGTCTCTCCTGTCACTGATAAGCCAATCCATGTACAAGAACCCTTACTTACATACCATGGGTGTTCTGGTGGATGCCTCTAAGAGATGCTTATTGAGGCCTTGCTTAATGAGTATTTCTCAAGAAAGGTTAATGAAACCCTCTCAGTAAGTTGCATGACAGTTCCCTCTTCAACCAAACCATTTAAAAACTACAAGGATACCATTCCATGTAGTTTTAAAATGCCATTTCATTGTATTTTAAAACTACACATCTTCAATGGAATGGTATCCATTGACGATGTGGGCTCGAAGATGAGGAGAGGGTCCCGAGCTTCTCAATAATTGCAATATCTTTCTGTTCTATTATCAGTCTTCAATTTCTTAGATATTGGATGGCACTTTGGTTGTTCGAAAGTATCCAGATCTCACCCGAAAAGTGTCACCTAGAAACGAAGTTTAGAGCCATGTCGATATCGATCAGTTCAGAGGTTAAAACTGAGCAGTTTATAGAATTCCTGCGTTTAAGAAAAATTCCATCCGTACCTAATCTCGTATCAGCCCCACTCCCACAACCATCCCTCTTATTGCCGTCTGTATAAATCTGGGCTGCCTCCGCAAGGATACTGTCAATTACTTCAAGAGCAGCATGTTTCAATTATTAAATATCAAGTTCCTCGCAAGTATCACATTTTCAGGCGTTGTATCAAATAGAAATCGAATCAAAAATGAAAAAATATCAGATATTAAAAATAAAAGCTATTTGTTAGAAATGAAAGTTAGCAAAAAAGAGATTTTTCAAAATTTTAGTATGAAAATGGGAGTTAAAATTATCATCGCATCTCTGATGAAGTACGGACTAGGCACTAGTTCATAAAAACATGAGTGTTCGTAAATTAGAGATTCGTAAAAATAAGCGCCAAATGTAAATATTCTTGAATCAGAATTTTGAGCAATTGTATTTATTATGGATTTTCATTTACTTTTAGGGAATTTAGTGTGTTTAGGTATACAATTTGTATGAGTTTGTTGGCAATATGTGCATTTAGTAATGCTTTTCTTTAGGAAGTTTACATTCATATGTAAAGCTTTCACTTGCACATTTGGGACCATGATGACAGGATGCTTGTGAGTAGAAAAAGCCTTCATAACGAATCTATAATGTCCTTTTCTATTAAGAAATATTTCAATTTAAATGTGTAAGTTTAATAAATATTTGTACATTTCCATAGAATTTTTATGTTATGTAATGTTATCATGTATAATGGCATTTTAATTGATTTTGTCCTTCTCTTTTTGTTTGATTAACTGGACTATTTTATGAGGATTATATTGTTCATCGAAGCCTGGAGGCTTAGTGGTAGCATTTCACTCTCCTAAGGCACAGATTCGATCCTCCGACTGGGCAAGGTCGGCTCAGCCTTTAATGATTTTTGTGGGTAGATAAACTGAGTACCAAGCAAACTTGGGAACTAAAAACTGGGGGTTTAATGTGAGGCTGCCCACCTTATTGGGACATATGCTTTGCAACCAGGGCTTCTCAGTCTGGAAAACAGAGATGGACACTGTAGGCGTTTGCCCATATGGGCTATCGTGCTACAGAGTTTAGTTAGTTTTATATTGTTTATCAATAAGTTCAGCAAGATATCTTTAATATCTACATTTATTGGCAGTTGATGAATAATAACTGAAATATTTATCTCCAATATATGAATATAAGAAAATATGAATTTTTTTTTATCACCAAAAAGCATTTTCGTATTTCTGTAAGTGTCGCTTCTTGTTGTTCTTTTTTTGTAGTGTTGGAGGTGATTTTATTATTTTTAGAAGAGTTTTAATTTGTTTATAAGGGAATTTAGTACATTTAAAAACAATGGGGGTGTTTTTATTTTACTTATTTTGAACTTGTTGGAAATTGTTTTTTTTTTTTTTTTAGTTGTGTCCCTTTCAATTTGAATATCATTTTCCGGATCATTTTGCGATGGACTTATATTGCTTTTGTCAACAATAATTTAATTTTGATGCGTTTCAACAATTAAGATTTTATTATATTCAGAGGGATCATTTTGTCTCTGAATCATTCTGGTTGATGTATTTCTTTTCTTAGATTTTTATAAAGATTGTTAATGAAGTATTCTTCTTTATTAGCTACTAGGTCTATTTCAGAATAACTTTCAAACAATTCAAGCAGTTTTAATTTTTTTGTGGCACCACCTGTCGGTAGATTGGAAAGTCAAAATATTTTAGAGTTATTATTTTCAAAAATAATTAAAAAAATTTCTTTTTCGTTTGAATCAATAATGTGTCGAGATTTTACATCTGATGAGTATTTAAGATACTTTTTGCAAAACTATACAATATCATCTACATTTCTATTTTATCATTAATAGTGAATTCGGTTGTTTTTTTTGTGGGGGGTATACTTTACATCATTATACCTATTTTACCACCTTTAACTCGAAATTATCAATAAAATCCTGGCAATATGTCCAGCATTTGGAGTAAAAGCATCACTAAAAAAATTCAAAGTATTTAAGTAATTTATTGAGTAAGGCTAATTTTCAGGTTTATTTGAGCATCAGTCGTCTGAATGTAATGTTTGCATTGTATTATGGTAAATCCCGTGAGCTGTTTTCTATCATTGCAGCTAACCCTGAAAAGGCAAAGATTATACGCTATCAAATTATCTCCAAAATTTCAATTCTCAATTAGGTTAGTCCTAAAAGAGAAGGTTATTATGGTAAGTTATAATTTGAACTCGACCATAGAGGTCCTAAAGAAAACGTTGAATTAGATAGTTTTGGTTATTTATTATTTCCCTTATCATTCCAATTAATTGCTTATTCATAATGTGGATCAACATAAAAATTCATTTATATCATAAATGAATATCATAAAAACACATCATATATATACATATATATATATATATATATATATATATATATATATATATATATATATATATATATATATATATATATATATATATATATATATATATATATATATATATATATATATATATATATATATACTCAGGCTCATAAATTAAGGATAATTCAGAATAACACAGAAATTGAACTCTAAAATTAAAATTTCATATGTAAAATTATCACAAAAATCTTGAAAGATATTCAAATTACAAGAAACCAACAGATGGCGCCGATAGTACGTCACAATGACAGGAGTGTAAGAGAGGGATATATAAGGAATGGTTGTAAAGAAGTAAAATTGTCCACAAATGCTTTAAAAGTGTTTCAATGCATTAACCTCATAGATATGGCATAAAGGAAGTATTTAGATGATGTTTTACGTGGTAGAATTATCAGCCGTCTGGAATGTAAACGTACCCAGCTGGAAGTATCCCAGAGTGTCATCTTCAGGGTTTAACAATGGTTCCAGACGATGGTAATGTGAGTAGTCGTTACAACAAGAGTCGTTTCAGAGTAACAACGCCGAATGAGGGCCGGTATTTGGCAGTGACTGCGAAAAGAAATAGACAGCATCAGGCCTGTCTTGTCAGTTCTCTTCAGCTTCCGGTACGACAGTTTCAAGGCAGACCGTGTACAGACACTTAGGGCACATTGGTCTATATGCTCATAGGTTTGTCAGATGTGTTCCACTTACCACAACTGACTGTCACCTGCGATTAGCCTGCAATAGAGTGTATGCATTGTGGACACCGCAACAGTGGTTTTGTGTGATGTTTTCCGACGAGTCCGGGTTTAGCTTTCAGTTTTATTCTCGGCGGACTTTCATATGAAGAGGATCAGGTACCCGTTATCACTAAGAGAATACCACTGAACGACACCGTTATGGTGGTGCAAGATTGCTCGTTTGGGGAGGAATTAGTTCTGGGTTCCAGAACTAACTTGCATGTTCAGAACGTAACTAGGAGGCCACATTTATCGGGATGTCATTCTGGAACAACATGTACATTTGTTTCGGGGAGCCATGGGTAAATAATTTCTGTTTATGGATGACAACGCTCGTTCTCACAGTGGAAACATTGTAGACGAATGCCTTCAATCGGAGGATATCACCCATATGGACTGGCCAGCATACTCACCGGACTTGAATCCAATAGAACATGTATGGGACATGCTTGGCCAATGAATTGCAGACCGTCAACCCCTCCCACATGTCTAGGAACTTCGAAAGGCATTGTTTGATAAGTGGTGTATTATTCCTCAAGATCAGATCGACAATTTGATACTCAGCATGCCTAGGCCTTGAACGGCCTGTATTGCATCGTCAGGGGGGCATAATGTGTAGTAGCCAACAAACCAAAAATGTTATATGGGTTTTTGTAAATAAATTCTTTTTGAAATTTGCTCCAGGGAATAAAAAAATCGCAATTTTTTTTATTAATTATGTCAAACATATAGCATCTTTTCTGCTCTTTTCATTTTGTTTAATAAATAGACTTTACAAATAAGTCATATTTGTTTTACTTCTGTCTCTTTCTTTGCCTGAACTTGCATTATTCTTAATGTATGGACACGAGCGTATATAATGTATATATATATATATATATATATATATATATATATATATATATATATATATATATATATATATATATATATATATATATATATATATATATATATATGGGGGGTTCTGTTTTTATTATCAGGAAGAATGAACAATAAATATTAAATTATTTTAATTTTATTTTCAAATAACAAGATAAAACTATTTACATATGTACAAGCAAATATCAAAGCACATTGTCCATTCTAAAATCTTTTAGTTATAATTCGAAATCAGTCCAATATCATTTCACGTCTTTCTCGTCCATCACCTCGTCGTTCTCCTCTTCTGCATGACCGGCGACATACTGGACGGGAATGGCCCACTGGTAGCGCTTTCAATCCCCCCTCCCCCCATATATATATATATATATATATATATATATATATATATATATATATATATATATATATATATATATATATATATATATATATATATATATATATGATTGGTTCTTACTTTCAGCTTGTTGCAACTATATGTCTATAGAGGGCACACTGCACGAATATCTTTGTTTACAAACAGAATAAGATTCTGCACCCAGCAATGTAGATGTTCTTTGTTCCATGTCTTGTTCTTTTTCCATGACTTGTCCTGTTTAAGTATGTCCTATGTTAATAAAGAAATTAGAAAACCTGCTCAAGGTAAGCTTATTTAGAATTTGAATTTATTAAGATAAATTGATAAACATGATTAGCAATAAGAGAAGTATTATTAGAAAAATATTACACAGTTGAAAGCGATACATAATGTTGATGATTATTTATTATGAGAATTTGAGTTCAAAATTTAATCTTTTTATTAATTTATTATTCATTGCTAGATTAATTTACATTTATTTTTTAGAATAACCTTTTTTTATTTATTTTGTTTCAGTTTTATATTTTATTGTCTTATTTGTTTCATATAAAATTTTTATTAAAATGTTCGAGACATTTTTAATAGTTATTAATTTGATTATTATTTTAAATATAAATTGTTATACACTATGTGTAAATATTTCAGCTGCTCAGAGTGTTCCCCAACGGACAAACACTACAGTACTAAACGAGCTAGATGATTACTGACTTCGGTTACTTCCTCAAAGGTGGTGTGTGGAGGGGGTTTGTGTAAGTTTAATTGAAGGAATTTTTGTTTTGAAAATTTCTTGAGTTTATTGCTTTATTTTTAAATGATATTCCAAGCCTAGTTTTAATTTTAATACTGCTCTTCATCTGTGGAAATTCTTTAATTCGTAAAGGTAACAATTTTCTAACTTTTGTATTTCGGGATTTGCGATTTTTTTCAGGTTATTGTAAAATTTTAGAGCTTTATTTTAAATAAATTTACATAAGGGGTGGGGAGGCCAAGAATTTTCTAATTAAAATATTTCGAAAATATGACTCTTCATTGGCTACTAATTTTAATATTTTATTCCGTTAGGCTTCCAGGTAATACATTGTGAAATCACAAGTGCCTGGACATAAAAGGACGCTGCATAAGTGATAAATGTCTAATGAAAGATTTATTTAATAACTTATTTACGATGGTTATTTTCGAGTTTGGCCGGGAGTAGCTATAATTTTTGGACTATTGAAGCAGATTTAAATTTTATATGGGTAATATAGGTGGTTTAAATGTAAACCTTTTATCTAATGTAAGCCCTTGGTGTAAGACCTGTATGATAAAAGTCATTTCACAGTCATAAATTTTTAGATTGTTACACGGTTGCATTCTCCTGGTGGAAAGGACTGCAAACTTTTGTAGGTTTAATTTAATTTTCAATTTATTACGCATGATTATTTATTATTTCATGGTCTTTATGGGCGGTGAGAATGTGTGTCATCGCAGCAAATAAACTTAATTTTTTATTATCACTAATTTACATTCAAATTAAAAAAACATGGGCCTTGAATAGAACCTTGGGGAATTCCAGCTATAATAATCAGAAAATATGAAAATTTGTTGTTAATAATCATTGATCTGTACTGGCGATAATTACTTAATAACACTGTTAACAATGAAGTATAAGTTCTTGATATCATTCTGCTTCCAAGACACTGATTGGCAGGTCTCGGTTACGAATATTTATTGTAAAACTGTAAATTATATTAGTAGGAATACACTACAATATTTTTTTATATATATAAATATAATTTTAAAAAACTGGTAATTTGTAAATAGCTAAAAATGAGCTATATAATAACAGACTTTTATTTATTCTAGCTGGCACGAGAATGTGTCATACAATTTGGCAATTTATCGCTTTAGTTGCCGGAATAATTTGAAATTAAAACCTCCGGGGAGTGGTCCTGAAATCTGATTATGGTATGAGCGCCTTGGTTTTCAGTGCATGGGTCGTGTAGATCATGTGCAATGAATTATTTCCCAAAAACGTCGGTGATTGTCTCTGTTTTTTCTTTATCAGTGTATGCTATGTTATTTGGGCCTTGAATGGGCGGATAGTGTTGCGCTCTTTTTTTTTAAACATACCGACGGCCTTCGAAATGGAACTGTCGTGCGTAGTTAATGATTGTAGTTTTTCTCTCCATTGAGTGTTGTTGTATTCGCTAATCTTGGCTCTGAATTCCTGATTTGCTCTATTGTATTCTTTTTTTATATGTGGATCTCTATTATTTTGATAATTTCTTCTGAGATTGTTTCTGGTCATCTTCAAAATACGAAGATATCGAGAGAGAGGAGAGTGGGACTGGGGCTAGCTGGCTTCTCTGATTCGCGGTGCCCCTCAAGTAGCTCCGCCTCCAAGCGAATCGCTTCTCCTTCAAGTTCGTCTCCCGTTTGAGAATTGTAGAATGAAAAAGGTTTATTTTTTAAAATTCGATTGTATTCAATCCAATCCGTGTTATGTAATTTAGGTGTATTATTCCGAGGAAAATTTAAGTTGAACTCGATCATGACTGGATTATGATCGGAGCTGAGTTCTGGTAACGCATAGATATTCGTTTTGTAGTTCATTTATCTGATAAGTGCTATATCAATTGTTGAGGCGGTATTTACGCTAAAATGCGTGGGTGTGTTCGGTGCATGGATGTTTAATTCAGCTTTTTGAGCAAAAAATTTTATTATATATCCAGGGTTTTTTTTTTTTTTTTTTTTTTTAGTTTCTATTGTTTTATGCAGCGTGTTTAGCATTCAGATCTCCACAGATTACGATATCATAATTGATTGATAGGAGTGTTTCTAAATCCATATTTATGTATTGGAATTGTGGTTTTGGGCGATTATACGTGGACCTAAAGGTAATGTGGGGTAGAGTTGGCAGGGTCACTGTGATCAAAGTAGCTTCAACTGTGTGAAGTCTATGGGTGTTGTTTCTGTAGTGTGGGAGACTACTTTTGATGAAAATTGCTGTCCCACCTCCATTAAGAGATGCATTTTCTGGTCGATCATTTCGATAACAATTGTATCCGGTAATATTGATATAAATTGATGCATACAAGAATTTTTTTCCATACTGATGATTTTGGTCCATTATTTGGACCCTCCTGCTCTTGGGCGGGGCTTACAGTAGCCACACTAGCGTTGGATTCAGTGCGACGAGCTGCCACATTAGCTTAAGAAATTTCTTGCCTTACAAAGTTGGTTTTTATCTTCAGTTGTTGTTTTACTATTTTAGGGAATTTGATGCACCCTCTATAACTGGCAGGGTGGTTGCCCTGGCAATTACAACACACAGGTTGCTCTACCCTCTTATCTTTTGGGCAGTCTCGTGTGTTGTGCTTTTCAGCACATTTCACACACTTTGGGGACATGTGGCATACTTCACTTGAATGGTGAAATCTTTGACAAATGAAGCATTGCATTAACGAATTTTTTCCCCATATTGTATGTTTAAAGTTTCAGTATTAGGTGGAAAGTGTTCCTTGAGGTCTATTTCATTTAAATATTTTGATTGGGAGTTAAATAATGCTGTTTTGTTGATTTGAGATATGAAAAATAACGAAGACTTCTTAAAATCTTTTGGAATTATTCGTGCTATATTAGTATGTTTGCAATAAGCGTTTAGCAAAAATTGCAACTCTTCCTTCTCTGTGAGTTGTTCTGTCTGTGCAAAATGTGGCATAATTTGCAATTTTTTAAGGTTATGTTGTTTGGAGTCATGGGTTTTAGTAATAATGCAGATATCAATTTCATTCTCTGTTATAAAGTGTTTAATTTCTTCCTTTTTAGTAATTCAAATTTTCTAAGATTTTAGTAACAGTTCTGTGAGTCAGGGGTGGTAATTTTAATTTCATAGCCCAAAAATTTTACAGTATATGATTTAGTGTTATTCTCTTCCATCAATATTTGAAAGTTAGTCCAAGAAGTTGTTGGATATCGTATATATATGTGGAATCTTATTAGACTTGGTTGCAGTACGTGAAAAAGGTTCTCCATCGTTTGAATTGGGTGTGGTATTTAAATTTGCTTTAATAGTTGAAGTAAGAGTGGTATTAGCATTAGTTGTGACTTTTAAAATAGGCATGTTCTTTAGAAACAGTACTTTAAAAGTTTGAACTTTTTGGGGAGGAGTCTCGAGTTTCAGTTTTTTTTTTTATATAAAGTTTTGAATATTGTGAGCAGGGCGCAAGAGGGTGTTTTCTTTCTTGTTATTTTCAAATATTTTAACTTTATTGTGCATCTTTTCAACAAGATCATCATTAGTTACATTATTTTTTGTAGGAAGGAGGGTTTTCCCTTAGCTTAAGTGTAATTTTCTTCTGAAGAATACAGAAAAACTTCATTTTGTAAAATCACAAAGAGATTACTATTGTGTGGTACATTAAAGGGATCACACTGTGACTTAGTGAATTGTTCTGTGACTTAGTGCCATCTATCGACTAGAATGGAAGTGTATAAAACGCATTTTTGTTAGACATAGGATTTATATGTATGATTTCCTTTTTTACTTTTTTCCGCTGATTTTGATATCTTTGGATTTTTTAAAACTAAAGCGCGAATGACATAAATATAGAAGACACTTCATTTCTCTATTTTTCATCATATTGAGTTGGACTTTTTAGATGAAGCATCATATTTCCTAATTGTCTATTTTATTTTTAAAGTTTTCAATAAGCGATTTCACTATGCTCTTTCTAGAAGAAGCACCAGCACCAGTGGAAAAAAATTTCTGCTGGGGCTTCCTGACAGGATTATTGCATGTAGATCTTGCTTCTATATCCATATTTCTATTTTCTTCTTCACTATCCATTGTCTTAGTGTTGTCTTCAATGTTTGCGTGTTGCCCACAGAATTGCGCAGCTGAGTGAGGCAATTTAGTTCCCCGGTACTAAGACACGCCCTGAAAAGAGCGTACTAGCAGGGTCTATTGTGTCTTATGTTTCAATTTGTATTTTGGCTTTTTCCAGTGGAAAAGAGGTTGTTGTAGTTGCACCAGCATGTTTCCCTGTAATACTTATGTAAATTGTAGGAAAAGATCCTATTTTTCATTTGTTAATTTTGTAATGACACTTTTCCTTTTAAAAAATGTGTTGCCATGAAATTTACGAAAAATTATGTCCATCTGCTTTATTGTTTCCATCCGTGATTTTGTGAGAATAGTTAATCTCCCAATAGAAATTAAAGCAAACCAATTAGAATAATTCAGCATCTCGACTGAGTTTCTTGATATATTTCCAAGTAAATCATCTTTAATTTTACAAGCAATATATTGCTTGTAAAATTAATTTGTATTTTAAGAGGCAAGTTCATTTTCCCAAGATATGCTATTGATACTATATAAACAAAAATTTCTTCATCGATTACCTTCATATTTTGCCGTTTTCGTGGAAAATATACTTATGTAAATTGTCTGCAGATATACAACAAAGATGCTCGATTATAGAAAATATCCACTGTGTAAAATGATTTTTGCTGATGAAATGTTTCCCCAACCTGATTATTCGACATGCCAAGATTTTGACGAAAAAAGTATATACTTTTCATGATAAATTGTTAACTATTACATGAAAACATTTTACTGTGTCACCAACAAAATCTTCATAATTTTCTTCCCTCTCATTTCTAGAAATATAAGCATTTTACATTAATGCTAACTTGGCTACTTCTGCTATTTTCAACAATTTATATTCAAACACTTTATCAGGAAGGTCTGTTTTAATTTTCAAACCGAGAAAAAAAGGCAGATTTTGCTTTTTTTTCTCTTGTTTTAATTTTTTATAGGTCCATACGTTTTATATTTCCTTTCAGTCTAGCCAATGTGCAGCGGTAGAAGGGAGATGCTGCTCTTTCACAAGTGACACAATATTTCATGTTTTTCGTACTAGGAATGCAGCATTTTCTTGGTGATCACAGGTTACGGTTGTGATTTTATTTTTGATTCTGTTCTATTGAAATAAAATGCAGCAGAATTCAGTGTATCCCTAATGTACGTACGTTATTCTCCACATATGACAGTTGAACATAGTATACTTAACTAAAACTTTAGCATAACACTCATAACTACTTTAATGTTTTTCGTATTTGTAGAATATGCTATATTTAGAATGAGAAACTGATTGCAAGCCATTGTGCAAAATTTTATAATGAACTTATAAAATTTGAAAAGATTAAAGTCAGCCGAACACAAAATGAACTCATTAAAGTCAGTCGTAAAACGTTAAGCTCATTAAAGTCAGTCGAACACAAAATAAAATGTTACGCGATTGGTAGGGTCAAGCAAAACCTTAAAAGCATTGCAAATTTCCCTTTTTTCATTTTAACTGTAGCCAGTTTCTCAGATTTTTGTAACATAATTTGCAGCATGTAGGCAGGGTTCAGGAATTACCTTGGTATTCTTCATAAACCTTTCCGTTGTCAAGTTACATTGTTTAACCTTTAGAGTAGGTTCCTCACACATATAACAAAATAAGTACTCATTTTTACGCTGAGGCACTAACATTGTAAGGGCATTGAAGAACTTGATATAATTTAGCCATTACATGGCACTTGTATATTTCCCACTTAACATCGCCAGAATTTTCTAACCAGCGAATATTCAGTCAACAACATAATGGTAATAGGAGGAAACACCTGAAGATACACAATCTTTCGGAACTGTTTTGGCAATTCTTCACCAGATAACAGCAATAAAACCTGATAAATTCAAATTTCACAAATCTGGATTGTTAAGTTTATTCCTCCAATAAAAACAATTTTACATGGCAGACAAAATTTGTAGATACTATGAAAGAACAATTCTCTATTAATAATGATTAAGACTTTTAACAGTTTGACACAGAAAAAAAATCAAGCAAAACATCAAAACTCCAGAATTTGATAGTTTAAATAATACTGGATAATTACATCAAAATTTTTACTGACATCTATAGTAGCGGCCTTAGTATTTATTATTTTCCTAGTAAAAGGATAAAAATAATGATCATGTTGTTCTCCAAACTCTAAAAGACTCCACATTTCCCCACCATTACAGGTGAATTAATTTCCTCAATCACATTACACACACTCAATCACAAGTACACAAATCACATTCTTCGAATGTATTATGTTCAAAACATTGGAACATCATGTGGAACTTTAATGAACAACATGGTTTTTGAAACAAATACTTAACAGAATATTAAATATCACTAGTCGCACTAAAAGTTTAGTATCTGCCGATTGTTTGGTGATCAACAAATTGCTTAGTGTGGTTTACATCCCTTTCGAAAGAAGTTGTGGTACTTTAGAGTAGAGACAACAGAAAGAGAGGTTAAAAAGTATTGGTTGGAGCGTAATACTACGAAAAGTAATTTTGTCATTAAATTTGTATGAATAAATATGGGTGTTGTCAAGAAAAGAGCGATATTTTACTTTCTCAACCATTCTACACATCACAAAAAATAAATTTAAAAAATGTGCAATGTACCTAATGTTTGACATCTCCAAAATGTTGACTTATTGCTTTGGGACCTAATCTACAAACTAATTAATAAGAATACTCTTGGAAATATGAAAATTATATCCAGTTATCTTTCAAAACGTAAATTAACAATCAAATTCAATATCAGCACTATATTTTAACCAGATCAGTTCAAGCTGGAGTCCCTCAAAGAAGTATTTTAGGGCCAATCCTTCACTTTATATACACACTTGATTTCTCTATTAATCAGGCAGATGATACCGAAATTATACATATATTGCCAATTCTGAAGATTTAAATTATACTATTACACATGCTTACAAAATAAAATATATTCAATAGAGGATTCCATCTACCGAAAGAAAGAATAAACTGCAGATACCGTTTGATCAAGTTCAAAATAAAAATGAGTATTTGAAGAGATTTTGTTATAAAAACATACAAAAAATATATAAAATTGTTAAGAAAAATTTTACATGCAGCTTTTGTCGCTTATAATACGTATTCTTCCGGTTCGTTATAAAAGTTTATATTTAAATTGGCCAAGAGTGCTAATTCCAGAGTGCAGTTTTTTAAATCTTTGTTTATTGGGCAGTTTTTTTTAATAGAACGATGCTTCTAGCATTTTCTTCTTATCTATAGGATTCGACTATGAAGATAATAAACAACAAGGAATACATATCACTGATTTCATGTAAGTGTAGGAAATGCATGATGTTCCTGTTGTGTGTGAAGTGTGATAGTGCTAGACACATTAATAACACTGTTACGCCCAAATTATGTACATATATACATGTGTGTGTGTGTGTTTGTATGCATTTTATTTCAGAATGGTTGAGTAAAAAATGAAAGTAAATGGAACAAAATATTTTTACAAATACTTTTATAAACAAAAACAAGCAAACAAAAATGTTAATGAATGAGAATGCATTATAATATATTTAAATTAATACACTCAACTATATGCACTTGTTGAGTAATCATAAAAATTATATTAATGTTGATTAAAACAATTTATTAAAAATAAAGAGTTAAAAATTTTGAGGAATGGTTGTTTAAAAATAAATTTGATTTTTAAACTTTGTAGCTATCTTCAGAAAGCACATACTGATGTCTTGATAAACCATTGAATGCCTCTTGAACAAATTTAAATAAAGTAAATAATTTTTCTATTTGCAGGAACATATTTTCATCAAATGCAACACCTCCACTTGGCACTTATGAATTGTATTAGTAAAAATATCTAAAAATGCGTTTTTCTTACAGGAATATTTGACTACACTATTAAACTAAGTCAATGCAATGGATTTTTCTACATCAGATCTCTTCACAGAGCAAAATTTAACTTCAACATAAATTTGCAAAGTAGATTGTATATAATCATAGAAAAATAACATACATTAAAAATCACATACAGGCTGAGGCAAGAGCTTTGATCATTTTTTTTTTTTTGAGTGGTGAATCACATGATGTCATTTAAACATTTCTAGTTAATGGTATATATTGCATTAATAAAATATTCTACTCAAGATGTACACAGTTGGAATGTTAATGGAATAAATAATTTGCCTATTCCAGTCCAACTACTATCCAACCTTGTGTTAATGATATGATAAAAAGAATCTTGTTAAGAGTTTTTAATATAATACCAGTTCTTTCTTTTGCTACAAAAACTATATCTGGTATCACAGTTAGAAAATAAGGAACCGCTGCTTTAAGTAGCGTTTGAGCTTTGTAAGTTCAGTTCCTATGATGCACAAAATGCCTGATTACATTTAATAAGCTTAAATTCGCATCACCTGTTAATGGCAAGGCATTTAGTTGTCAGTAGCAAGTTTGTATGTACATTTAACACTGAGTATTATGTAAGATGCTCTTCACTTGACTCAACAGTATTTTCACCTCCAACGCTCACGTTCTTTTCTAATGGGTTCAGTCTTGTTGGAAGAATTTGTGAAAGAAGGCGTACGTCGAACTGTTGGGATTTTAGTTCCCGATCCTCGACCAGATGTTTGAGAAGAGGCACTCGGTGTTCGTTGGCGAGCCCCAGAGGAGCCCATTTTGCGAGCTCTGTAATTGTCAATGTCATTCGTCGAAAGATCACTAGCAGCTCTGCTGGGAGGCCGGCTAGATGGCCTACTTGACGGCCGGCTGCCATTGCGGTTGCCTACAAATATCAGATCTCATTAGTAATAATAGAAAGTGAAATTTGATTTTTTTAACTGAATTGTTTTGGCTATCATATTATTTTATGATAATTAAGATTTTGATTTTAAACAGTATATACATATATAAGATAATAACAATTTTAATGAAATTATATGCTGATGCTCAAAGATACAGCAACAGTATTTTTAATGTAAACTTTAAAAATGCAAAAATTTAATTTCATGTGTCAACTATTTAATGAAGCATTATTCACAATAAACTGAATAAAACATGTACTCTTAGATTAATAGAATAACCTAAAAATAGCCATCTTACTCAGCATTTATTTACTGTCAAATTTTATTTTTAAAAATAAGGAAAAAAATCAAGTCTTTTCAAAAGAGACTTAATGCATACATTTTTCATATTAAACAGTAAAAATTATTTTACCATAAAATGTACATAAATGCTGTTTAATACATTTAATAATATTATACGTTATGAGAAATTCTATGTCTGTAGTAAAAACCAGCCACCAAAATTTGTTTTTGGCTTAAGCATGGTTTCTCTTGATAGTTAATTGCAAACATAATTCACATATTAAGAATAAAATAATAATAATTTTTTAAGTGGAATTACATACACTGATAATTTTTTATTGCAACAGCAAACAAAATGTCAAAATTGGTAATAGTGAGTTTTTTGCACCATTAATTGTGACGGATACCTATAAACAGATAAGCATAGAACAGTATGAACTCATAATCTTCTGTGATAGATGTTCTAATACTTTTTCCCATATTTTAAATATTTTTTTAATTTAAATAGCTTACAAACTTAAATAGTATTTTCAAAGTATATTTGTAAATTTTATTTTTATATGAATTTAAATTGTACATCACAAGAAAATTTTTCCAACATTTGAAAAAGTTTTCATATTATTGATACAATATTTATATAAAATATAATGAATACCTATCAATACTTAATAAAAATTGTTTCTTACCTCCTGGTGTGAGCCGGTTGGGTGTAGCACGGGATCTAGCAGATTTAGATCCGAAACTGCTATCAGCATCACTATAACTGAAATCACTACCTGAATCAAGGCCTCGTTTACTCATAGGTACACTTCTTTCACTCTTTTCTCTCACCTTAAGTAAAAAAAACAAGAATATTAACAGTTAAAATAACAGAAAATAAATTTTAAAATAATTAATCTTAAATTAATGAAATACTGCAAGTTATGTTCAAAAAATGAATGCTAGTCATTGGAAATTATACAATTGTGCTATTCTTTTTCAGACAAGATATTTTGTTTCTATCCTTTAAAAAATGAAATTTTTTTATCATGTTAGTAAATATTTTTATTTCACTTTAAAACAAAACTTTAATAATTATAATTTAATTATTTCTTTATTTTTACAAGAGAAATTTCTTTTCAAAGAATATTTATAAACACAATATAGAAATTCTTTCTATTATATTTCTCTAAAATAAGTAAACAAAGAAATATCAATATATTAATAGTATAAAAATTAAAAATAAGAAAAGAAAAAAATATTGAGATTAAGTTTCAAGACAATTAAAAAATTACAAAAGTTTAGTTGTTTAAAATTATATATACATTTAATTTTCTTAGTAATTTCAGCATTGAATACATAGTAAGTTTTTATTCTAAGCCTTGTTGAAATAATTGATATTTATAATCATAAATGACTAAAATGTAGCAATATAAAGATATATCACTTGAATATTTATTTGAATCAAATTTTATAAATGTTTAGAAGAGAATATTGTTACCCAATGGAAGACAGGAATACGTGATCCCTCTTCAGAGGGAACTGGATTATAAAATGTAGGTTCTGGTGTTTTAACTGGAAGACACCGCAGAAGAAGGCAAGGAGCTGAAAAAGTAAGCAGCTTCTCTTCAAGGAAGAGTCAGGAAAAGGAAAGAGTAATAAAGGATGTTTATGTGGTTGAAACTGACTATAAGAGACCCATGCGGAAAAAAAATCTTAATGCAAAAGGAAACGAAGTTAAGGAGAAACATGCAAAATTAAAACAAATAAAATGAATAAAAATCAGAGGGAAATAATTTGGAACCAAATAAAATGCATGAAAGCAAACAAACTGAATAAAAACCATGCAACCATAAAAAGAACAAAATGTATGTATTAATGTAAGATCGGAAACAATAAAAATACTTAATAAAGGTCAATAAATAAATCACTGTATATTCAAGGACTCAAAATCAAAACAGCTTACTAATTATCTACAAAATATTTGAAACTAATCATTGATAATAAATATGTGATTAAATTTAGAAAACTAAAAATACAGAATGATAATTTATCCACCCTATTTTATTATAATCGTTATGAATTCAATCTATTTAAAAATGCATTTTATAGTATGGATTTTTTTATAAGTGATTTAAAATTGGCTTTTATATATTAGCCCAAAAAATATGATATTTAATAATTTTTATAGACTTTACAAAAATTATATGGTCAAATTACATTTTTTATTTATATTTTAAAAAGATTTTAACCAAATATAATTTCAAAGACTTAATAAAATACTAATTTATAGAGTTTATATTTTTTAAATTTAGTATTGAATTATTGAGGATAAAATAATTCATTAAATAAGAAATAAAATTATTAATATAAAATTTAAATTTCTTGAAAATAGTACAATTTAAAAATTTTTACTGGAATAATTTTCTTAAATACTAGAATCTTAGTGAAATATGAATATTTAATATTATGCTCTATATAATTTGGTACAATTCTGATGTTTTGAGAGTTGCAACAGCAGTTAAAACCCAATTCATAATATTAGAACCAATTCAATATAGCTAACAAAGATTAAATCATGCTTAGTGTGTTTTCTAGATGCACAAATCAGCTGCAATTTAAAAGCACTGTCATACCATAGCTTTTGCCACTTAAGCCTGTGAGTGCAAACTACTCAAATCATGCTTGGAAATAATTATTTACTCACAAGTTCTTTGAAAAGCAGTGGCAAACCACTCATGATAACAACATAGAGCTAAAGGTTTAAAATACTATAAACTATCTGAATGTAACAATCAAAAAACAATATCACATAAAATGTGTAATTTATTTTTGCATAATATATAATTTAAACAATTATTA
Organism: Latrodectus hesperus; assembly: GCA_037975125.1. NCBI lineage: Eukaryota > Metazoa > Arthropoda > Arachnida > Araneae > Theridiidae > Latrodectus > Latrodectus hesperus. Next base: position 15,328,402 of record CM075858.1, on the reverse strand, counting down.
ACAAATAAGTATATTCATAAGAGTAAACTTTCTTACAATGACATCTTACAAATACTTACAAACCAAACTTGTTAAAATCCAGAATTTCATAACTTACATAAAAAAAAGAGCTATTGAATAGTCAAAAATAAATAAGAATTTCTCGAATGCTATGGCACTATTATTTGATTATTAGGAAAAAAAAAACTTATGAATTCTAAGAAACAAACCTTTGTAATTGGACCAGTAGCAGGTAAAAGCATTCCTGATCTATTAAATGATGTCCCTCCACTTTGAGAGGATTGTGATGAATTCGGACTTGCTTTTGGTTTAAATGGCTGAAGCGATTGACTAACACCTTCTGCCAGTATAAACTGCTCTCTCAATTCAAGGTTTGTTCTACCTTTAGCTACATAACAAAACAAAGGAAATTGCAAGCAACTAAAACTCATGCAACATGCATAAAATTATAAACAAAAAGTGCAATATGCAAGTTAAAACATATTAGCAAACAAATTTAACATAAATAAAAACAAATAAAAAAAGTAAATAATAAATTTACAACACACTAATAATCATAATACTGCATAATATAGTGATTTACATTTTATCTAAATAGTTTATCTTCTCATAACTTTTATACTGCTACTGTAATTTAATAATGCAATTTCATATCATTACTTCTTATCACACACACACATTACTTTAATACAAATGTTACCATCTCTGAAAAGTTTTGCATACAGTAATAACAAAAATCATGCAAAACTGTAAAAGTCCTTTGTTAAAAGAAATGCGAAATATTTTAAATGAGATACCTAAAATTTTTAAACTAGACATCATAATTCATGCATGTTTTTAATAGAGACTTATTTCAGTTTACTGTTGTGTAAAAATCAATATCTTTAAATGGTACTGAATTTAATTAGATTTATTTATTTTCATCAAACTTCAGATTCAACACTTAAAATGAATTTTTTTATGATAATTCCTTTAAATAACTTCGCATTGCAAACTAGAAAAATTAAATAAATTTTACTCATCAAATGCCATAGTAAAACTCGCAAAGTAAAATCTATTGCATGCAAAATTTCTGGGCGTTTTTTTTTACAGGAGCATTTTATAAGATTTTCAATTTTTGAATAATATATTTCCTAAATTGCAAATAAGATTTTATAAGACATGTAAAAATTAAGATAGAAATTTTATAATTTAAAAATTCTAATTATGAAATTTTGAACATTGCACTTTATCAGGCTCTATCTTATTTCTATGGTCAGATCTATGAAAACATCACCATACTTTAAAAGTTTAAGTCTTATCATTTATATGAAACCAGAATATTTGAAATCGATAAATGATAGTAAAATTATAATTTTCACATACTACACTCTACCCTTCAGCAATTGAAAATTATTTAAAACATGCAAGATGTCAAAAATAAATAAACAATTAAAATTAATAAAATAAGCACATAACAATGATTAAGTTATAAATAAATTCTAATAAAAGTGCAAATAACTTAACAGAAAATGCATTTTATTTCAAAGCATTGGGATTATTATCAGAAACATTTCTTGATCTTAAGATGTACTTTCCTTTGAAAACAATATTTATGATACTTTTAAATGGAAGAACTAAATCAGTTCATAGCAAAAATATAATGGATGTTAATAATAATAGTATTTTAAAAGTTTTTAGATAATAAATCAATCTATCTAATATACTGCATAAAATAATTTAATATACTATATAAAATAATAGTATTATTTTATATAGTATAATAGAGAAAACATAATTCATCAGCAAATTAAAATTAATTTATAAATGGAACTACACCTATATATAAATGCATGATATATAATACAAAATAGTTTTACTAATTTTTTCTACTTTTTGCATCTTAACTAATCATACTTTGTTAAAGAACTAATTTATTATAGTAAAAAACTACCAATTTTTTATTTAATTATCATTGAAATGAAAATTTGAATCAATGATAATTAGTCATTGTGGTTCAATCCAATTTTTTAAATTAAATACTCAAACATGAATATATGTAACATACATGTAAGCAAATCATGAGAATATCATTTTATCGCACAAAATAAATTTCTACAGTAGTTTATCATAAAAATTAATAGCACTTAAAAACCATTAAAATATCCTTAAAAATATTTTAGAAGCACTTTTGGCATTTATAAATGTTAATTTACAATTAACCAAATATAGCATACCTCGGCAAGGATCATTTTTCACCAAGAACTCATCTAAAGCTACCCATCCTCCTCCAACACGAACCATAACTGTACTTCGTAATATTCTAACTAATCGAAGCTTTTGGGATTCTCCAAACTGAAATAATTTATAATAGGTACTTCAAAAGAATATTTGTATACTTATAACTTTGCACCATAATTTATATTAATGTTATATCTACATTATTAAAAAATCAGATTTTATAATATATTAGTTAGAGAAAAAATAATCAGTTTATATAAAAATAAAATATTCAAACTGCATACATTAAATATTATATTGTACAAAATAAAATAAAACAATAATTTAATCTAAATTATCAGGTTTGGGTGTAAAAAAGTTGAAAAGTTAAAAAAAAAATAATGATGCATGTGCATCATTAACCCAATAAGGAAACCGAATAATATTTAAATATTTACAAAACTTTGTGCAATAGCTATAAACTATTTAGCAATATATAGCTTCACTTTAATTTAAAAAAATTAAAATGCAATAAATAATCAGTTTAAACAAAATTAAATTTTTCTTTGCTGGGTTAAAACAAATAGTTATTAACCACGGATAGAAAAAAATCCCAACACAAAATATGGATGTTATATAAAATGTACCAAAAATATGTTACTTTTCTTTTTGTATACTATGGCTTCACTTTTTTGCAGAAATAAGGAAAACTAGTGGTTTTTACACTGCAATTATTTTAACATATAAATTATTTTTTCCTTTTATGTTCTTGTTGAAGAAACTCTGCAAGAAGACTTAGATTTTAATTCATCATAAGTTAGAGATGAACAAAATTTTATTTTCTTAAGCAAATTTTGAAAAACAAAAAATATCACTTTCAGGATTAAAAAGGAATAAATTAATTTAGAAATCTTTTATGGGACATAATCATGGCACTCACAGCAGTACACTCAAATATTGACAGTTATACAAGAAACCTCTCAATAGTCTGAAAAGGACCAAATAAGATCAAAAGAGAAACTTGTTTTCAGAAATACATATGAGATCTAATAGATAAATATAGGTGGAAGTTAATACATCATATATTTTTAAAAACAGTATTCGTTAAAAATTTTATTTTCAATCGAAGCATTTTCTTACAAACTCCTTTTTTTTTCTCTTAAGTATTTGAATCAATATGCAAGCAATTTTACTTACTCTGTACTTTCCTTCCCCAACTTGATATACTTTAAATCTATGAGCACAAGTACATTGTGCCACTTGTCTTTGGACTTCATCTTGAATCTTTTCAGCTTCAGTTATAGGACCTTTCTAAAAGTTTATGAAAATATTTTTAAAAGTTTGTAATAAATTCCATAAAGAACAATAAAAATCTATTTAGTACAAAACTGACCTCTCGATCAGGGCGTAAGGTATCAAGATATTCTTTATGGTCGATAAAACCATCACCATTACGATCAAATATTTCTGCTACCCTTTCCATTTCTAATCGGCTAGTAGGAAATTCTGAAAAATAGTTTTAAAGTTTTTAAAAGTATATTTATGAGTTTTATTTTATTTCTAATATTTTCTAATAAAAAATCTTTTAAAGAAAGCAGTTATGAACAAATTTTTAAATTTCAGATAAAATTTAGTTATATTTTTGGGCTATAAGCACATCAAGATTATCCAAAGGAAATATTTTATAGGCAATATAATACTTGCAAGAGCATTACCCTTGATATAATTATGATATTTTTTCAACTTTCATCGACTAGGAAATTCCCTTTTTTCAGCACTACACGAGACGGTTTGGTTTGTTTATCACTCAGCGGTCATTTTCTGCACATAAACATTAATTAGACTGGGATCTACTGCTCAAATTAGATTCCGAAGCACTACATTTTGTTGAACCAAAGACAAGAGAGCTAACCACTTGGCTACTAGCTCAGCATATGATGCAGGTTTACTATCAGCAGGATGGAATTAATTCCCTCTTTGCATAGTGTGACACCAGTGATACTCCAGAAATAGAAGGATATTCTTTATATAGAAGCAGGGATCATGCAGCAGATCCTCAGATATACAAGTAAAAAATGAAAACTTTTAAATACTGCTTCAATTACTATTTCAATTATCACTAAAATGTATAAAAACAAAATCCCTTTATTCTTTACACATAATTGAAAGTTAAAAATATCTTATTTTAATGCATAAAAAAGAACACAACCTGGAATAAAAAGAAAGTTTATAGCATTGAACTTAAAAATGTGTAAATTATGCAAGACTATTCCATTACAAAGAGAGCAGTTTTTCTAATGAAAGTCGCTATTAAATATCAGTAAATATATAAAATTAAGTATGTGTTCTAACAATTAAAATATGTTAGCAATCTTAAAATAAGAATCATGTCATATTAAATGAATTCTTTATGAATAGATTAGAATTTATTTTTACTCACTAGATTTTAAAATTCCTTCAATAAATTCTTCATAAGTAACTTTTCCATCATTGTCTTTATCAATCTTGCGGAAGAGATCCATAACTCTGGATTTCTTATTATTCATCCAAGCAAGGAACTATTGTTCAGAAATAAGAATTGTTTCTGTAATTAGTAAAATATAATTCAGAGTCATACAATTTTATATAAATTCAAAGAAAACTTACCTTCTTGCGCCATTCATCAAAATCGAAATTCTTGATTCTTTCAAGCTATAAAAACACAATGCAATAAGCTAAATGAAACAGAAAATTTCCAACTTGATAAAAAAACCTTTATTATTTTAAATTACCTCTTTAAGATAATTTAATTTATCTTGTAATCGGCGTTGTCTCTCCATGGCTAACAACCAAACATTACGCCACCTGTCCACAAGTTCCCTAGCTCTTGAATTTTTAATTTCAGGTTCAAAACTTTGTTTATTACTAAAGGGAAATGTAAAAAATGAGCACATTAATTTTAATTGAATAAATAATATTTAAAATGAATTTTGAACATTGTCATAAGATATTTGAAAAGGAAATAGTAAATTACATATTTAATTCATATATTAAATATGTTAATAAAATATTTGATTACATACGCTGGAGTTTTAGGTATTGATGGTGTGCCTCTACCAGATTTACGATCTTGAGCAGATTCATGCCTCTCTCTAGCCTTATCTTTACCAGGATGAGTTTGTTGTTGAACTGGCTGTCGTTTGGATTGGAAAGCTTTAGTTACACGCTCTACATCAGGTTGCCGTTTTGTCATATCTTCCATAAATCCCTAGAAGATATGGAGGTGAAAAATGCTGCATTAGCAGTAAAATCAAAGTAAGTATTTTATTACTGGCTTGTAAAAAGTATAGTTCAATTTAACATAAGAGACAAGTTTTTGAAGTGTTAAATAAAATAATTTATAACTTTTATTTTAAAAGTTCTTTTACAGTAAAATGAATCAATCATTGTAATAATCTATGTGAGCATATTTTTCTAAACTTCAATTTTTTAAGTACTTGAATGCATATAAAAATATCAACAAATAATCGATTCTCAAAAATAATAATTAAAATTTTTTATTTCTATAAAAGATTGTCTTAATAAATAATCAAATTAGCTATCATAACCTTTAAATATATATGACTCCTCAAATACTAACTTCTTATAAATGGAAAAATTTTCCTTCGCTAATTTTACATATAATTAGACAACGGTAGCATAAAAATAAATATTAATTGCAGTCATAATTATAATAAATGCAAAAAAATAATAAAATAAAAATTAACTACTAGAACTTTATTTTACTGCAGAAAAACATATTTTAAATTCACATATTCAAACTATATGCTTAAAATTCTTAAATCAATGTTTATTTCAAAATAAGTTATGTACTTTAATAATGAATAAAAATAGTTAAGTGTTAAAAAAATTTTTTTTATACTTTTCCATGGTTTTTGTTCAAATAGTATCTATAAGAATTATCTGTATTAAAAATTTCATTTAATCTATAAATAACTTTTTGCTTTAATCTTTCATATATAATTAACCTTTCCCATTTCGATTTTTCTTACAAACAACTTAAGACTTAATTTGTAGAAATCTGTGGTACACCAAATTGTATAATCAAAATACTTGTATATAATATAATAAAAATATTATGAAAATTTTAATACAAATATATTATTATAAGCGTACTGTAAATTAGAGGTTCAATTATTAAAACCACATAAGAATTTCATTCTACTTATTTGACACAGATTATTTTTGTTAATAAAGGCAATATAAAACATTTTAATAAAAACAGAAATTACTTGATGATCAGTGATCAGTTGCTCAAGGACAGGTATTTCATCTGGTAAAGGTTCTGCTTCTAAGGCAGTGAGTGTTGCTTCAGCAGCAATCAACCAATTCAAAAGTTCTTCCAAGAGATCAAGTATATCTCTTAATGATCTTAAATGATCATTAAGACGCTGTTCCCTTTGTTTGGCCCATAAAGATACCTATAAAAGAAAACATGATTTATTATGAAAATTGTATTTATTACTATATATTTTTAATAAAAATAACAGTTATTGATAATAATAGAAATTACAGAAACACCTATTATAATTACTTAATTGTCACATTAATTATAAAGCAACAATCTGCATACAGGTCAAAAGACTTAAGATACAAAGTATTTTAAAGAAATATGATCAAAAGTAGGGTTTAGTAAAAAAAAAAAAAAAAAACTAATTTATTGAAATGTAAGCTCTAATTTTACAAGCAATCCTTTTCCTACATTACTGTTGTTTTATACCTTTCTTAATTAACCCCATGAAGAAATTTAAAGCCAAAAAAGCTAGTTGAGTTTCATCATACAAGTCTTCATATTATGCATAAAAAATACACAAAGGGCAAAAAATTTTAAATCAAATCTTTATTTAAAAGATATACATCAGATAAATAGAACTAATTATGTACATATTAAGAAAATTGTATATTAATCCAATTTTTAAGTTAAGATTAATTTCACTGCAAAAATTTGAAACATAATGTATTTTTATGATTATTCCCATAATTTATTTCCAATTTTAAAAATATTTCATAATTTATTTGTTTAGGTACCCTCAGATTTAATTGGTTCAAATTTTCTGTGGATATGAGTAGACTTCTACAGGAAAATTATTTAAGTATTTCTAAAAAAGTCTCAGATTATAAGCATGGAAATATTTAAAAGCTTTATACTTAAAATATATTCTAGTGTTAGAAATGACAGATTATGGGAACATAATTTGGCTTATATAAACTGTGTAATTAAAAAACATTTTATCAATAATGAATTATAACATTACCTCTTCCCATCGAGATTGTATGATTGTAACCCAGTGTCGAATGACTGATACTCCATCAGGATGACATTTCTTCAATATTTCTTGAGCATGTGCAATAGTACTATCTTTATTCACTTCTTGTTCAACCATTTCTCTCATGAAACTTTCATGGTCCGCAATTTGTTGTTTAGTAGTTTCTTCATCATCTGGCAGTGGTCCAGAATACCTTAATTTCATTTCGGCATCTGATAGCCATTCAAGTAACATATGCACTGCTTTGTGTAGTTTTTCAGCCTACAATTTAAATAAAAAAGATTATATAAACTTTCAGTAAATTAAAAAAATTGCAAGGATAAAAATCTATTTTATTTAATGAGAACTTTAAGAAAAAAATTCAAGAACAGAAACATTGGTTACTAGAGATAAATAATGCTTTCTTTGTAAAGTTCAAAATACATATTTAAAATCTATGAAATGTTTCTTTTAAATTTCTTTATAAAAACATACATTTTTCAAAGTTATTCTAATGTAGATTTGGTTATGATTTTGTTCCTCATAAATGAACTTTCATATCTGAAAATTTTACAACTTTCAGTTTACATTTTTATTACTGTCAAAAAAATTATTGTACCTAGGTTTAATTATAAAAATTAGAAGTTCAAATAGATTAACATTACAAAGAGATGACTTTATCCAGATGAAAAAGTTAATAAAAAACACATTTTTTCTTTTTTTAAAAAACAAATTTTTTTTCAGCAAACATTTGATAAGAACATGTAGGCTATAATGTTTAATCAATTATTAAACTATAACTAATGAAAGCTATAACTAAGAAACATCTTTGAATTTGATAAACTTATATTTATTATTTTTAACGTCCTCTATAAATTGATACATATCATATCTAAGCTAAAAGTTTTTAGTACAATAGGAATACATCACATGAGAGAATCTTCGAAAAAAGACAGTTTAGATTCTAGCATAAAATAAGGAAAATATTTGTTACATGAGCTTAATTTTATTCTTTATAAGAAAAAATATTTTACTTTTTGATCTTGAATATAAACATACAGGTTTCTATTTTTTTTTTAAGAAAAAAAAGGAAAGAGGAAAAAAAAAATTTACCTCATGAAGGGCTTCAGCCAGTTTTCTTTGTTTTTCTTCTGCTAAATTAGCTACTTCAATCCACATTCTATCTAATTGTGTCAATTGTTCTCTTATATGCTCTGCATCTTCATCATTGGCCGTTTCTAATAATTCTCGTGCAGTTCGTCGCACAGATTCTAAATTATTAGCTCTGCTCTTTAGCTCGTCTTGGAAAGTCTACAGTAAATGAATTAAAAATGATTTGTTTGACATATGCATTTCCAAATTGATTTTGATTACTTTAAAATTTTTTTTCAAACTATTTATTTATATATACATTTATATATTTTTTTATAGTTTTTGAAAGCCATATAAGATACTCTACAATAATCAATAAAGAAATGTCATAAATAATTTTATCAACTATATAATAAAAAAATATTGGACCTTTTTGGAATAAAGTTAAACTTTATGATTACCACTCAGAACCAGATGATAATTTTCACATGGTATTTTAAATTATTTTATACTAACATCTATGGTATTGCGGTACAAAACAATAAAAAATTTTTATGACTCAATTAAGTTTTATGAGAAAGTAACTAAGCTAAAAATTAAGCATTTATAACTAAGCATATATGATTTAAAAAAATTGAAAGTACTTATTTTAAATTATTTTTTAGACATTATTAATTTAAAATTATTTGCTATTTGAACTTAAATAGCGATATATGGTTATTAAATAAATTTACTTCCTTAATAAATTTACTTCCTTAATTAAATAATAAACTTTTTACTTCCATTTATGTTTTCTTGTTGCTAATGATTTGCTTCAAGTAGTAACAAGACTATTTCAATTAATTTTTAGTAAAAAAACTAATTTTAACTAATATAGAATAAACTCTAATACTTTTATATGAATTTTTTAAATTATATAATCCTTAAAGTCTTGAACACTTAGATTACAATCAATGTCTTGGAAAAAATTGGAAAGCATGGATAAAAGAAAATCAGAAATATCCCCTTCCATAATATTTGGAGTCAAAATCTAGATTAATTAAAAAACTAGAAAATAAAATGAATTAAGGATTTTTCAAAAAATTCTTTAACAATTTAACTATGCATGCATTTTGAAAGCAAAATTTAAATAAGGCAAGAAATACAATAAAAAAAGTGAAAGAAAGACATTTTTTTTACTCAAAGATTCTTATTTAAAAAAAAAAGTTCTTATACAGATTTTAGCTGTGCAAAAAATAATATAGAGATTAATCACCATTTTCAAGATTTCTTTATTAAATGAATCATTTTAATGATGATGTTAATGATAAAAATAATATAAAAACAATTGTAATAAGCAATATGTAAAAACATTTTTAAATAATATTAATCTACCATTAAATAAGTATATGAGTAAAAGAATGCAAGTGAAAAAAACATTAATATTTTAATTTATACACATTTCTTAGAATACATAAACACAAAGTATTCATAATTTTTTTTATATTACATTGTCAATTGAACAGTCTTTATATTTCTTACTCTAAAACCTCTAATACTTCTAGTTATTATGCAACAACTTTTATCGATGTATATAAATACAAATTTTCCAGTAAAAGACACCACTGTACCTAATTCAGAATTCAATACATTAAATATTTTATAAAAAGCAGAAAATCAATTTGTATTATTACAATATGAAATAGAATATAAATAATTTAATCCTATTATTTTATGTCAAAACTATTATAAGAAATGACAGCTCACTTTATGCTGATCCACAAGAGCCATTACAGTGTCTAAATCACCATGCAAAAGTTGATTTTCAGACAAAGCTTTCTTAGATTTTTCCAGCCAATCAATAAGTGCTTGAACTGCATCCTTGAATTGCCCAGAAAACAAAAGAGCTTCTTCGAGTTTTCGTTGCCTGAAAACACATTTATAAGTTAAAAATATTTAAATACAAGTAATAGAGCACTAATTTTAACAGTTATAAACTAATCTTTTCTTTGAAATATTATCATTAAAAAACATAACTAGTTAATTTGAAAATTTTATTTCTGATTGAGAAATTTCTCTCTCACGTAAAATGCACTTGAAAAAAGAATGGAAAACATTTAAAAACGAAATACAATTTTTATGAACTTACTTGTCAACAGATTTCGCACAAACATTATTCCATTTATTTTTCAAATCATCCATCATGTCTTGGAGGGTTCCTATATCTGATTTGGGACATTTTTCTTTGAGGTTTCGACCTAATTTCATGGTTCCATCAAAATAAGGTTGCTTAGAACCAAGACTCCTTTGGAATTCTTTATGTTTGGCAAGCATTTGTTTAATCTTTTCAGGATCATTGCCCACATGAGTTAGTACATCTAACTGTTTTTCAGCATCATCTAACCAATGACTGAGATCAGACCATGCATCATGGAACTGAAATGAAAAGAAATTTATAATTTTGTTTAAATTTAGTTAAGTAGAGAAGAAAAAATTACCATTACTAACAAAATTTTTTTTAATAAAATAATAAAATTTAAATAAAAGGATTTATTTAAAAACAAATTAACTTAAAAAAATTATGAGGTTTCAGTACATTGTATGATAAACATTTTTTAAGACAGTGCTATATTTTAAAGAAATAATATCAACATTTACTAATGAAAAATAGATTAAATAATTGTTATAAAAAACTGACACCTTTATAATTTTTTAAAAATCTCATTATTAAGCAAAATAATAATTGTTGTAATATAGTACCATGAAAGCATTAAATTTAACTTTAGGAAATGATTATATGCACAAGTGAAAATATTATTACTTCTTTAGCTTCTTTATATCCATGATCTAAAGCTCTTGTTCTTTCAGCAGCTTTAGACACCACACGCTCCCAACGATGCTGTACACTTATCAATAAATTTTTAATTAAAATAACATCTTGTTTTTGACTGAAATATTTCAGATGTGTTCCTTTCTTATCTAGATTTAACATAACTTCACGATGTGCACTCACTTCTTTCTGGAATGCCTGTCAAGAAATTATTTTTGTAATGTGTTAAATATGAAATATTTATTCATTCATAAATATTTTCTTTAAAAAATATTAAAAATAAAAGCAAATGTATACCTTGTGATCTTCAATTTGTTCAAGAACAACATCCATAACTCTGCTGACAGGTTTTAAATTTGTTAAAAATTTTTCTGCATTTGTCAACCATTCAACAAAATCTTGTAATGCTTCATGAAATTCAGTGGCTTCTCGCAAAGCAATTTCTAATTTAATCTATAACGTAAGTAAAGCATAAAAAATATTAAAATGATCTGTAAAATTATAAGGACATCTTTAAATAAAATGCAATGCAAAACTGGATTTGAGAAAGAACTTTTTCCCATGAGTTGGAGTAGGTTCAAATATTATTGCATTAAACTGGGGATAATTTTTTTGAATTTAACATATTAATTTTGGTAGTAATCGTTTCTGCTATTCATAGTATTTCAAAATAAAAAAAAAAACATTAATTGATTTCTATAACATTAAAAAAGCTTTTAAGGCACTATGTAAAATAACTTAAATTTGCAAATATTTCTCTTTATAATACTCTTGTAAAATTAAAATATGCAATTTGTAGTTTTGATAAAATAAATTTGATTAAACTTCTAGCATTTTGCATGTAAGCATTATAGATTCCTTACAAGGGATTAAAAATTGACTTTTTTAATGAAAAATTGATTGTTATTATGTTTGTTTATAATTGAATTGATAAGTATAATCAAAAATTAACATCTTGTATAAGAAAAAAGCTGTAATAGAATGCAACTAAGAAAATAATTAATGAGGTAAAATATAAGGCTTGAATTGGCAGAAAAATTATATTATCAATTATAATTATTTTTATAATTGTATTTTCTTGTTTTCCTTTTCACAATCCAAAAAATTGGGACAGAATCTGGCTTCAGTTCTGTCACGATTTTTTAAATCCTGAATCATACATGTATCCTTCAGTAATTATATATTATCACTTAAATTTAATATTTTTAATGTAAATTAAAAATGATTAAAAAAGAAAACTTGTTAAATGAAACATTGTTTCAGAGTTAAAATTAAAAATATCAGTTTAAAAACATTGTTATAAGAACCAAAATAATAAATGGAAGGAAGAAAGAATTTTATACAAAATTACAAAATTTCTTACTTTTCGATCATTTGCTCTATTTAATACATTATCCCAACGTTGTTTCAAAGTTTTAAGATTATGCTGCAAGTTACCAGCAGCTCCTTCATTTGAACGTTTCAGATAATCCTGGCCTTGTTGTAGAACAGAATCGATTTTATGTTTATTATTATCAAGGTCATTGTATAATTCCTAAGAAAAATTAAAAAAAATTATTGTAGCCTCATTATACAGTAAAAATAAATTTTTTTCCCTCCTACAAAATTCAGAAACATTGTTAAAATTTTTTACCATAAATCTATTTAATTGCTCTCTGGCTGTTTCTGGTAAACCTCCAACTGGCTTGGATGACACCAATTGACTATCAATATCACTTAACCACATCAACAAGTCTTGAATTTCTTGACTGAAAATTTGAGCCTAAAAAATGTATTATATATAAAAAAGTTAATTAGACAAACAATAAACACATAAAGGGTTATCACTAAAAGCAGTAAGAAATGAAGCATTTACTTCATTTAAAGCTTCTTCTAATTCCCTTTGCCTGTTAGCAGCTTTGTCTTGTAAGTGTTGCCATCTTTTATTAAGTTTGCTGAGCTTACTCTGAGTTACACTAGCATCTTCACTGCCTTTATTAGCCTCAATTAACTGCCTTCCAGCTGAATTCAATGTATCCACACTTGTTTGATGTGCCTGAATGTCATTCATCAATACCTAAAATAAAAAATAAAATAAAAAATATTTTTATACTATAAAATTAAACATTAGAAAATATAATGCCTTATCAGTGTAATACATAAATTATGGAAATAACAAATTAGGTTTGATAATCACAGCATATATAACATGGATTCAAATTATTACAATTAGTCATAATTGGAACTATGCAAGCCAATTTCAAAATAAGATGTTTAGAAAACATCTTTGCTCTTCAAAATAAGGTATTTTTATGCATTGTAATAATGTTTGAATTGTTACTTGAGTTTTCACAATTGTCTGTAAATATAATTATTTTCATTTTAATTTCTTTACTTTGAATTTATAATTATATATTTAGTTTTATTTTTAACTAATTATCTTTTTGAAATAGATTTTTCTTTAAAATAATTTCCTCTCACTAATGTAATTAGTCATCTATTTAACAATTAACTTCCTATGTGTATTTTGCTAGTATTCAAATATATATTAAATATAAAATGTTTTTCATAATAGTAATTATAAAGTATTTCTTCATTTACTTTTAACATAAAATTTATAAGCTTTATAAATAGCTCAACACAAATGCAATGTAAAAAATTTATTATACTACCATTTTCATTATTATAAAGTCTAATTTTGTTATAAAAGAATACCTTATGTTTTGCTAGTTCTACTTCTATAACTTGAGGATCACCAAACACAGGAGTGAGGTCATCAAGAGTTTTTTCAGTCTTGGACATCCATGCCATGAACTCATCCAAAGCATGCTGGAACTGACCCAATCTCAGCAAAGCATTCTCCAACTCCCGCTACACATAAAAATAATCATTCATTTTAAATTAAATACAAGATTTTACATTTAAAAATGACTGAACCAATTTTATAATTCTTATACTTGTCTGTTCACTATGCCTTTCAACAAATCATCCCATCGTCTATTGATTTCTGCTAAGGGTTCCCTTATGGCTTTAGCTTGGGTTGGTGAGGTCCTCTCCATAAGTTCATGAGCTTGTCTGTTAATAGATTCCACTTCTACCATGTGAGGATCAACCTCTTGCTTGAATCCCTTAAAAGAATAAAATAATTGCAAATTTATTGGCTAATTAAATTTTAAAAAAGTACCAAAACAAATCTACAATGTAAGCAATCAGTAGTACACTTTTTTTGCTCAATAAAAGATTCGACAAGAACATTCTCAGTCCTTTGAATATATAAATGATATTCTGAAGAATAACTGATTACTTTACTTTACTGTTGAAGACAAAATTTCATGAAACAATGAAAAATGTTTTTTATAGAAAATAACTGAAATTTTAAGCCTGAATGTACATTTATGAACATCACGATTATTATAAATACTTACAATAATATAACTATAAATGACAATTGTGTCAAAATTAATATTTTTACTTTATCTTCTACCATAAGATTATCACTTTCAATATATTAAATAAATTAAATATGAGTTAATTTTTCTATTTTCAATAAATGTTTGTAATGGACTTTCAGTAATTACATTTTATTCATTGATACTAATCTTACTATATTAGCTTTCACATAGTTTAATCAGCATTTACGAATATATCACAATTACCTTTAATTAGAAATTGCAAGCATACAAACAGAAAATAAAAATTAAATTCACAAATTCCTAATTTTAAAACCAAAGCACTAATTGGTAGCTATTAATTTCACTTTAAAAAAAAGTGTAATTTTATAAATTGCATATGGAAAAGATGAATTTTATGCATGAACATAAATTACTGATTAATAAATTCTATTAATTTCTTTTTAGTAAAATGCAATATTAAGCAATTTTAACTAATTTTAAATAATGCTTTAAGCATCTATATGATAATTTAAATTCAATATATTATTTTCTTCTTTTGGGAGAAAATTAAAAAATGTTATTAATTTAAGTATGGTATATTTCACAGTTAATACCTGAAGTTGTTGGATTTGCTCTTTTACAGCCTCAATGTCAGAGCCTACAGGCCCAAGTGCAGCAAAATTTTCTTCTGCATAATCCAAGAATTCCAAAAGATTCTACAAGACAATATAAGGTATAATTTGTATTTTAGGCTAAGTAATAAAAATAAGCTACATTTTGCTTAACAAAATACTGCTATTCTTATATAAGAACTTCTAAATACCCCAAGAATGTCATGGAAATTCATGGCTTTCTCCATTGCATCTACTAAGTTTTGTTCCCGTTTGGCATACAAAGAAGTAACATTATCCCATGCAGTATCCAGATCTTCAATATGTTTCTTCACTTCTGGTTTGTCAGGTTCTCCACACAATTGCATTAAATCTTGACCAGCTTGTCGACACTGTTCCACTTCAGGCTTAGTCTGCTCAATCTCTTGCTTTATTTCCTGGTGTTTCAAGAAAAATATTTTATAAATCACAAATTCATAGTTACTAAGTAAAAAGAAATAATTGAATATTAAGATATGTGCATACCTCTAAAGCATCTTGTTGATGCTGAATTGCACTAGGTTCAACTGCTGGAGGTTCTTGAGCATTAAGGCTATCCTGAAGCTCTTTCAAAGCCTTCATCACCATTGTTAATTCATCCCAGAATCTCTCTGCAGCAGCAAGTGCATCTTCTAGTGACCTACCTCTATTATTTGCCAATTTTTGAATGTTGTCCCATAATTGATTTAGTTTATCAAGTTTTTGTTTGATATCTAAGAAAATTTAAAAATTAGAATATATACAGCAAAACATCTAACTTACAAAAAAACTCAACAACATTTACAATAATTTCCTATCACTTTTAATTTAATCTCACATATATGGCCAGTTTTTAAGGTATAGTTCAGTTAAACAGGATTTCTTTTTGTTAAGTATTTTCCCTTATTTAATATTATATTACATTTATGAAACACTTTATAAAAGAAACACTCTGATAAAAAAATTTTTTTTCATCTTATATTTTTAATTATAATTTTTTGTTAATAACTATCAACATTAATTTAAAGAAAAATTATATAGGGCACTGAGAAAGTTCAAATTTCATTAAAAACAAATTAATTCATAAAAAAAAGTTTAAGAAACATTTTAAAGCTAAAGAAATAATCTTAATGTGAGTCTCCTCATGAAACAAATTTTTGCATGCAACACTTTTCTCATTACATAGATAAGTTATATCAATAATTTGCTTATTCCTCATTAAATTTCAGAGCTTTTTAAAAATTATTTTACACTATAACTTAAAAAAGTTAAAAGAATATATGTTTTATACACTATGCATATAATTTAACTATGTAAAAATTAATAAAAGTAAATATAAAAAATATTGTAATATATTAAAGTAAAAATAAATAGGGATTTCAGTGCATATTTCCTGTTAACTGCATTAGTGTAATATTAAACCTATCTTCCTACTAAGTCAGATTTACTTAGTTCTCAGTGATAAGGCAATACTAAACTTTAAAAGCATATTTCTAATAAACAATATTCAATTTATATTCAGATTCAACAATCAATATTTTTTTTTTGTTGTTTTTGAAATTTTAAGATAAATTTTATATTCTAATATTTCTACCTAAATAACAAATCTCTTTTATTTATACATGTTCAAAATGAACAGATATTCATACACATAAAGAAAAAAATCACAGCTAACCTTTAACAGCAGGATCTCTCGCTCCTCCTGCTTTAACTATAACATCATCAGCTGCTCGTTTTACAGCTTCTAATGCATTGGATCTTTTGTCAAGGTCTTGAAGGACAGCCTGATTTTCATTTATTTGTTCTTCAATTTTTTCTGGATGAGCAGACACTGGCTCAGCATTTTGAAGTTGGTCTGCAGTGTTACTCAAAGAATTTAACATGCCATCAAGTTTATCAGAGAACTGAAAAAATAGTTTCTATATAAATACAGATGGATAAATCATCTAAAACAAAAATTATTGAATATAAGTTTGAGAAAACTATTTTTCTTTGTTGATTCTCATTGATATTTAGTTTCATCTTAAACATAAATACATTCTCAATTTATTTAAATAAATCAATTTTTTTAGTTTTCTGTTTAATATTTCATAGAAATATTTGATGAATCTTTTTATTTCACACTAACGAGCAAATTTGATTAACATGATTGCATCCAAGTTTGAATAAAGGCTAATTACAGCACATAATTGATTTAATAATAAAATATTAGATGTAGAACACAATAAAATAAAGTTAATAAAATTTCTTATTCCATTAAAATATTTAGTTTTTTATTACAATAAAATTTTACATGAATGAATACATTTGATTTTATTCAAGTTTGAATAAGGACTAATTATATATTACGGAAGTAAATTAACAGTAAAATATTAGATGTAAGAAACAACTCAGTTTCTTTAATTTAATTTTCAATTTATTACATTAAAATACTGAATAAAAGCATTAAAAACTATTATTTTAATATTTTAGCATGTTACAATCTGATAAAAAAACTGAATAATGTATAAATTAATAAGGATTTAAAATAATGTTTTGCATTATCTATTAAAGCTTCATACATCATATTAATTACAATGATAAAATTAACGTTTGGAAAATATAAGCAGAATTAAAATGAAACCAAATTGCAGATGTTTAAATATACTGAAAAAAAATATAAAAAATATGATTTAAACATTAAAATAAATGGATAAAAAAATAGTTAGGGGTTGTAAAAGTGAAGAGATTAAATTTAAGTTATTGTTATTGAGCCACTATTAAAAATACATAAAAAAAAATATGAAACAAAAATGTTCCCTAAAAAGATTTTCATTAGTTATAAAAAATTGCATTATATTTAATATTTTTATGCGTTCTATATAATCAAATGAAAAACTATAAATACTCTAATTTTATACACATTTAAAATATTAGAACAGTGCTGTAAATCATATTAAAAAATTAATTCATTAAGTTAAAAATTTTTTTGCATAATCTCAAAATGAGGTACTTTAAATATTATTCAAAATGAATGATTGTCAAATAATGGTAGTAGTTAGATTCGTCGGGGGTTAAAATGTATAAATCAATAAATATTTCAATGTTATATTCATACAAAATTACCTGTGAGGTCGCTTGCATAGCTTCTTCCAATGCATTCTGTCTTTCACGAAGAATATCTTTCAGAGCATTATATCTACTATTATCAGAATCGACAATATTTTGAACTTTTGAAGCTTCCTTGGGAGAACAAAGTTTTTTCAATGCAGCTCCAGTTTTATTCAATTTATCCACCAAAGGTTTGTGCTCATGCACAGATTGCATTAAAGCCTATAATTTAAAAAAAAGCACAAAATGTAGTGATGCATAGGTACGCAAGGACACACATACATATAATCTTTTGAATAAAGAAAGAGAAAAATTAGAAACACAATTAAAATATATTTTGAAGGTTACTTTACCTTATTTCTATCTTGTTGTTTCTTTATTTGGTGAGCATTTAGAGCAGGTGTTTCAAGAAGTTCTGCTTCTGATTCAATATCATCCAACCATTGACATAAATCAGAGTGAGTTTCAAAGAAATGCTCAGCTAGTGGCAATGCTTGCTCTAAAATCGATAGACGATCAGCACATAAGGATGATACAGAATTTGCAACTTCTTTGAGTTCATCAGCTTTGTTACGGACTTCGGCTAAATCATTTCCACTTGATTCTCTCATCAATTTCTTTGCTGCTGATAAAATATCACGAACACGGCCTTTTTGAGTGCTCACTTCATCATTTAAAATCTAATAAAAAGAAAATATCCAATTTATCCGACTATTAAAATCATGTCACAAAAACTTAACTGTATATATTTATATTGCTTATTATATTTAGTTTGAAATGATAAACTCATATTTATGTAGAATAAGCAAATACAGGAAGAAGATTTTGGTAAATGTTCTCTGTATTAATGCTTGAATAATAATTTTACTAATAAGTAATACTGAAGCTAATGTAATTTTTTCTTAAATCCTGTTTCATCAATTTTATTCATATATTAAATTTTTATTTATTTTAAACAAAAGTAGGAAAGTTCATATTTTGCCAAAAATTTTAACTTGATTATTTGCAGAATTAATACATATATAATTCTGTAAAATATGCATACACACATAATATATACACATACAATATATGTACATGTCATTCATTAATTAGTCAAATATATTAAAACTTTAGAAAACTAAGAAGAGAAATTAGTATCTACTATATTTAAAAGTAGATAGTATATGTGTGTATATGCATGCCATTCATTATAACTGTTGAACTTCTTAAAAATTTTGAAAGCCAAAGAAGGAAAATAATTATCTTCTCAAGTGCTCAAAGAAAGCAAAAATTACAAAAGCAAAGAAAACTTTTTCATAAAAGACATAATTCTTGAAATTTCATATTTCATTTTTTCTAACGAACCCATGTTTAACATAGTTTAAAAACAATAAGAAAAAATTTGTATAAAACGTACAAATTTAATAAGTAATCTATAAGCAGCACAAAATTAATAATCAAATAAAAAGGAAAACTTAATAAGGATTTAATGTGTAAAATAATGTTTAAAATATTTTTTAAGTATTAATTTTCCTTAATCTTAAGGAATTTCAATGAATTATGAACTAAAAAAACCTTTTGGGCTTTAAGCAAAACTGCAAGGGAATCTGGGTCAGCAGTCAATGGCTCTGCTTGCATAAGTTGTTTCTCAACTTCATGGAACCAATCCAGTAAATCCTCTATGTCTCCAATAACCTAGTAGAAATTACACGGATTATCCATATTATTAAATAATAATGAATATCCTTTACTCATAAATATTATAGAAAATATAGTATTCAGTTCTAGTTTGGTAGCTTGTTTTACCATAAATGTATAAGCAATGAAAATATTCAAAACAATGAAAATTTTTAAAATTCAACATTAATATTAGAATGAGCTTAAAAATTATAATTTTAAAGAAATCAAATATACAATAAAATTTACATTAACAGAAATCTCCTAGATAAGGACACTCTTTCATGAATCAAATGCATTGATTATTTCATGTTGTAGTTTACATAGTTTCCAAATCATTACACAAGGTCAATACATTGGATTTGGGAATACGTCACTAGGGAAAATTAAATACTGTTACCGAATAATGTTATTCCAAAATGCACCAGGCAATAAAAGCAATTTCTTTAGAAAAAATTATCAAATTCTTGTTTGTGTTATACCTTCCTTGCATAATTGGAGGCAATTACATTAACAGCCTGTTTTTCATATATATATATATATATATATATATATATATATATATATATATATATATATATAGCCACCCACATTTGATAATGACATTCTATGATTTTTAACTATAGAGAAGTTTAAAAAGTTAAACTGCACTGTGACCAATTGTCCTTATTATCAATTTTGCATGACTGCCCTTAAAGCATATGACATAATACTGGAAAAAATATATATTAACATTATGAATATTGTGGTACATTTTTTCCACAGTTACATCAAATAACAAACAGCACATTAAACCTTTACATGTCAATTTGCAAATATTTCAAGAGTTGTTACAAAATAAATAATTTTATTTTAAATGATTCATTATTCAGAGAATGAGAGAAATACCTACTTTTTATTAGATAAAATTAAAACTCTTTTCTAATTTTTTTTGTTTATTATTTTTTTAAAGATTTCAAATTATTAAATCACCACACATTTTGAGGTTTTCAAAACAATTAACTTGATTAAGTAATAAAAAACATGCATTAGTAATAGAGTTTTAAGGAATATATCACAGAGAAATATAAACCATGGCCAGATATGCTCACTAACCTCTACATTCCTTTGTTTGGATAAATCAATCCTTTCAGCTTTCCTTTGAACTTGCTCACATATAGTATCAAATCTACGATTAACACGTGTGACTTGATTTTCAATATCAGCAGCTCCTTGTCCAGGAGACATTTGACATAACTGGGGTCCAAGGTGGTTTAAAGTATCAACAAGAGGTCTATACTCTTGAATTTCACCTTCAAGTCTCTGCAACAGAACATAAAAGTAAGTTTACTGCATACATTAACATTACATCAGCATTAAAAAAAAGAGAATAACTTTTTTTAAAATCAATGAAATATGACAATTATTTGAATTTTGAAAAGCAATATAAAATGTATAAATAATTATTATATTACAGAAGAAAATTTTGTAGAATATAAAAATATTGAAAAACTTTATAAAATGTTAATTTTTCAAGAGATTTCTGTTCGTATAAAATACACAGCAATTGAGTATAAGTTTCATGACCACCTCCATGAAAATTTTACGGGTACAATGATTTTATTCAAGTAAAATACTTCTTACACAAAAAAAATAAATTTGCAAAAAGAGATTTCACAATTTTTTTCTCAAAAATATTTTTTACTAGCCACATTATTTTAGAGTTTAAAAACATTTTATTTAGTTTTGTTTCAACAAAATTCACAAGTCATTACAATTACAAATCACACGGATTGAATTATTTGCATAACAGTATTATCATAGCCTTATTTTACATTTATCAGATATCTTTGCTTCCAAACATTTATCAACTGTTATAGTTAATTTCAAATTTTAGAAAATTGAAAACTTTTAGCTGTTTCATTTGCTTTTAAAATTTTCATTTTACTGTTTTACTTGAAGCAAAAAGAATAAATGTACAAAAATTTTCAACTATTTCACTAGTCAAATAACAAATGTGCTACCTCTAAAAAGAAATCATACTATTTAAGTGATGAAATTTCTACTAATTTCATTTATTTAATTTAAATAAAAAGGTTTGGTATTTGAATTATTTAATAAGAAATATTTTTCAACTTATGATCAGAATATTAGTGACCTGTATAATGGTTTCTTGATTAGAGAGGCCAACATTTTCCAAATTCTTAAGTTGTCTTTCAGTATCATCCATCCAGGATAATACTCGTTCATGAGAGGCATGGTAATTCTGAACCAATGGCAGTGAGTCTTGGGCTTGTCTCAACTTATCTGCAGCACGACTCGTGAGATCAGTGAACTTGACACTCAAGTTATCAAGCTTTTCTTTCATTCGAATAACATCATCACCTAATAAACATGCACATTGTCATTCAGTCATAACCAAATACATTTTGATTATCAAAAAATTATTCATCTACAAAAATTCTCACCTGATGCATGTTTCATTATTTCCTGTCCTGCATTAGCAACCTCATCAACTTGCTTCTGGTGATCTGCAATTTCCTCACTCAGTTCCTATGTAAAAAAGTTATGAATTAAACAATTCAAAAACATTGTGAGCAATATTTAAAAAATTTTAAACATATCTACAAATCTTAAACTAGGAAATTTTTCTACATTACTTATTTCAATATTTAAAATCAAGGCAAACAATAGGAGTAACATATTTTTATATTAGTAAATTTTGAATATAAGAATTAAGAAAATTATATGAGTATCAGAAACATTTTAAGTTAAAAAAAGAAACTTACAACAAGTTCATCTAGCTGCTCTTGCAGTTTATCAACATATACACTTAAGATACGGAACCGTGAAAATCGCGAGGTCATCTCATCAATCCACACCATGAGATCTTCATAATTCATATTAAAAGAACCCAATCCTTGGAATGCTTCAGCTAAAAGTTGACCTATATGTTCACTGTCCTCAACAACTTTAGCAAAATGATTTGTTGCATCTTGTAATTTTTCAACAACCATTTGAGCTTCATCATCTCCTACTAGACCCATTAGAGTCTGGGCAACCTCTGTTAATTCTTCAAATGCTGCCTTGTGATCCATTATATCATCATGGAGTGCCTGAAATAATACATAACAATTTTTAAATTTTATGATTCTTTCCTCTTTTGCAATTTACTCTAAAAATTTTACTATTTTAATAAAATGTCAAACAAAATTAACGATTATATATTAACTTCTATTTCTTGAATTGTTTGCTAAGAAATGTTAACATTAAATTTTTTATTTTATAAAATAATGCACTTAGTAAATTTTAGTAAAATATTTTTAATAGATAAAAAAATTTCTGTAAATACATAACATTTTAAATTTTTAATTTGTAAAAACGTTTTAAAATCTTAAAGTCTAACATAAACTTAAAAAATATTTAAACATATTTTTATTAACTAGAATTTATTCCATCAAACTCAACATAAAATTAATAGGCATCCATATCTTGAATTTTCAGTTTCAATATATTTATATTTTAGAACATTATTAATTTTTCACTTGAAAATTTATATATAACCAGATATAAAATTAAATCCATTGGTTAAAAATTGTTTACCTCATGCTCAATCATACGTTTCCGAATCTTCTCTTGATCTGTTGGTATAGTAGCCATGGCAGCCAACTTCTTCTCCGTTTGTTCCAACCATTCTTCCAAAGGAATAATACGATCTTGAAATTCTTTGGCTACAGGAATTGTTTTTTCTAGAGCATCAGTTCTTTCCTGAGCTGCATTAGATAATTCATCAAATCGATGCATTAAGTCACCAAGCTGCGATTCTATTTGAATACGTTCCATTGGTTCAGCATTCTTCATTATTTCCGATCCCATTTGCATCAAGGAAGACATGCTGTTTTGTCGATCTAAGAGTAGTTTGTTCAGGAACTAAAAAGAATATATTTAGAAATATTTTAACAAATGTAGTATTCTGAAATTAGAACCAACTACTTAATATTGAAGAAACAAAATTATGTTATCAAAATTTTTAAAGATTGTTGGGTATTTCTAAAGAAACATTTGTTGAAAAATATGTTTTAAAACAATCCTTAGAAAAAAGTGTGTATGATTATGATAAAAGTTAAACATGGCAAATTCAAGATACATTAACTTGATAATGCATAACATTTTATCAAAGTATTACATTTTCAAGATTGTTAAGCTAAAGTCTAAAAGAAGTTAGTTATATATTTACTTTTTGTTCTTGTAACTGAGCTTTGACAACTTTGTAATCAGCAGAAGGAGGCTTTTGATTAGCAACCATTTCTTCAGTGTCTTCTAACCATTTCTGTACTCCATCAAGTGCATCTTGGAACTTTCCTGACTGCAAAAAGGCTATATCCAATTTTCTTTCCCGTTCGTTCATCTATGAAAAATATTAAAAGGTTTAACACATTTTCTTCTCTGCAAATAACTATAGTTCATTACTAACTAACATACATTCCTATTTCAATATTTTAAACAAGAATGGAAAAGTATATATTACTCCTTTTTGCTCAAAAATAAAGCTTTTATCCTTTTGGAATATCAGTTATCTTTTTGGACCTTTAACTTTTGTTTAGTAATTACAGTATTTTTTGTTAATAAATAAGGTCACAAACCTTTTTTAATGGGATATATAACTGCAAAAATTCATTGGAAGTAAAATATTTGTTGCCAACAGGGAAATTCAAAAGCATCATTTGCCTTTAAAACATGAAAATTGTATTGAATATTTTCATTTTTCGAATCATAAAATAAAAACATTAAAAATAGTTGGATATGGACTGATAACCTTAAGACTAGTGTCTTGTGTATTATCATAATCACTTATAAAATTAAAAATTAATAACATTTTAACACAAATGAAAACTGTGATATCAGTACATGGCAGTTTCTTGTTAATCTCTGACTTTCATTTTGTTCAGAAAAAACTCATATTAATAATCTCAAAATATTTGTAACTTTCCAGAAACTTTATAATTTATACAGTGATAATTAAAAACAAAATTTGCATTTTTTAAGAGTTAAGATTAAAAAGAGAATATAAGCACGTGAAAGTCTTAAATTATAAACAAAAGCTCACCCTCTGTTTCAAATTATTCCACTTGTCATTAAGAGAATCCAAATCTTGTTCCAAAACAGAAGTATCTACTCCAGCAGAAGCAGATTGAATCAAACCCTGGCCAACTTTATTAATGTTGTCTATTTGTTTTCCTAAAGGTTCTAACCGGTCTTTATGATAATGCTATAATAAATATAGAGAGGTCCTTAGTTAATAATTATGTAAATTATGAAAATTGATGAGCAAAATTTTGATGGAAAATTGATAAAAATAAAAAGCACAATTACATAGGCCTTGTTACTGTGATATTTGATTAAAAATATAAAATGAATGGAATCATTACTTAAATCAAGTATTACAATTATATTGAATACAGGAAATTTGTTCTTCAAATAATATACTTATTTTTTTAATTGAAATATGCATAGAACATTGTAATGGAGTAAAATCTAAAAAACATTTAATATTTTATTATGTCCAATATATACCTTTTACAATGATGCATAATATTCATATCCATCGATAAAATCTTGCTGGTTAAAGAACTTTGGGGGAAAAAGCGTAATTTTGTGAACACAATACTTTTGCAAAATAAAACTATTTATTGTTAAAATCAGTCTATATTTATGCATTATTAGAACCCTACTTTTGAAATTTAATAATTATCTTAAATTACTTTGAATTCTTCTTGCTGTGATCGAATTGCATCGATTTCACCACCAATTGATTTGAAAGATCGTTCTTCATGCACTGTATCATCCAAATCTCTAGAAATATTATTATAATCTTCATAAAATTTTTCTAATCTGTTAAGCATTATGTCCAAGTTGTTATCTCTGGTTTTTGCTCGTTCTTCAAGTCTTATGAGTTGTCTATGGAGACTGTCCAACTGAAATAAAATTAATTTGAATTAAAATTTAATAAATAAATTTCTCCTTACCCAAATTTAATTACTGAAAAAACTTGGATACTTTTAGTGAGTATAACAACTGATATTATAAGACAGAGAAAGGGAGGGAACATGCTAAAGGTATGGAAAAATGCATTTTGTAACAAATGTACAAGAAATAATTAAAAATAACTATATTGCCAAGTTTAAACTATTCTAAGTTTCTAAATTAAAAAAAATTAATTTCTCATAACTGTAGTATAGTCGGAAATAGAATACAAAAGTTCAATTACAATTATTTTTCAGAAAGAGAATTTTTTAGCAAGAATATATTTCAGGCCTGTAAATTTTTTTAGTTAGCAATATTTCCAAGGAATCCTTTTTTTTATTTCATACCTGATTCCGGCAACCCTTTGGATCAGGAGTGTAGCCATGAGTGATAATATCTTGACACTGATGTTCAACATCTTCACAATCATCTCTAGCTCTTTTTAATCGATGCAGATAATTCTAAAAATGAAATTTTGTGTTTGCATAAAAATAAGTTTCAATTAAAATAATGTTAATATGTACTTAATTAAATTATGCATATACCTAAGCAAAAATTTTTTCAATAATATTATATTCACAGCAAGAAAGGAAATTCTAAAATATAAAAAATTAATAAATAACAAGCCAGTATTTTCGAAAGAAACCATACATTTTGTGAATGAAAAATAGCACAGTTTACGCTAATTTGATAAAGGAAATATCAAGAATAACGAATTAAAATACTAACACAAATTTTTTTGAAATATATAAATTGATCTAAGCAAAAAAATATATTTTAATGAATAACATTAATTTTTATTAGTTCAATATTAAAATGTTTTAAGTCTATAGAGACTGTCCAACTGAAATAACTTTGAATTAAAATTTAATAACACATTCTGCACATTCCTGATTTTAATTGATTTTGTTAATTTTGCCCATATTTGTCTCAGATTTTCATGATGAATTATAAAGCCATCACCCTATATACCAGTAGAATTATTGATGTATAATTCACATAATTTATCTTTCTCATTCAAACGATCAAAAGTTTTCAATTGCTTTAGGACTAGATGAGTCTTTTAGATAGTCAAAAGAGCACTGATTAAACATTTATGATAGAACTGCATTTTTCTTTTGTGGTGTGATGTAAAACCTTGTTAAACAATGTTGTAAAAGTGGAACATATTTGCTAAAAATTAAATATTTTTTATTTAACATTAGGAAAGCATATTTACATTTCTAGTAATAAATTCTTGATTTTTAGAGCTATAGGTAAGGAAATATTCCTAAAACATTTACTTTCATTGGGTATGAGTAAGTCCGATTAAAACAATTTGAAAAAAAAACTTTTACTGGAATATTCTTAATACATGATTATCAACACAGAACTGTAAAATGAGTGAGTGCTGTGTTAGAAAAAATTTGTTGTCATACAAGGTAAACAAGAAAGTTCTAAGAATGACCCAAAAGAACATGACTCACTGAAAGTGTAGCCTATTGTTAGTCTCCAAAGTAATCACCATCACCATCCAGCACTTTCTGCCAACATGTTTCTAATTCCTGACTACCCGCATGACATGTAGCCTCTTGTTATCGTACAAGAACAGTAAACTCTTACAATTAAGCAGATCTGTTGCAATACCTAATGCACATGTTGCATGGCACAATTGCTATGAGTACTGGTCAGCAGTGACTGTTTGGCCCATTGGTAGCAGTTGACGGCTAGTCCACCAGACAGAAAACATAATCTTGTTTAAGGTCACAGGTGATCTTGCGGTATGCGGAACAATATCTTGGGATGACAATCAATGTTTGGAATGCTTTAGAGTGTCGTGTAGGACAAACTTTTCCTCACTGGTCGACACTCAATTGAACATGGATGCACTATGGTGGGAAGAATGCAATAACAGGTTGCCACTGATTGTTACAAATGGACTTCCAACAATGTGAGTTACCCACTTGCTCAGTCTGTACATCTTACCTAATCAGAGCAATTGAATAGTTTTACCGGAAACATTAAATTGTCTGGAAAGTTTGACTACTATTCTCCTCAATGCCTGCCTGCAAAACTTTGTCATCTAAGGTCTGTGGTCATCTACTGAGAGATTCATCACACAGGAACAAATCTTTATCTCTATGTGATGAAGGTCACCATTTGTGAAACCAATGACTTGCCATACATTATTTAGCATTCATTTACTGGAATATCTATGAAAGGTATCACATGCTATCCTCAAAATTTTTTGGACACTGAATAAAAAGGACAAGTTCAAATATTTCATCTTCTCATTAACCAAATTTTAACAGGAATAAACATGATTCTCAACTCAGATCAACTATTTTTCTGTTGTGAGCTTTTATATTAAAAATTTCATCTTTCTCATTAACAATCTTGTTTTCATACATTTACATATTTATGATACAATTTATGAACTAATCAGAAAATGCTACTCAGTTTTTTACAGATTTTAACTTTACAACTGTAGATAACTCAAGTATGGTTTTTCATTATGTGAAGCACAATGTTTTAGCGAATTACCAAAGTTTGGAGAAAAGCTATTTTCAACAAATTCTTATCTACAATACAAACAAAGGAATGTATTGATGAATGGGAAAATACTTTTATAACCAAAGATGTCTCTTGTTTTAAAAAAGAAATGTCAAAAGTAACAACATTTATCACAATCTGCAAGAATAATTCATGTAAGTTTTATAATTAAAATGTTAATTTATACTGATGTAAATTTTATCTGTTTCCCAATAATGATTTCAGAAATTTGAAAGTTCTGAGAAATTTATTAATAATTAAAAGATTTATTGAGCTTCACAGCAATGGCTTTTGAATTATGAAAAGTTTATAATTTCTTCTAATTGCATTTAGCTTAATTTTCTTTCTAAAATATCATATAAAAAAACCCATAGGATTCTGCAACTAAAATCAAGTTAATTGATTACAATGAATATAATAAAAATAAACCTTTCCAAAATAATACTAACTTTAAGATAACATTTAACATAAAATAAAAAAAAGATGTTTACTTCAAGAAATTTATTTTCTATGATTATATATAATGAAATATAATATTTGATCATTTGTAATCATAGAAAGGAATTTTGAAGCTATTAAAAACTGATTATTATAGTAAATGTGTGTGAACAAAAAATGTCAAGAAATTTTTATAATTACAAATAATAAAAATTTCTTGACATTTTATTTTTCCTGATATTTTTTCTTTACACACTGTATAATTTTAGTCAGTTTTTAAGAACTTTTAAAAAGAGATAGTTTAAAACCAAAATTTTTATCATTCTTATTTATTCAGTAATTGGAGCACTATAAAATGGTCAACTTAAATATTTTTAATTAGCGATCTTTTTTTTCTCCCTAAAATTAACAAATGAAAAATTAGAAAATAAATGAAGTTTAAATTTGAACAAAACAAACTCACTTTAATCTGGTTAATTTGATTTGTCAATGTATCTATATCTCTAGCTATGGGAGCCATATTTTCTAATTCCTCTTCCAAATGATTTAGATCCAGATGAGCATCCTTCATTTTATTCTAGAAAAGAAAAAATAATTAAATATGCTACCAAAGTAAATGAAAACTCATTTAAATATTTAAGTTTTTACATACATTAAATTGGGCAATAACTTCAGATGCTGATTCCAGATCGCAACACCTATCTTCTAGTTTTTGAGTTAAAAGCCTATGTCGATTTTCAAGATCTTCTACTTCATCAGTAATATGAGATGTATCAACTGATGGAGATGCATCAGCAA
The DNA here is from genome assembly GCA_037975125.1 of Latrodectus hesperus. Taxonomy (NCBI): domain Eukaryota; kingdom Metazoa; phylum Arthropoda; class Arachnida; order Araneae; family Theridiidae; genus Latrodectus; species Latrodectus hesperus. Next base: position 15,298,497 of record CM075858.1, on the reverse strand, counting down.
TTAGTATACTAACATAGTCTCTTAGACCATTCAGCTGTCGTTTGACATCACCAGCTTCATTTAGCAAAGCCTATAAAAAATAAAATAAACTTAACAAACATAATGAGTCATTAAATATTCAGCAATAAAAGTAAATACAAAAAGAATCTAAATAAAATAGTGTAAAAATAAGAAACACTATAGTGAAAAGAATATTGGAAACCATCCATCAATCCACACATACATATATATACATTAATTATTAGGTAAATTCATAAACTTTATCATTTTATCTCATACTTTATTGTAAAATATTACCTTCATTCTAGCCAACAATTTTGGATCCTTTGAGCTATCCCCTAAAGCATCATGAGAAAGTAGCCTATCTTCTAATCTATGTAATGAATGGTTGACATCACGTGCTTTGTCTTGATATATATTCAGTTTATGAGAAATATCATCTAGAGCTTGAGCTCTTTCCATAACATCTATAAGAGTAATTATAGGGTTAACACATTAAAATTTAACCAGTTTTAAATTACTATAACACAAAAAATTTATCAATTTTAAAAATAGAACAAAGAATTTAAAATAAAAAGTTTTTAACACACACACAATAAAAAGTTTCTTTTTAAATTAATTAACCATTTAATGTCTTAAAATTTAAATGAATTTACAAAAGACACAAAAGAATATGAAAACTGAGCCCATTTATATAAAATAAAGTTTACTTTTGTAACCAATATAATAAAATAAAAATTAATAAAATATTTTTAAAATTTTAAAGGAAATTTCTTTTAAAAACAATATACATTTAAAAGCAAAAATTAAATTAAAAATTGATTCTTTAAAAATTTAATACACAATAAAGTTATTTTCATTATTTTAAGTTGATTTAAAATATTTTCAAATCTTTAATTTTTTAAGAATAAAATTATCATATACCATGATTCAATGTATCCCATCGTTTTCTCAATCTGTCAACATCATCTCTAACTGTATCTATATCAATATCGCAGCATGAAATAAGAACTTCTCCATAATTACAGGTGTTTTCAAATTCTTGAGAATGTTTAATGACATCATTCTTAATTGCCTAAAATAACAATCATCATTCAAAACAATTTCATATATATAAATATGTAAACAAATTTATCCAACATTATAAAAATACTTTATTTTTACAATGTTGAATAAATTTAATAGTTACAATTGAACTTCCTTTACTTCAGTTTTAGAAAGACATTTTTGATAAAAAATTTCATTTTACAAGGAAAATTTTCACAAAATAAATATTCTTTCACAGCATTTGCATTAAATGCAATAACGTTAAACACAAAAACAAGAAAAATAATATTTGCTTAATCACCATAAAAATATTCAAAGATTTTGTTAACTGGTAACATCTAATGTTTCTTTAGTTTTATAATACTTGGTTAAGTAAACTGCTTTTAAAAAACAAAGATTAAGTATGATATTAAAAGTAATGAAAAAAGTAATTGGCCAATATAAATTTCAAATTAAATTATTTCATATTCTTTTCAGTAGCATTTTTTATGCTATGTGATAAAAATAGTTACCTGTATTTCTTTAACTTGCTTGTCAAGCTGAGTCCTTTGGAAACTTATTGGTTGTAAGGTATTAACCTTATCTTCACACTTGGTGAGCCAAGATATAAATGAGTTATATGAAGTATGATATTTTTTACAATTTTCAGAGCACCTTTGTAAGAGAGTGTGCCTAAAAAGTAATATTAAATTTTATCAAATGCTTATTTACATTTATACATTTTAGAACAATTATGTTCTTTTAACATATTGTAATAAAAAGAATTTAAAAATTCTTATTCACAAAAATTATGCTTGATGTGAATGAAACCACAAAAGATTGAGTACCGTAATTATTTTTACTACAGTAAATAAAATAGCTCCTATAAAATGCATAAATGATAAAAATTTCTAATTGAATTAAATAAATAGGATGACTATATATTTGAAATTTCAAATCAAATTGAAAATAATGTAACTACATTCAGAATTATCACATTCTCCTGTATACAATCAGTGGATTATGTGTTGAGAAAGTTTAGAATTTTGTTCGGCATATTACATGCCACCATGGATAATCTGATAAACATTCTCCACCAAAAAAGCATGCAATAAAGTTTTGAAAGAAATATCTATACGTTTTATAAATAAATGACGACATCACATTTTGGTTGATTTATTTCAACTATATTCAATTTTGTCCAATTATGTTCAAGAACGAACTTGGTTCCTCTGAAAGATACTACAGTGTCTACTGACTATCATCATTTTTCATTTTGTTTTGACCTAAGGTGTTTCATTCTGGAAATATTCAAGTTCCTATATTCCCATGTAGGTGCGAAAGTTTATAAGCTACACAGCAGATTTTAAACTAAAAGCTAGTGAGAAAACAAATAAAAAAATTGCGACAAACTTGTTAATAAAATAAAAAACAAAAAGCATGCACAATACAAAAGAAAAAATGTACCCAATGTGAAGGCCAAAAATCATCTAATTCTTTCATTAAATTATTAACACAAATATATTTTAATTTTAAAAATATGTCTAACTTGGTTTTAGAAGTTATAAAATACTTAAGATTAATAAGTTTTACTACTATCTTTTAAGAATTATTACTCTTGATGATCAATCTGGTACTTTCATCTTAGTTTATATCAATTTGTGATGAAATGAATTTTTTATAATAAATGTATTTTTCTGTACATTTTATTACATTTTTATCATACTGTGTATTTTTTATTATGTGTAACACCATATTTTCAGCAGTATATATTTTCGCAGCGAAAAAATTGCCATGTATTATACACAGCTGCAGATTATGTAACAGTTTTTTTTTCTTTTACTTGATGAAAATGTCTTGCAGATAATATATGCTGTTGTAGATTATAAACAAGGAAATATGGTAAATAAAACTAGACACTAATAGAGAATGAACTTTTATTTATGATAAAAAACTGTCATTTACCATACAAGTACTTTTAATGACATTCTGTTCTGCTTATAAAGTCTATTAAAGTGCATCCATAGAAATTTAATAAAAATATTAATTGGTTAAATATATGTATTAATTTATTAAATATGTCTTGGTTCAAATAAAAATCAAATCACTGAGCCATCTTATACAAAAAAGGAAAAAAATAGAAAATTAGAATTTCTTTTCTCTATACCTAAGTCAACACTCCACAAAATATTTCTGAAGATTTTCCTTTTATTTTGACCATACTTTTAATAATTAATTATTATTACTTGAAATTTTAAATATATATAATTAAAAGACATATTTTACAACATGTTATATATATATGATTAAATTATGTTATATATATATGATACATGTTATATATATATAATTAAAAGACATTTTACAACATGTTAATAACTTAAATTTTAAAATTGTGAAAGAGTAAAAAGAATTTTTTCAAAATATACAAGTACCTATCGTTTGCAATTTTACGAACTTTTTCCCACTGTCGTTTCGTACTATCCATTTTGCTTTGAAGTTGAGTGACATCTGCTTTGCGAGTAACTTTCTGCAACATCTCAACACCTTTACTCATCAAGAGGTGGACTTCATGGTCTTTATTTAAAACTTGCTTATAGATGCTCTAAAATTCATAATTATAAAAACAGAAATTAGAAATAGGTTTTTAAATTTAATAATGTAAAATTGTGTAGGAAAAAAAATGTTGAGTACCTTTTTTAATAAATATTATTAAATAATTTATATATAACTTAATGACTGTCAAATAAATTTTCAGATTTTTCCTCTTCTAAATTTTGGTTAATGAAATCTAATAGTTCTAATATTACTATAATTTTTTTAACAGTTATTATTCTACAAATAAATTCTTAAGTGAAAACATTTAAAAGCAATTTATTATTTTTCATTTAAGAATAAAGAACTAATAAAGAAGCAAATAAAGAAAAAATCTAAAATATTACCAAAAACCCTGAGGAAGTTTTATAGAAATATCTCCTTTATTTCCTCAAGAAAATACTTTAGATCAATAGTAACTTTCATAAAAGACGATTTTTTTTTTAAAGTTTTCTCAACGAAAGATAATTATTTTTCATCAAAATTAAGATAGGCCAAGGTAAAGGAATATTAAATGGTAAAAATACAATTTGATGAACATTTACTAAGAAATGAGAGATTTTCTAGCTATTAACAAAGTATAGATTAGTTGAAATGCAATGATATACTTCCTAAGTTAGAAATAAATGCTATATAAAAATTATAAAAATTCACAACAACGTTTAAGAGTTTTGTATATTAATAGGCATGAAATTCATTTAAATACATTTAGATGCTGTACAAACACTTCTACCTGGCACTATCAAATTATAGAAGCCCCCTCTTGTTGAAATATTAAATTTCCAAGAAATTATTTAACATAATTTCACTTATTCTTCCTTGAAAAACCGAACTTCTGATAGATAATTGAACTACAAACTTGAAATTGGATTTTCCATCATATGATTGTGGAATAATTATATATATATATATCATATTATTTAATGGCACACATTCATAGTATGTTATCAACTCTTCCATCAATCAATAAAATTGAAGCTAGATTTTCATGTATGCCACTTGCTATTATGACAACAGGAGTATAACACAAGTCATAAAGCACATTTGGATATTTTTTAAAAATATTCCAGTTTAAAGTGTGAATATGAAGATAAGACCATGCATTGCTAATTTTTTCAATAAAGAAACTTTTTTCTAAATGATACCACCAACTTCTGAGTTTGGTTTCCTCTAAATTTGTGAATATTAAAAATATTGTGTGCATAAAGATTTAAAATCATTTTTCCTATTTTTAAGTTCACTAGTTATTAGAGCAAATAGGATATTCCAACAGAAATTTTTATTTCAAACAAGTAATGTTATATATTTACTACAGAAAATTGTGTGTATTTCATTTAAAATCCTTAATCATGATTATATATGTATAAAGAGAGAAAAACAGAAGACATGGGACATCTCTTAATATGCTGGATTTTCTTTTGTCAAGACTGGACTGACTTTTCAGCAGTCTAACAAGTCATTTTTAGTCCCCAACAAAAATATTTAGTCATGTTGTTTCTTTACACAACCATAAGTGCAAAATACTGACAGCAAAGGATCTTGAGCATAAATTTATCTTTTGATTATGACCCAGAAATTTTTTTATGGAATTCATTGTGGAGCAATCTAGTTCACAAATCATTTATTGAAACTGTCTAGAATGTTTGTCAAACTAATCACACACAATTGTAGTCCAGCAACATGATACATGGTTGTCCATTTTTCCAAACAATAATGAATATTTTATGAAGTTCATGAATAGCTCTAACCAATAAATGATCAATTCAGTTGGACCAGAGAAACCAGGCCATACACCATCTAAAAATGGATCATGCCAAATGAAAACACAATCAGTTGGCACAGTGCCTGATTGACAACTAGTGTCTATAGCCTTGTAAAGTTTGCAGCACATTCAAAATTTCCATCAGCTCAATCAACTGAGAAAATAGCTCAAACATCAAACCAAGTTAGGTTTTCCAATCATCTGGGGTCTAACTGATACAATCATGAACCAAACAGGTACCTCAAGCAATACAGTGAATTCAATCAAATTAATCTGGATGATCTTCTGCTATAGCCCATTGAAGCTAAGTTTCATACCACTGTACTTATGAATGAACATCATACATTCCCATTGATTCCTGTGATTATTTCATGAAGTTTAATATGTCTATATTAACAATTCTATGCACATATCAACCATTAAATTATATGTGGATGGTGGCTGCCCAAAATTAGGGACACATGGTACATTTTTGACATTGTGGTTCTTGAAAAGATGAATTTCTAAATAATTTAAGAAATGGAATGTTCCATTCGTCCAACTCAAATCCACGCCATGTTCAGTCTTAATTCACAACATGCAGACATCATTACACACATCAGAAATTTTTACACACCAATAGCCTGAGTACAATCATTGCAAACTAATTATTTTGTTTAAAATATATCTGCATTTAAATGATTCCCAGTATTTTAGTATATTATTCTTTCTAAAAAAGTAAAAAGCTTTTGGGATTTTGAGGAATGCATAATTATTTCCCTCTTGAATTAATATACAATTTATTTTTATCATAATGTATACCTTATATACTTACTTCAAAATCTTGTACTTGGCGTCTAAGAATATCCTGATCTGCAGAAATTGGAAATTCATGAGACAATGTATTTTCCATTTCATTTAACCATTCTTGAATACGATCAAATGAAAGATAGAAGTCTTTGTCTTCTTTTAAGGCAGATTCCAATTCAGCTTTTCTGTTGTCTAAAATAACATAGATGACACTCATAAATATTAAATAATAAATTAGTTTAAAAAAGTAGTTTTCAACTCTCTATTTAAATAAGAAAATAAATCATACTTAATTTCCTGTTCAAATTGTTATATTGTTTTTCCACACCATTAAGTTTATTTTTTATTTCTGACTTTGAGGCTGGATCACTTAATATATCACAAAGCTGTTCACATACAGCTTCAGCATCAGCTAATAAGGGGCGCTGATCTTCTAATTGTTCTTCTAAGTCCTAAAAGAAAATTGTTCCATTAGAGGAAAATATTATAGTACATAACAAATACATCAAACGATGCAATGCTTCATGTATTTCAGTAAATTACTTATGAATAATGAAGCTGTAAACTACTCAATGAAATTTCTGTAAATAATTTGATCATATTGAAGAATTTGAAAAATAAAAACAATTTGATTAAATTTATGATAGTTACATTTAGCTTTCTAAGTTGGTCCACAGCATCAGCACCAGCTTCAGATAAGTGATCAAAGTCATCAGATATTTGGTGCAAGCAATCTTGGAGCCTATTTAAGCTATCTTGGAAATCTTTAGTAGCTCCTACTGCTGCATCAAGATTCTGTTCCCTATCAATTAATTTATTCATCAGATCATCCCATCGTAAATTGGTGTTTTGTAATTGTTCTCTGATTTTTTTTGCTGCAGGACTGTTCACATCAAGATGATCTAAAATAGCATGGCCACATTCACGGCTTTTATTTAAAACAGGTTCTTGGGTTGAAAATTCATCTCTTAGTACCTATATATAAAAAGTTACAAATAAAGTACTTACTTACTTGTGTTAAATAAAAAATTTAAAATAAAGATATTTTGAAAACAAAATATTAATTTTCTTAAAATATAAAGTTCACAAATTTGACATGGCATTGCGGGTCTTCTAACAGCCTAAGGCTGCTGTTATTTTAACATGTCCCATGTTATTGGCTTTCATGAGAACTTTTTATACTCATGTGTAACAAAAGAGAAAACCAAGGTAACTAATTGAAATTTTTACAAATTTTAATTCATTAAGCATGTAAAATTTTAGATAAAAGATGTTATTGCATGGCAGACAAATACTTCAGCAGAAATAAAAATTTCCTGATATACTGATTATTAAAGCAACATAATATTAATGAATAAGTTTCTAAATTTAGTATAAAAGATGAAAAACCAAAGATACAGAAAAACTATAAATCGTATAGAATTTGATTATTAAACCCCACTTCTTTTAATAAAAAATGCAATTATAAAAAGATAAGAATTCAAATAAAAAACGATTAGAATTCAAATGATAATGTATATTTTAAATTAAGATCAATATAACAGTAAAAAAATAGTATATCATGTCTCATTAAAAATAATTAACAGGTGTTTTCTAAGTAGATTTTGAAAGACATCAATGTAATGTAGCCCAAGTTAAATACAAAAGAATTTTCTAAGATCACTCATTTTGTTAAATAATAGTAACAATAAAGTCACACATAAAATACCTGCACTTGTTGAATTTGCGCATTAACCATACGAGGATCTGAGGCAATTGGTCCAAGAACTTGAAACATTTTCTCTTTTTGTCCTAACCAATTATTCATAGCTTCTTGAGAATCTTGAAAATCTTTCAAATCTTGCAAAAATTTTGTCTTGTCCTTTAAAGTCACTAACAATTCATTCCACTTTTGAGCTATAGCATGAAAGCAAAAGAAAGAAATCAAATTCTAAAACTAGTTTTCATAATGTCTCAGTTAAAAGTTTAAAATAACAAATTCTATATATCAAACAAATCTTAAAAAACATCTTACCAAGATCAGACATTTGTAGTTGCAAATTGTCGATACCAGGTGTTGTGGGCTTTCGTCGAGCTAAATCATCAGTTTGATTTTTCAGTCTATCAAATTCAAGTTGTCTTTCTAACATATCATCTTGAATTGCCTACATCAAATATAAATGTAAGTTACAGAAAATGTTCTTTAAGCATAATAAACTTTTAAATAGAAAAAATAAAAATGAAATTAACCTTTAAAGCCTGTAATTGCTTTGCAGCTTGATCACGATTTGCAGGTAAAGGATCCTTAGGCATTTGGCGTTCTTTAGACTGCACAAAATTCAATAAATTTTTTAGGCTGTCCAGATAAACCTTGACCTCATCAGAAAATGAATTAATTTCTTGGCTGCGATCAGACAATTTTATGCCAATCAAACTGTATCTGTGATTGATTTCAGCAAGTTGTTGTTGGATCGGGCTGAGGTCTAAATAAAAAATTTAAAATTATAGATTGTACAAAAAGACATGCATACATAGATGAACAGGAAAAAAATTCACAATAAATTTAAGAAAAAAATTCATTTGTAAAAATTCAAGTAAATATATTTATCACTAATTTATTATCTTTGAAGATCAGGAATAAAAGCATATATAAATATAAATCCTTAATTACGAGCATATTTTTTTAAATGTATTATTTGAATACATGTAATTTCATAACTGCATACACAGTTCTCGATTAAATCAATAAAAACCATAACTGAAAGAAAATTGAAAAGATGTATCATATTTAAAATAAAGAAATTAAAATTGTTAAATTCAGTCCATTATTTTTAAAAAAAATATTTTCAAATAAGTTCTGATACTATGTCAAAGAATACAAATACTTGAATCCATTTTATACTTTGTTAGGTAATGATCAAAGATATTACTAGGCTCTCGATTTAGAATGCTCATTTAGAACTACAACCATTACATTTATGACTCTCTAAATTTAGTGGAATATACTGACAACTGATATTACATATTGTTTTCTAGATGGATTTATAAGCCAAACTGAAATATGAAATTTATTGTAAAAAATTTTCAAAAATCATATGTCCTGATAGAGAAGTTATCCTTTTTATCAAAAATAAATTTCTTGAGATAATACAGTAGTCTATTCTTAATATATTTAGTTATCTTATCAAATTTAAGAATTACACAAATTATTGAACTTTTAACTAATAAAACTGAAACTTTTAATACTTTGTAAGTAATGTCCCAAATTATAAAAAACAAGATAATTTCTATGACTTACTATATAAATACCTTTATAAGCATTTTGCATACATATTGCCAACTAAGTTGATAAACTTGGCATTTTAATTAATTTAAATGAAGGTAAACATCTCACAATTTTGTTTAATTAGAATCTAAGACTTATTACAACGTAAAACAAGTTAGAAATGAAAGATTTATTTTACTTATCAGAATCTGGAGAAATATATGATCACATACATTAAAATAAGTAGAGATTATTTTATTGGAAAAATTTAGTAGGGAAAAGTTAAAAAGAAATATCCAATATAAAAATTTAAATTAAGTATTATGATAAATTTTACCTTCAATGCCCCCTAGATTATCAGCAGAGCTTCTTGAGCTGCTAAAACCACTGGAAATACTAGAAAGTGGGCTTTGAATGCCTCTTCCTGAGGGAGACCCATAGTCAGGAGATCTTCGGTGTTCTGAAAATAAGTTATTGCAGTAAAAGGAATAAATAAAACACAATTTAATGTGGAAAACCAAGTTTTGAAATCCAATGACTGTAAAATTGCACATTTATCAATATTTAGTTTTAAAACAGAAGCACTTTTACTACACTGAAAATTAGAAAAGTCAATTATTTTGGAACATTAAACTTACTTGGAGGGGACATTCTTGTTGGGCTGGAAGGTTTTCTAGGACTGCCAGAGTAATGTCGAGGACTTTCTCCCTTTAATGTAGCATCATATATATTTCCTAGATCATTGACTTTATCTATAGTAGCTGAATAATCAGCATGCTCTTTAGACAATGCCTGGAGAAATTGAATGTACTTTATAACTGACATTTTTATAACAAAAATAACAAAAAATTTATATTAAAAATGAATATAGCATTAATAATTCTGAAAATACATGTATTGTTCACATTTTCTTTTAAATATAAAAACATATTTTTAAGTTTTCTGAATTTAAATAAATGTTTCATGCAGTCAATAAGAGAAAATTATTAATTGTAGCTAAAATTATATATACATTTAAAACATGACAATATATATTTACAAAATATTACATTTCTTCAGTAGAATTACAGTCTCAATACAAATATTTTGTGTTATTTTCTAAATTTATCAGTATATGCTATAAAAAAAGCAAGTAATAAAGGATATACTTAAAACTAGATAGTGAAAAAGCAAAGAAAATATTCACACAATATTTTTGAAAAAAAGAGAAGAGATTAAGCTAATCGCTAGAAACCTTAAATTAAAAAATTGAAAGAAATATTTTTGTTTACCTTTATTTCCACTGATTGACGACGAAGAACTTCTTTGTCTAAAGCAACAGGTTCCAAAGCATCAATTTTGAATTCCATCGAAGTCAGCCATTCTAAAACTTTTGCCCTCAAAGCTTCATAAGCAGATAATTGTTCCATTTTCTCTTTATTTTTACGATGCTGTTCCACTACATAATCTCCAAGTTCTTTCCACTGCTGTTCAAGTGCTCTAATCCTGTCTTTCACAACACTTGTGTCAGTAATATCTCGCTTACTTATCAAAGATCTTCCAGAACGAAGTACTTCCTCAAATTCTTCTCTTCGAGTCTCTTTTTCATTCATGATGTCTTCAGTGATATTTGTATCACTTGGATCTCCATGAGTGTGATCTTTTTTTCGTGTCAATTCAAACATTGCAGATAGCCATTCTTCTATTCTTGTAGCACTATTTGAAAATGTACCAAGAGCTTTGCAAACCTTTTATAAAAGATTTAAGATCAGTTAATTATGCAATATAATGTTTCATATATAATTTCAGTTCTTAATACTTGCATCCATAAAAACTTAAACATAAATATTATAAATAAAAAATAAAATTACTTACATCCTCTAACAAATCAGATCTCTTTTGAGCTTTTTCACACAATTTTTCAAACCTCATATTAACTTCTTTGAGTTTTGATTCAATCTTCTTTGCTAATCGTTGATTTGAGCTATTTAAAAGTTCTTTTGCTGAATCATTCACAGCATCAAATGTTGGTTTTTGTCCATCAATATCAGACAGCAAAACTTTATGAGTTTGGATCTGAAAATTGTTAACATTTGCAAAATAAGTTTTTTTCTATAAGTTCTAATAAAAATTCTCAGCAATCTCAAATGTCATTTCAAAATATGATTTTTGAAAATAATCAAATATTTGATTACGTTTTGTGATCAATCTCAAGTACTGATAAAATATTTGTCAATACTTCATTGAATTTTTAAATTAAGAAAATATCATAAATATTTGAAATTTCTAAAAAAAGAGTAAACCAAAGTTTAAGAGAAGATTATTTAAATCTGTATTATATAAAGTATTTTCATCCAGAATTTCATTATAAAGTAACTCGTTGTAAGTCATTGTAATAATGCACAATCATTTTGATGTAAATCAAATTATTAATGTGACATAAAAATAAGACATTTTTAAAATTCCAAAAGGAAGAATATTTTGTTTAAAAAGTTGTCATTTAATTGTACTTAATTTACTCTTGAGAAAAATTGTATAAATGATGAAAAGAATAGAGACCTATAGAAACAAACCTTTGATATTGAAAATCAGAACTACAAATTTATTTTTATTAAATATCCCAGTAAATTCTATAATGCCACATCAGCTTCCTTAAAATATAATAATTTTTTTCACATATAATTTGCTGCATATTCAAAATATGCTGCTAATGTAACCAAGATGCATAAAACTACAATATTTCAAATGGCATTTTTCAAATAATTAAAAATTTTTAAGTTTCAAATATGTTTTAAATGAAAAATGTAATATAGTTTTGATTGAGGTAAACTAGTACTGCATTGAACGTCAAACATATAAGCTCATAAAACTAATAAACTTTATAAATAGTATGAATTACTTAAGATATTTGATATGTTTTAATAAAATGATATAACACTAATAAAATTGAATTTTTTAGCCGTCTTCATAAAATTTGCTTTAAATGCTCTTAGTCCAGTAGAAGTTTCACAACATTAAATACACACACTGCCCACCCTCGAACTCACTTTCCCATTCATTTTGAGGTAAAGCAGAATACTTTAGCTGTTTTTCTCAAATTTTCCAAAATTCTACCAAAAATTATTAGAATATATCTAAATCAAATGTAAACTATTAATTAGGCCATACAAAAACAAATAGCCTTTTAATTGCTCCCTTTAAGTTTTGAATTAAAAATTTTAGCATATATAAATTATGTTTATCACAAAAAAGGAGTCAATAGTACTATGGAAAAATATTTACTTAAGAAGCAGCAATAATGCAAAAACAATGTTAATATTATTTTATTTAAATGCTAAATAATTTATAATACTTCCAATAGACATACATCTTTCTTATAAAATATTCACTACAATACTTCTACACAGTTAAGATTGTAAGCAAAATATATTAAGCATACTTACAATACTTTACAGAAGAAACACTTAAATTTTAAACTTATAATAATAAATATTTAAAGAAATCAGAAAAAATTTGTTTAAATAAATAATATCTACACAACGAATTTTTTTTAAAAAAAGAACCTACAGTATGGTAAAACAATCGTCTAAATATGTTAGGAAATATGTTGTCAAAATACCTGTTCATCCATTTTTTCTTTAATTAAACTGACTGGTCTATTCTGGCTTCTCAAACTAGATTCTGCCTCATCTAACCATTTTAGAAGTCTGTCTAACCCATCTTGAATGTCTTGGGAGTGTAATAAAGCCATTTGCAGCTCATTACTCTTTCCATTTACAGCATTGCAAAGATTGTTATATTCATCTTCTAATCTCTTCACTTTGTTCTCAATGGCTCTCCTATCAGAAGGACTAATATCTGCATCATCAAAAGCATCCAACAAAGCATTTCCAGATTGTTTAGCAGCATCAATTAAGCGACCCTGTTGGATTAGTTCCATATTTAATGCTTTAACTCTATCAAGTTGATCCTGAATTGCTCTAGGATCTGCAGCTGTAGGTTCCTCAACAAACTTTTTTGCTGTTTTCTGAACACTGTTTAGCCATATGGTAGCTTTGTCCAAAGAATCTGCAAAGTTTCTTTGTTTGCTGTATAGAACATTGAATTTATCTCCAAGTCGATCAATACGATTTAATAAATTCTGATATGCTGTGGAAACTTCTTGAACTTTCACTTTTACTTCACTTTCTCCTGGCTCTAAATGTGGCAAACGTTGAGGAAGACTAGTACGATAATCATTAAGAACCTTCACATAATCCTAAAATAATAAAATCTTTTGATTTAAATGAAACACAGTAAATAAGCTGACATTACATCCAATATTTAAGTATATTCAAAAGGGAGGAACATTCAAACATGAGAAAATAATTATATTCTCCCATATTTGAATATAACTACTGTGACTAGCATATAAAGAAAATGAAAGCAAACAATTGTAATTTTCTTAATTTACAGTTTTATGATAATTTTCTTTTGTTTTTAATTATTTTCATAAGATATTTAATCTCAGAGATAAAATTTCTCTAAATTATTCAATGATATTAAAATTTAAACACTATAAATTTTTTCTAATAGAAATGATTTTTCGTGAAGATAATTAAGATATTGAACTGAAACTGACTGCATGATATTTATAGTATTTTAAGTTAGAATCATGAATTTATGAATTGTTTAAGAACTAATTTATAAAGTTTAGAGCACATTTTTTGAAAAAAATCTATGAAAATGTAAAATATTAAGTTAATAATTTCTATGAGTTTTATAAATTGAATTTTCCAAATGGTTGATTTCTTTTAAAAAATACTGCAATAAAATTTGGTGATTAACATAATACTGCTTAAAGGCACTTCTTTTATTTACCGTATTTACGCGAATCTAATGCACATCGTTTTTGGCCACATGTAGTATCCAAATTTGGGGTACGCATTAGATTCGAGTGCAAGGTCAGCAGTTCGCCAATGACGTCAACCAAATTTAAATCATAACAATGGATTACTTTGTTTTCTACTACATTTACCGTTACATTTATCATTGACACATTATTGCATAGAGGATACAAACTACAGAGTAGGTAGTTACGAAATGGAGGACAAACAAAGAATGTCATATGACGCTACTTTTAAAGTTATTCTTTATACTGAAAAAAATGGCAATAGAAAGGAAGGGAGAGAGTTCAACATAGAGCAATATTCACTTGTTGCAGCAACAGAAATTGGCACTGTTTGCAACTAAAGCTAGTAGAAAGAAATTCACTGGCCCTCGCAAAGGAAGATACCCTAAAATTGAAGAAAACATTTTGGAATTTGTACATGAAAGGAGGAAGAATTGACAACCTGTGACTAGTTACACCATAAGAAATAAAGAAAAACAGGAGGTTGAAGTTCTTGGAATACCAAAACAAGAGTTTAAGGCTAGCAATGGATGGGTGGATCAGTTTATGAAGCGGGTGAGCTTATCTCTAAGACGCCATACAACAATATGCCAAAAGCTTTCTGCAGATTTTGAAGGAAAACTACTAACATTTCAGCAGTATGTCATCACACTTCAGAAGGAAAAGAATCTTTCAATGGAGCAAATTGGAAATGCTGATAAGACACCAATTTGGTTTGATATGCCTTGCAATTACACTATTATGGAGAAGGGGACTAAGGAAGTTATCATCAAATCTTCGAGATGTGAAAAACAGCGCATAACAGTGAAGCTGGCAATAACAGCAGATGGGTGCAAACTTCCCCCTTCTTAATTTTCAAGTGGAAAACATGCCCTTGTTGTTGTTGTTTTCCTATGACACTTGGACAAGCCAAGCTCGCTTTTGCCCTTGGCAGTGCAAATTAAGTCAATAGGGAGCGTCTTCTGTTTGGATCAGAGCACCACGAAGGTGAAAGTAAAACTTTGTTCTTTTTAAGGTGCCTCGTAATTTTGAACCACGGTCAGGTGACGAGGCCACACCTGAGCTGGCACCCTCATCTCCATATCCACACCACACCAGCGGAAGGACTTTGGACGTCACAGCTTAACGTGGACACGTCCCCAACCCATGAAGCTCCAGCAACCCAGTGAAGGAGAGTACATCGTGGTCACCCTCCCAACCACTGCCCGCAGCAAATGATGCTTCACTTTATTGAGCTTACAGGAAGCGGCGTGAAGCTATTGAGCCACTGGAGCTCAAAACATGCCCTAAAATCACTAAGAGTAAAAAGCTGTTCCCAGACGATGTCCTGATTCGAAACCAAGAGAAGGGGTAGATGACGGAATCGTTAATGCTTGGTTGGTTCTGAAATGTATGAGAAAGCCATCCAGGTGGGCTCTCCAATCCACCATCATGACTTTGTTTGGACGCATTTCATGGTCATCTCGCCAACAACAAAAAAAAGAAGATGCACAGTCTAGGCAGTGATCTTGTTATCATTCCTGGAGGGATGACGTCTGTGTTACAACCCCTGTGTGTGTGGACATTAGTATAAATAAACCTTTTAAGGGGTACGTTCAGACGGAGTATGAAAAATGGTTTTGTGAGCCAAACCATGAATTGACCCCGACAGGAAAAATTAAGCCTACTGCACTGCACATTGTTGCACACTGGGTTTCTGCTGCCTGGAAAAGCATCAAAGCACCAATGATTGTGAAATCTTTCAAGAAATGCTGCATTTCAAATTCACTGAATGGCAGTGAAGATGACGTGCTCTGGAATGCTCAGGACGACGATGATGATGAGGAAAGAAAAAATGAATCTGCTTCTGGAAGAGAGCTGCGAGGATTACAGTGATGAAAACAAGAGTGAATAAAGACGTTTACTATAAATCACTGATTGTAGACACTGTTAGCTAGATAGAAATGTTACAATTTATTTTATGTTTATATTTTACGATAGGTACTGTATATATGGTAGTAGTAATTAACAATGATTGTTTCACATAACAATAGCCCACTAGTAGGTTAATTCCATGTTCTGCTACTTTATGTTTAAATCTGTTGTTATATAAAATATGGTATCTAAATTTAAATAAAATTATCATACTACTGATTGGTAGTTTAGACACAAATCCATTGCTGTATAAAATAAGATTCAATAAATTCCTCATACCATTGATGTGCATTACATTCACCGGCAAACAATTTTTTTATTATTTAAAGTTTTAAAATGGGGATGTGCATTAGATTCGATGGCATATTAGATTCACGTAAATACCGTACAACTTTTTGTAGTATAAATAAAATGTTACATGTCATTATCTTTAGTTACAATGCTTAAACATTTTTTGAAGAAAATGTGAAGCAACAACAATTAATAAATTAAATGATGATATCAATATTTAAAACTACCTTCCTTTAATAAATATGTTATAAAGAGCCATTCTTCATGTAATAAAAATAATAAACTGAAAACACGACCTATAATATTACTTGGGAATGTTCCATAAATAAAAATTATGTAGCACGTAAAAAGTATCTTTTTCTACATGCTACTTTATTAGTATGTAGTATAGTATGTAAAAGAAATATAACATTTTATTTGAAGGAATGAAATTTTTATAATTTCCCATTTAAATATTCAAATAGAATTTGTTCTAGTTTTTATGGCAAACCTATTAGTGAATTAATAAATTTATAATTCAATAAGAAACTCAGAATGATTTCATAATTCTACATGAAATGAAGAGTTATTTCCCCATATTTAAAAGAAATAAAAGCATAAAAAAATGAGACACTAACTGCTATTAAATGCAGATATTTTTATTGTGTGTAATACGTACATATAACTTAAAAGCAACAATTGAACATAGGAGGAAAAAAGTAAATGCAGAGTAAATTTCAAAAAATACACTTAAATTAAAACTCAAAAATTTTGAGATATAAATAATACCACATAAAAACCATATTTAAATGAATTTTACCTTGGATTCATCAACAAATTTTTGGGCAGCAATGGTGATGAAACGAAGATCTGCTTGATGGGCGATTGCATCACTCGAAAAAGTCTGAAATTGTAAAATTTACGGTTAAAAAATTCTCTTTACCTAATATTAAAGAAAAATATAACAAAAGAAATTAAATGTCAACAGGAGAAATAGACATAATTACCTTATAAGAATCAGCATTTTCTTTCAGATGCTCAAGATCCACTAAGCTTCTTTCTTTCTCAGATTGTTTCACATGTGATTCTTTTAACCATTCCATAAAATTTATCAATTCATTCTAAGCACCAATAAAAAAAGTAATTTCTCAACATATAACTTTTATTTATATTTATAATTTATTTTTAAGGGAAACTTGAATAGAATTTAATCTTCTTGAAAAACATATCAATAACAGTAATAAAAATTTATTTGACAAAGGGTTTTTGTGCAGAAGTGATAAAATGTTAGTTAAAAAATTTTCAGTCTTACATTATTTAAATACATGTTTCAGTAACTATGATTTGATTAAATAAAATCAATATTTCCAAAATTTTAAAGTAATTTAACAATAGAAAATTGCATTATAATACATTGGATGAGAGTTACTTTAAAAAAAATGCAGTCATAATAAAATAAAAGCATAAGAGCTAAAAAAGGATGTAAAATAATAAAAAGCTATAATATGAATGTTTTATAACTAAGAAAATTATATTTATTCTATAACTAGAAATATTTCTTGATTTAATAAGCAATTCCATAAATTATTTCTGTTTTAATATAGAATCGCCACAACAAACACACTACAAAAGCTAATTTTAGAACATAAGGAAATGTAATTTAAAATACTCACAGAAAATTTACGTAATTCTTCTAAGGCAGTATTCAAACGACGCAATAATTTTTCACTCTCCTCATTTGCTTTAGAAAATCGTTTCTTTAAATTATCTGCATTTTTTTGCACAGTATGCAACTCTTCCTTGCTTAAAACTTCTTGTCCTTGATCAATAAGTTGCTGTGCTTGATCAATGCATGACATCACAGTTCTCTGATTGTCTTCAAGCTCTTGGCGAATAGACTAAAAATGAGAGGGAAAAGTTTTACTAATTTATAATTACTGTAAAATTACAGGATTGAGTTAAAATATAATATTTTTTGTTAAACCTTAGCGACACCAATTTGACGATAGAGGTCATCAGCATCTTCTTTAACAGGTCCTAGATCTGCTAATTCTAATTCTTTTTCTTTCAACCATGACAAAAGCCTTGATGTATTATCAGTAAATAATTTATATTTTTCTTCAATAGCTACCTGCATTGAGCAAAAGATAAAATACAAAAGTATGTGAAAAATATTTAAGTAACAATTTTTCTTAACTTCAATTAAAATAAAATAGAATAAAAATAAAAATCACAAACATTTAGCATACAATAAAGCATGTTAAATATTCAATATAACATGCACCCTTGTTAGTAGTAATACAAATGGCTTTGTTATATCAGCAAAGCTTAAACCAAGCTTCAGCGTATACTGTTTAAAACATAAGCATGCAAACAATAAAAGTATAAAACCAAAATATTTTCTTCCAAAATCTCGGCCATCAAACACCTAGGAGGGAACTTCAAAGTTAGCAAAACATGAAATACATTTTATGCATTGTTGTTTTTTTGTTTTCACACATTGAACATAATAAAACATTCATTTGTATAAATAAACATAGATGTTCACAACACATGCACCAGGCATGTAGCATAGGCAAGCCAAGCATTTTTTTTTATTTGCGCCCAATCTTGAGAGTAAGGACACCTTACCCGTTTCTCAGAGGGTACCAGCAATCCCTGATGATAAGCATCCAATAGTGAAGTTGAAACACCAGTCCCTAAATCTATTAGACATCCAGTTTTTGAGCATAAGATTCCTTTCTCAACAGCACTGTTTATATTATAAAATTTACATGAGAAGGGGTCTTTAATGAGTGTAAGGAGTGGGTCAATGAGACCAGATGATAAGGCTTCATTTAAAGTTTCAGATTTGTTACTAAATGGATTTTTAATTAAATTTGTATTTTCATCAAACATGTTATATTTCAATACCTCAATGAGTGTAAAAGAACAGGGATATACACGTAATATGCCATGTTCCAAGGCACCCTTTATAGTCAGTACTTGATTTGTATCTGTATTGATCACTATTCCTTTATTGGCATCCAATATATTGTTATCAAAAGCAGAATTCAATGAATAAAATTCACATTTTTTAATGTTTTCAATTACAGCTGTATCAGAATCAATATAGCCTAAATCAATAGCTTCTTTTAATGTATATATTTTCTTGGTATAAGGATCAGTATACATTCCACTCAAAATATTTAAACTTTTATTATTAATAGCTTCTTGTAAAGTACAAGGAATTTCTGAACATATCTGGTTATCATCACATTTTACAAGCAATAAGTTAGTTTGCTTGGAAATGTGACAGAAAATAACTTTTTTCTTTAAACTGAGCACACCTTTTTCAATAGCTTGTTCCATTGATATCCATTTGGTACTAGCAATATCTTTAACATAAGAATTTTTTGACTCAATGAAATTTCTCTCTACTGCTTCCTCTAACGTGCAAGAAAATTTTAAAGGTATTCTGTCTTTTATAGAATCAGCATAGTGACAATTTTTAATAAATTTATGCTCCATGATAACAAGCAATTTTTTTTCTATTGCTTGATGCAGAGTTATGTCATAAACACCTTTTGAATTTCTTAATTTACCAGAATTTGATTCTATTGTGCCATCATGGATTGCTAGTTTAATTGATTTTAAAGTATCTGAAAAGCTATCAAACACAACTAAGTTGTTTTCAATCAACCCAGAATCTAATGCCTCCAGTAATGTTAAGTTACTATCAGATAAAGGATCAGTAAATGTACTGAATTCAGAATTAAACAAACCCATTTGTAAGGCAGTTTCCAAGTTAAGAGGTTTCATAAATGGAACAATGAAATTTTTATTAAATGCTTCAATCAATGATATCTTAGTTCCTTCTGTTTTTAAAACATAAACTCCTTCAACATCATCAATTATTCCATGTCTGATTGCTTCCTCCAGTGATATTACTTTCCCATTGTTTGAACGTACAAATGATAGTTTAGAAGAGATTAACATAGTTTTACATGCTGTTCTAAGGGTTATCAACAAATTATTCTTTGGGTGAATAAATTTTCCTTCTTTGGTAATCATTTTATATTTCAGAACATCAAACAGTATAAATGGTTTTTCTGTCTCTAGCAAATAACCTTTACAAATAGCAGTATCTAATGTGACATTATTAGAACTCTGATAATCATAAAACATTCCTGTGGTACTATTAATTATTCCCATTTTAATTGTTTCAATTAAAGTACAAATATTTTGAGAATTTTTATCCCAATAGCAAGGGAGATTGCCATCTATAATTTTATAATTTAGACAGTCGCGCAGTGTCAAGATTTCATCCTCAATTTTAAATTCTCCAGTATGACTATCATATTGCCCATTTTTTAAGGCTTGTTGTAGAGAAATCTGTGGTCTACTTTCAACAAAGTAGCCTAACTCAAATGCTAAATCAAAAGTTAAGAATTTGTCATTAATGTTAAAAACAGAATATTGGGCATCTACTAAATTTCTTTGAATAGCATCAGTAAGATCGGTAAATTCTCCAGAAATAGAATTCTTCACCTGAATGGAATTTGCATCTATAAAATTGGTTTCAATAGCATCTTTTAATGACATTATTTTTCTTTCAAAAGGATTATAGAAACAACTTTGTCCAGGTTGATAAAGATTTGTCACCACTGCATCTTTTATTGAAATATTTTTAAACTCTAATAAATAATTCTTATCAAATGCATCTTTGAAAGATAATGAATGTGCTGGACCAATGATTACCAGGCCTTGAATTAAATCAATTATATTTTCTTCCACAGCATTTTCAAATGAACAAATTTTGCCATTAAATCTGTCACAATATACTGTAGTTGTAATATCAATGGAAGATTCTTTAATAGCCTCTATAAGTGTGCATTTAATTTTAGAAATAGGATCAAAATAAAAATTTGATTCATGCTCATAAAATATTTTATTTACAGCTTCTAAAAGAGTAAGCTTTCTTTTATAAGGCAAAATAATTCCAATATCATAAGCATCATTCAAATTTATCTTGCCAAAATCAGTTGTTATACAACCAGCATTTGAATCAATATCATTTACAATCTGTTTTGTAAGAGGCATTACAGTAAAGGAGTGCTTTTCAAATATGGAATCTAAATCAGGGTCTATAAATCTATTATTTATCATCTCTCTTAAAGGCATTTCTTCAGTAGAAGAAATTCTGAATAAACCATTACTTACATTGTATAATCTATGTTCCAATGCTTCTGATAAACTTAATGGAAATTTAGAATTAAGTATGAAACCTCTATTGTATGCTTCCAATAAATTAATGGCATATATGTATTGATAAGTACTAGAAATATCATCAATAATTCCATAGCTTATTGAATCTAACAGTTCAATGTATCTATGATTAATAGGATTTTTAATTTTAACATGAATAGGATTAATATAGTTTGATGAAATTGCTTCCTTTAATGTCATGTTGCAACCAATTACTGGGTTTAAAATGAGACCACTTTTTGGATCATAAAATTCTTGTGATATTGCTTCTATCAATGATAGTTGTATTTCTTTAGTTTTAATGAAACCTTGATTAAAAGCATCATCAAAATTTAACCATGAATTTTTCAAAGTATCCTTAACTTTGCCTGATTTCGAAACTATGCGCCTTCTTAAAGCTTCTTCTAAGGAAATAAAATTCTCAACTTTGGAATCTTTAATTAAAGTTAAATTACTATCAATAACCCCTCTTCTTACAGCCGATTCGATATTGTCTTCATGTTGAGTGATTGGATCTAAAATGAAACCAGTTTCATGATTAATTAAGCCTTTTCTAATTGCAGATTCAAGAGAAATAGGCTTCCTTAATGGAACAATAAAACCTTTTTTAAAAGCTTCTGGCCAACTCAATTCTTGACATGTTATAGGATGGATAAAAATACCCTTCTCACAATCAATTAAAGAATCTATATTGGAACTATCTAAAGATATCAGCTCATTCTTTTGGGGGTCATATATCAAAATAGATGATTTTATAATAAAGCCCATAAGAACAGCTTCATTCAGTGGAATTCTTTGATTAACATCAACTCTTAACTCTAAAAGATCTAAATCTATCATGCACCTTTCAATAGCTTCTTTCAGAGTCATTGGTTCAAGATTTTTTAACTTTACAAATTCTCTTTCTGGAATATAAACTATGAAACCTTTTTCAGCTGCTTGAAAACAAGATAAAGAAATTTTGTGTTTGTAATCAAAAACATCTCCAGTATTTTTCTCAATAAGAGACTTTGATATTGCCTCCTGCAATGAAATAAAATTCAATGTTTCTTGATTTTTTACTTTACACTCTCTCAGTTCATGATACTGTTCAACTGCATCATTAAAATTAATAAATTTTTTTGTATTGTATTTATCAATGAAAGTACCATCTGTTTCACTATAATAACCACATGTAATAGCAATTACCTTATTTAAAGGATTTGACTTATAATTATCTTTAATAGAGCTAAATAAAACAGTTACATGATTATCTGACTGAATTTTGATCAATGCATCCTTTTTTATTAAATTTTCTGATAAAGCAACAGACAAGGAAATATGTTTGTCATTTTCATTTACCATATAATTTTGAGGATTAAAAGAATTGCAAGTGATAAGATCATTTAAAATATAAATGCCTTCCAATGTTGGTTGCAGCAATTTTTCTTTTGGATTAGGTACTTCAGAAGTAATCAGAAGCAAACCAGACTCAACTGCATCTTCAATTGATATGAGATCTTCAGTTATTGGATGTGCTATAGTGTAACTAACTGGATCAATAAGATTTTGTTCAAGAGCTGTCCAGAGATAAATGGAATCATCTGATTTATCTGCAAATGAATTCATAATCAAACCTAAATCAATTGCATTTAATACAGGAACAGTCTTTCTAGTGATTGGGTGTATGTAAGTATTGGTTTTAAGATCCACAAAACCTTGTCGAAGAGCAACAGGAAAGGAAGCAGCTAATGGAGGAAGGTTCATTTGAACAGAAGCTGATGGTTCAAAAATGTTTTGATTTACAGCTTCTAACATGCTCATTTTTCCATCAAATGTCTTTACTTCTCCATTTAATCCATTAACAACACCACTTTCAATTGCACTTTCTAAAGTGAGATTCTTACCAGTTGCAGGCTCAGTTAATTCAGATAAAGGATTAATTATTTCACACACAATAGCCTCTTGAATAGATAAATGTTCTCCATGTTCTGGATGAACAATTTTCTGTTGCACTGGCTCTACAAGACCTTGATTTACAGCTTCAGGGATGCTTAGAGAACGGCCAATAGGTATAATAAACTGCCCACTTTCAAGATCTAATATTCCATCATTCATGGCTTGTCTTATATTTAAAGTCTCATTATTACGAGGATTTTTTATTCTACCTTCATTACCATTGATATAACTTAGATTAACAGCTTCTTCAAGAGATAAAGATTGTCCATCTGGTCCAACTAAAGATTCTATGTCTTTTAAAGTGTCAGCAGTTTTCTTATCAGTTATACCTCTTTCAGCAGCATAATTAGCAGAAACTTTTTTCTTTTTCACTTTTTTAAGCATCACAGCTTTAACAGGGTCAGCTAGCTGAGCTTTGCCAATAGTAACTTCAAATCTAGGAACTGAATATTGTCCTTTAGATGACTTTCTCACATTTTCTTCTTCAGTCACTTCAAAATTACTGCCATTTTCAAGTTTTTCCTTTGCTAATGATGAATTATTTTTAATCAATACATCTTGAAAGTTATTATGGATATCTACATCCATAGGAACTATTTGGGTACAATTTACATCAATAGGTATGTGTGACATATGTTCAATGGATTCAATGGCATTTACTTTATTCTCATCTGTGATATCAGAAACTTTTCTTAATTCGAAGTTCATAGTAAATTCAGAAAATCCAATAGGAACAATTGTTTTTTCAAAAGCTGCTTTATTTAATGAAATATTATTTGAACACCTAATTGCATTATCATCGCATAATTCTCTCTTCAAAACAAGTGTACTTTCATTGTTTTTTAGATTAATTGTATTAGTTTCTTGGTCAGCTAGATTACATTTAACACTTATACCAACATCAGTTGTTTCAGTTTTAGTTTCAGAAAAGATTTTATTGAAAAGAATACTTTGCTCTGAAGAGTTAAAAGAATGATAAGTGTCATTTCTTTCACCAACATTATCAGCAAGAATAATTATATTTTTTTCTAAAGCTTCTTTTATGCCTACTTCTTTACCATTCACAAAACAAGATCCTGTAGTTGTAAGTATTCCTTCATTGAGAGCAATATCAATACTCAGCATCTTATTACTAAAATGATCTACAATAAAAGCTGAACATGGATCAACTAGACCTCTATTAATTGCCTCTTGTATAGTCAAATTGTCGTTAGAACTTGTACGTAAATATCCTGTTTCAAGATTAAATACTTTCTCAGTTATTAATTGTTTCAAAGAAGGTTTGTAATTTGAAGATTTCAAATTTTCATTTATGGATTTTTTAAAGACATTCATACTTGAATCCATAGATTTAAAATCAGAATTAATTTCATTTCTTGTTGGGAATAATCCTTGAGGTAAATTATTCATTTCATTAAACTTATTGTTAAATGACAAGTTAGATCTGTCAGTGGATGAGTAAAAATCATTTGTTTTTAAATCGTATTCAATATTGCATTTTGATTCAATATTTGTTTTATTAGCAACCACAGAACTTTCCGAATTCATAGATGAGAAAGTGTTAAATTTTATATTGTTTTTAAATATAGTCATTTCTGACTGTTTGATGTGTGC
The DNA here is from genome assembly GCA_037975125.1 of Latrodectus hesperus. Taxonomy (NCBI): domain Eukaryota; kingdom Metazoa; phylum Arthropoda; class Arachnida; order Araneae; family Theridiidae; genus Latrodectus; species Latrodectus hesperus. The sequence goes on along the minus strand of CM075858.1, from coordinate 15,273,228 downwards.
TTCTGAGCTTGGAAGAATGCTTAAATAACCTCTACTGATTGCTTCTTCAATTTTCATAACATTACCAGTTGTGGGATCAGTAAATGTATGTAACTTTTCATCAATAAGACCACGCTGATATGCTTCATCAAAAGTCATTTTTAAATCAGTGCTGAAACTGTGGTTAGCCACAGTAACATACCTTGTGGTTGTTTTTGTTACAGATGTCAATGTCACTGTAATATTAAGTAATGATTTCAGAGTTATAGCTCCTTCTTCACTAATAATGTTTCGTTCAACAGCTTCCATCAATCTTAAAGATCGTTTCGATATGGGATCTAGTAAATATCCAGAATATGGATCCAATCGTTTTTCTAAAACACAATCCAAAAGCGCAAGTTCCTTGCCTTTATCATCTTGTACTCCTATTGGTTTTATTAACATTTCATACACTTCAGGTATAACTAATTTACAATTAATGCCTTCAGTCATAGTCATCGAACTGCAAGTATTGAGATCTCTTATGCAACCTGTTTCTTTATCTATGATTCCTTTTCGCACACCAACATTAAAACTAACATATTCATTAGCTTTTGTATCTCTAAAACCTTCAATATCAAAAATCATTCGTCGATCAACTGATGCAAGATAGCCTCGGTTTGCTGCTTGAGATATATTCAGAACTTCATTAGATTTCTGATCTAAAATTTTACAATCAGGAGTAATTATACCCAACACTAAAGCTTCAGCTAAAGTTAATACTTTATCTTCATTTGGACATAAAATACACTTGATATCTAGATTTATTATACCAATTACAGTAGCTCTGATAAGAGATATTTTTGTAGAGTTAAAAATATTCATAACATTACCCTCATTATCAATCAGCCCCTTTTCAAAGGCGTGTTTCAGTGTCAATGAAGGCATAATGAAATTTTGGTTCTTAGCATCTTTCAATGACAGATTTTCACCTGTTTGAGGGTGACAATAGGAACCAGATGAGGAATCTATTAGTTTATCATTTAAAGCTTCTGGTAAACTAACAATGGTACCAATGCTAGGATCCACAACTTCTCTGAGGCGTTTTGATAAAATACCATGAATTAAAGCTTGATCGATTGTATACAATTTTCCAGAATCAGGATCAATAACTTTACCACCATTATCAATCAAATCTTTAGAAATTGCTTCTTCTAAAGATAAGGCATCTTCAATGATAGGACTAGCAGTGTATAAATAACCTAAAGAATATGCTTCAGGTATTGACATGATGGATCCAGTTTGTGGGCTTGTAAACATACCTGAGTCAGGATCTAAATATCCTTTGATAACTGCCTCAGAAATGGTGAAGCGGCTGCAAAATAAAATATTGTTTTCGATCAAATGCAAAACTTTATTTTTATCAACGATTTTAAGTTCAACAGCTTTTTCTATAGATATATCATTTCCATTCTTTGGATTAATAAAGCTTCCGGTTATTGGGTTTAAAAGCTTTCTTTGGATAGATTCTAAGATAGTAACTTCTTTTTGGCTTGGATCACAGATTCCATAATACTGTAAAATAACACTGAGAAATTGTTTATCTATAAAGGCTTTGGTAGCAGCTTCCTCTAATGTATATTCTTTTTGAGTTAAACAATCATAAAATTTGAGTGTGTTAACATTGATAACTTTTCTGAGCACTGCTTCAATGAAACTAATTTTAATCTTTAGTTGAGGATCAGTAATTGTTTTTTCTTCAAATATTGTCTTTATGATTGAATTACTGATACTTGACCGTCTGCTGCTTTTGACTTCCTCAAAAGACAACGTAGTCCCAGATAAATGCATTAATGGATCTTTTTGCATATATTGGTTGTCAACATTAATGTCGATAACTGTGGTAAATAATCCACTAGTGGGAGTGTTACACATACTTTTTGTCATACTATTCATATTTTGCTCATTTGTGCTATTATGTTGTTGTGTTTGATATGTTGTGTCGTGTAAGTTTGAAAAAGTATTAAAACATGAGTGGTTTGTGATATTGGAAGTGTAAGAAGAAGGAACTTGTTCCAAGATGAGTTCAGTGCAATAAGTCTTCAGAATGATGGGAGTAGCTTCAATGACGGTAGGTACAGAAAACTGTGAGAGAGGAAAATGAGGAAAACAGAAACAAATCAGAAACCCATAAAAGTACATGCTTAAAATAATAAAGAAAAACCAAGAAAACTTAAATGATTACATGAGAAAATAAAAGATATTAAACTAAAAATTTAATATATTACAGTCTAAACTAAAACAAGCCAACTAAAACATTTTTAATAAACAATTTTTTTTCTCTGCCAAATAAGAAAAGTTAAACAATATTTATTATCCTCTGTACAAAATAAATAAATAAATAGCAAGTTTAAAAGGAAAGAATTCTGGGATAAACTACTTTAAATATGTATGACTGAAATGCATTACATAAACTGTTTTAAATATACATGTAACCAAATTTTATCACATCTTTTAATATTTGTGTTACTTAAATATATTGATGCATTATGTAAATATATCAATAGAAAACATTTACTTATCCTGAGCTTCTAAGTAACTCTTTAGGTATATTTGAATAAAATATACTTTGTAAACTAAGTGTTAAGTAATTTTAAACAAAAAATATTATTCAAGGAAAGATTAATCAAGTGAATTTGAAAACATAATGTACAATACATATCATAATAGAAATATGAAACAGAAATGTGTGTACACTCTTTTGTAGAAACATAAGGCTACTATGAAAAACGTCTCTAAAATTAGAAATAAAATCTATAAAGAAAAACAATATCATTTTCTGCAAGAAATTTGCTGATTGACATTTACACTGATTCAAATATACAAATAGAGTATTTACATTATATTAAATGACATTTGAATTCAATGAATATTTTATAAAACATAATACAATTTGAACATTTCTTACAAGTATTTAAAATAAGTATTCATTCAATATCTAACTTTTCCTAAACATGCTATAATAAGCAGTTTTATGAATAAAAATAATCATAAATATAAAATATACATTTAAATGACATATTTAATCAAAATTAAACAATTTTAAATAATACTAAGAGATTTATACACAAATTTATATAATGCAATATGAAAAATGACATTTGAATTTCAATGTTGCAAAATCATTCCTATGATTATAAATGGATTACTATTTTTGTTACTTTCACATGCCCTTTCTCATATTACAAAGGTCCTAGTTATCAAAAAGTATGAATCACCGTAAGCAAAAAAATTTTTGCACTTGTTTTATTCTATAATACAAAACATTTACATTAGTTATACAAAATGTAGGTGATATTACAGAAATTACTGTTGCAATGCTTTTGAATAAAAAAATGAACTATATATATATATATATATATATATATATATATATATATATATATATATATATATATATATATATATATATATATATATATATATATACATATATATATACACACACAGTCTTAGAACTATACTTTCAATTAAATCAAAATTAAACTAAATAGATTTAACATGAAGTCTATAAATAATAAAATACTAAAATATTATGTAACTCATTAAAATAGATCCTTAATTTGTAAAATTTTTAATTTATGCAGCAATTTTTATTACTGAATGATACACAAATGATATAACTTAGAGGTAAATCAATCTTTTACCTAAAGTAAATATATCAGGATTTGAAGATGGTGATTTGAAAATTTTCAATATAAATAGAGATGCAAATATGGAAATCAGGTGCAAAAAATTAAATCTTTGATACTTACTGACATTGCAAAATCACAAAATAAGTTAAATAATTTAATATTTCAAAACTATATGGAACACTAATAAATTATGCCTTCTGCGAAGATTATTTAAAAAAAAAATTATTATCACTTAAATTGTAATTAAAAATTATACTTATTTAAGCAGTAAAATTACCTTTTGGCCTTCTTGACTAGAAACTAAACTTTTCAATTCATTCAACCTCTGCAATACAGAATTCACCAAATCTGTATATTCTTTGTTTAATTCGTCTACTTCTTGACTAACAGTTTCAGTTCCTGATACTAATTTAGCTTGCTTGGACTCAGATGCACCAGGGTTATCCTCAAGGCTCTCTTGATATTGCTTCAGGAGCAGGTCATACATCTACATAGAGGATATATATCATACGCACAAACGCAGGCCCACAGATAAGATTGAATAAGGGCAGGGGGTCTTGTACATGGAAATGCACGCTTCACATTAAGAAAATTTACACTTCCCAAAATAAAAAAATTATGTACTTTGCACTATTGATCAAATGAGAAATATAATATAAATTGAAGTGTAAATTATTTTTTAATGATATTGAACCAAAATGTACATTCTGTTAAATTCTATCTTGCATAATTTATTACGTAAGAAATTATATTTTCTTCTATCACTAGTATAAATGAATAATTTCAATTAAATCAGTATAATATTTAGTAAATTAAAATATTAACTTTACCATTTAAATAGACTTCATTTTAATCTCATTATTAAAAGAGGTTTGACTTTTATTGTTTAAATCTCTTACTGATATACACTACATTCATCATTTACTGACTTACTGATTTGAAAGCTTCAACTGAAAACAGGAATTAAGTTATAAGTAAATAATCACAGGTATCTTTCTCAACAATGCAATTCAAAAATCTCTGCAATATTATTCTTCAATTATTTCAAATGCAATTCATTTAAAATGTAGTCTGATATTATTATTTCATCTATTTATTGAAAAATATAATATATATAAATAACATTTCCATGCTATGAATTATAAATCAAAATTTTTGATTAATAATTTGGATTATGATTGAAGCAATGAGATAAATTTTGATGAGAAATCCCAATTTCATAAAAATTTGCAATCATTCTCACTTTATTTGTTTTTATAATTTCTTTGATGTAAAAATAAGAAATTATTAGCATTAAATATTATCCAAAACAAGGAATCTTACAGCTGTTTGACAAAGACAAAGTATAATTAATGCACAAGATAAAAATTTTATTCTCATTTTAATCAAATGATATAAATTATAAATGCTCAGAATATGAAATCATTTTTATTAAGTCTATAAATCTCCTGTTATTATGTCACAAACATTCACTGCCTTACAAATCTAACATTGATATCTAAACTCATAAGTTATTATAAAATCCATGTCATACCATTATTTTGTCATAAAATATTAGAGGAAAAATAATCGTTTTATTAGTTTAAAATATTTAATTTAAAGTACAATTCCAATAACTTACAGATACATATACAAAATGAAGCAAAATAGAAACTCTATCGCAATTTTTTTTAAACAAAAATAGATTTTATTAGACATTTGTTCAATAGTACAAAGTTGAAATACAATTGAAAAATATTAACAACAAATTAAATAATTTGATTTATGCAATCTTAAACTATATACCAAATAAGGAAGTAATATATATATTAAATTATTTTTCTCATATTTTCTGTTCTAAAAATATATTGATATCTTACTAATCTCATTAAAAATGTGATAATTTAAAACTTTTGAGCTGATTTAAAATACAGCTGGTATTTTAACTGAAACACTAGAAGAGTTCATGAGAAACAAAATTATCCTTGCAAACTTATTTTGATGTATAAACAGTGACAAAGTTGTGATTTTTGCAAGAGATCCCAATTTTTAACAATTCTTTTACATTTTCATCAAACGATATTCTTTTCCTGAAACAAACTGTTTAAACAGGATGTTGGAGTTACTGATTTAGTAGTTAAATATTTAGTAATTAATATTATTTTCAGCGCCATTAAATTGCTTTGAGCATTACTTGAAATTAAAATATTAAGATCTGTTATGTTAAGCGGTTTAAACTACGTTAATCCCAAAATAAATGTTTTGTTTAGTGCAACAGGAATCCAAATGAACTTTTGTTATAGTTTCAGATTTCTTACCTTAGCTTCTCGAATATAACGACCAGCATCAACATTTACATCTTCAATTGCTGCTTTTCGTTGGCTTAAAGTATGGTATGTACTCTGAAATAAATTTTTTTAATGTAAGCAAATTAAAATTTAAATACATTCTTGCTTTATATATACAAGTAATGTACAACATATTTCAATCTTTTAGTACTTCCAATCATGTAAATTTGAAATTGCAAATTTTTAAATAAATGCTCACTTTATTAAATTTTAAAAGTCTTGCTCAAACATCTTTTTTCATAAATTATTAAAAAGCATGAATTTGAACAGTTCAGTATAATAATTTATACAAAACTATTATAATATAGATTTTTAATTTATATGTTTCAAAAATTTTAAGTTAATTTATTGCTTAAGAAATAATAATTTGCTGATGAGTTTGTTTTGTTTGTCGCTCAACGGTCATTTTTTGCACACGAGGACTAATTAGACCGGGACTTACGGTTTAAAGTGGATTCCGAACCACTACAAACATCCATGCCCAAGGTGGGATTCGAACCCACGAACTGTTGAACCGAAGGCAAGAGCGCTAACCATTCGGCTGCCAGCTCGGCATTTGCTGATAAGAAATCATTATATAGGAGTTATAAATACAAAACTCAAACAACTCTTTACGACAGACAGAAGTTATTCTTTCAAAGAAATATATTGCATGTGAAAGCATAACTTTTCAAAAGTGACATAAATTTAAGCATTGCTGAAACTGTCCAAATGTAAAAAAGTTTTTTATTGATGTTTTTTTTAATGTACAATACTGTGTATAATTATGATTCATTTTTAAATGTTTTAATTTCTTGAATAAAAAAATTTGTTAAAATTATTACTCTTATAAAAAAAACCCAGTATTAATCCATACATATAGTATGAAATTGTTAAATTTCAAATGCTCCAAAAATATCATGAAAACATACATAAAAAAAACCTTCATTATTGCTGAAAATTTTCCCAAAACTTTAAAATTGTTTATTAAAAGAGGGTCTTTAGAGCTAATCAACTTTTATAAGTGAAATATACCAGTTTAAGTTAAATTAAAGCATTCTTCTTTGTTTATTTGCATACTTAATGTTTGAAACAAAAAGTAAATAATTTAGACCAAATAATTTTATTACCATTGTAGACTCAATTTCATGGTGCATCTCTCTAGAATCCATGCGATTAACAGATTTTAAGGATTCAACTTTAGCACTCATTTGACTAACAAACACTTTCTGTTCATTATATTTTCCCTTATAGCTTTGCAAAAGATCCATAGATGTTTCTAATGCTTTGAGTCTGAAAATATTTGGAAAAAATATATAAATTGAATAATAAAATATTTATCCTACATAAAATACTTCGTAAAAATGTAATTTAAAAATCCCCAAAACTTTTATTTCAATCAACATTTTAAACATTAAACAATCAAAATTTTAAAGATTACTATATTACTATACAATATTTGATAAAAAGTTTTCAAAATTAATGACTAGTATTCAATAGAGATTTAACTGAGATTGTATATAGTTAAGAATGTAAATTTAATAAAAAATCAAGGTAGATAAAATTCTCTCATTTCAAGTAGAAACATATAACATAAATTTCATAATTATTGAATTTTGTATTAATTAAATCATATATATATCAAAATTATTTTGAATTATTCAATACATTTTAGCCAAGTACAGTGAGAAAAAAAATGATGGAATTATGAAAACTTAATTGGCACAGACAATCCAACAGTAACTTGGTAAGCCAATTTTTAATTTTAAAGCTAAATATTAATTTTGAACAACACTAAGCATTAAATTTAAAATTAAGTAAACTAATGATAAATTTACCTATCAGTAACTTGGGTGCCTGCAAGATCCCAACGCCGTCTAACTTTCTTCACATCTTCTTCAAGTTTGCTAACATCAGTATGAACAGATTGATGAGGTCTACTCATTTCAACAAAATGCCGAACATTCACTACACTCTGAGATACTTGCTCAAATACCACTTGCTTGTGTTGCATATCCATTTTCAATGACTGAAAAGTATTGTTAGTGAAATTACTGAATGCAATCCACAAAAATACATAAATAAAATTTAACAAGTATTAAAATTATTTAATAAGTGTTAATGAACTTATAAATTTAATTTTATCAGGAAAGTTTTAGATATCAACTATTAAAATTTTAAATTTATTATAAGATTTTATTTTAAGAATAAGATAAAAATAACAAACAAATAAAGTACATAAAACCAATAATATAGAATTATAGTAGTATGAAATAGTGTTTTTAATTCCAATAAATCTAAATAAGACTGAAAATAAATAAATCAACTTAATGTATTAAAAACAGACAATTTCTATTCAGATGGAATTACAGTAAATATTATTTACTTCACAAATCCCAATAGTATTTAAAAATTTGTATCAGGCTTGTAAATATAAATTTTTTTCAATGAGCTTATTATTAAAAGGATCATATTCTTTTTTATTTATTAATTTTAAAAAAATTGATAAATCCATTTTTTACTTCACTTACTAAAAGGAAGAATTTAAAAAATATTATTACAATTTATAGCAATGTCTTTAATTTCTATATTTCATGTATTTTTATCACCATAAAAATTTCAAGAGGGTAGAATTTTTTAATAGGTAACTTATTAAGAAGTATTTCCATGCCAACTACAAATACTTACTCGTAAATTTCCCTCAACTCTAGATGCACTTTCAACATCAGATGGTACTTCATCTAAAGATACCAACTGCAATTCCACATTAGATACTACTTGTGTTGCTTCATCAAACTGTGATATAGATAATTCTACAGCTTTCATTCTAAAATAAATAGTTTTTTTATTTACAAAGGAATTTCATAACATTTATGATTAAAACCAATTATACTCTCAATCACATACTTTATTTATAATAATTTAAAATTGTCAAAATGAATTTATAAACTTAAAAAAATTACAAATTTCTTAAAAACAGTAAAATTTACAACAAAATTTCCTGATTAATATATAGTTTACTAAGCAGTACATAAAATTTGGTCTTTAAAGCTAAAGAGATACATTTTAGGAACATAATAGCATTGAAAATTCTTTTACTGTAAAAATATGGAACTCACATGAAATTAGCTAATAAACATTAATTTGCAAAAAATAGTCCCTTTTTATTATCATAACAGTTAGATTAATGTTATCACAATAACTCATTTACGAGAATGAAATTATAATAAATCAGGAAATTTTGAAGTCATAGATTATTAAAGTTCAACATTTCAAAATTATTATAAGTAAATAGATTCATAATGAAAATAAAGTTCATTTTTGAAGCACATAGGAATATAAGTTCACTACATCTACATAAGGCAGAATACTTTTCATGTCACAAGCATATTCATTACTGTATTACGTTGCATAAAAATTAAAAAAAAAAAAGAAATTAGAATATTCATATATTAAGTATCAGAAAAATATGTCATCATTTTAAATGCAAACTTTACTATCTAGTATAAGAAGTTTAAAATTAAATCAATCATTTATTACATAAGTAATAGAAAAAATAATTTAAATTTTCCTCAAATGTAGAGCAACCAATTGGATTTCTACACAAAAGTAAAATCGACTTTACAAAATCATAATAAATTTATGGAAAAATGATTTAAGTGACTTTTTAAACACTAAAAATATGTGTATAATTACTTTAAGCATTCACTTCTCTGAAAAGAACAGAATCTTATATATTCAAATCTTTATAACTAAACACAAAATGAAAGGATATACAAATGCAAAAATAATGACTATTTCTGATTTGAGAAAAGTTTATATAATGTAAACATGATAGAATGTGAACATTATTTGACTTGTTGATTCTTTAACATTTCAAAAATACAATTTACTAAATATTAACTTTACCTGTACCTTGTTTAACATGTATCTTGTTTGCTTTTTTAATGTCAAGTAATCTTTATAAAAATAGTAGCAGATATTTTAAAATGGTAACTACAACTATTAATATCTTGAGTATTCCTAACCAAATTCTCTTCAAATTATAGTGACAACTAAGAGATTTTAATAGAATATATCCTAAAATCAATTATGTTAATATCAAAATGTGTAAAAAATTGAATACAAATTTCGCATGAAATGATTCGTTAATTAGATGATTGGTTTATAGCCCAACATCATTTTTTGTAACAATAAGACTATAAATTTGTTCAGAACCAACAGTTTAAAGTGGGAAGTACTACAAATCCATGCAAATTATAGTATATTTATAATATAATTTTGAGATGTTTACTATACATAAAATTACATAATATACATTCTGCTCTTGCTCCTTTCTGTACATTTTAATGAAAATTATGTACATAAAAAATCTGATTTTCTTACAGATAAGCAGTTTTGCTTGGTCACACATCACTTCCTAAATAATATATTCTCTAAAAATCAATAATTACAGAAGCATAAAAATAAGGATTTTGAATAAAACAAAAAGGAATTCAATCCTACCTTTCTACATACAAACTAGAGACAGACCACAAATTATCCCAAGATTCCATCACAGCATCGTGACGAGATTGAAGAGCAGCTGTTTTAGAAGAGAGCTCTCTGAAGGCTTCTCGCACTTCAGTCACTTTGGGTTCAATAGAATGTAAATCAGATTCAAAATCCTAAAAAAATATTATAAATATATATATTAGTTGAAAGTTACACTTTGATAGAATTAATTTTAGTTTTTTTTTATTATTTCCTTTGAAAAATACAAATTTAGTTTCTCAAAGGAAATATAAAAAATGTGAACTTGCAATTTAATACAAATTTATTCTCTAATCTATTCAATGGCCCACTGAATTTTTTTTTCATAATAAATGTTATATTAATGAAAATCAATAATTAAGGGGAGAAGGACACCAATTTGAGATTAATTTTATTTAAATGGTATATAGTTTGTAATATAATATACATCATAAGATTTTCAGTTGGAAGACCATATTCTACATACAAAAATAATTTACAGCTTAGAAAATTATAATACCTGCATAAATTCAAGTATTAAGAAAAATCAAAACAAATTAAAATGCTTTAAAACATAGATCAGAAACATAAATTTTTGAAATAAATGTTTGAGAGCTTTCTTTCTACATTATGTGCATCATACATATGGATTTATCATAATTAAAAATAAATATATCATGTTATTTAAATGAATCAGCATTTTCACATAAATATTTTTCTTTAATTAATATATAATGTTATACATAATTTTGTAACACTCATATTTATGAGTAAACAACAAATACTATTTTAAATTAGACATAATAATTTGATAAATGTTTTTCTTAAATAAAAACTTTTTTACTACATTTAAGAAGTTATGCATTTTGTAAGATTTTTAAATATATTGCCTTTTTAAAAATACCACATTTATTAAATTAACTGAATTTTATATACTAACAATAAAACATTTGAAAACCGTCAGCTTATAACATTGATAACACTTTGGAGATAAGCATATATAGTTATGCTTATGTATGTAAGAAGTTTGCAACGCTTCTTACAAATGAGCAAAACAACTGAATTTTTTTTTTTTGATTGATTGCAGCATTTTCTTATAACTTTTATTATATAAATAGTATTTTTATTTCACACAGTTACATGTTGCAAGTATACAGTGATTAAAATCCTAAAGTACTTCAGGCCACATACGGTTCAAGAAGTTTTAAAATCAATTTCAACATAAGATGTTATTTGCAACAGCATACCTAGCCCTGGTTAGTGGAAGCAATCAGGTGGGAGTCTTCATAATTTAGAAGCGAAGATCCAGCAGAGGTCCCACTAATGCTTGACCTGCTAACCCCAGAGAGATTATTTCACTTGGAGAATATAGTGACGATAATCTATTTAACATGCCCCAACTGCCTTCAGTGAACACAATGAATCTTCTTAAGCTAGAACTTGAATTCACTAACTTTCAATAATGCAAATGATGCTCTAAGCAACCAGCCCACAGCATACATAGGATGTACAATGAAGAGTTTAAAGTACCCTTTCAATAATTGTAAAAAGTTAAAGATTATTTTTATCATGAAAAAAATCAAACTTTATTTTGTGTATTGTTGTAACATTATCGCTCAAGGTAGTTGAATATTGTATTGATGGAAAATATCATTGAAGAAGTTGCACCATAAAAAAATAATGCAAAAAGCATTACAAGACAGTGAAAATAGCCATAAAATATTTTGCTCCTGTAAATTATTTCTTAAATGAAAAAATATAGGTTATTAAGGGCGATCAAAAGAATCAGCATTTCTCATTAATACTCTATCAAGACAGGCTAATAATAAATGAGACAATGAATCACCAGAGAAAAAATCAAGATTTAAATGTTAATTGCAAAGTCTTCTTACAAGTAGAAGATTGTCAACAGAACTTTAACTGGTTTATGGCAACAGGTATTATACTGATGTCTAAAAGCAGTGCTTGTTTTTTACCAATTAAATTTTTATTTTAGAGCGATTTTTAAGTGAGTTAGTAGTATAACATTTAGTTATAATATATAAATATATATATTGACAATATGAGACTTACTTGCTGCTCCTGTAAAAGACGATTAACAATTTCCTTACTGCGTGGAATAGGAGCTTGGGTCTTTTGTTTAAGTATTCTTTCTTTCTCTGTCAGAGTACTTTGTACAGCTGCACACAAATCATTGAATTTGCGAGCTTGACTCTTGTTTTGCTTATCAACTAAAACATAATGTATATATATATATATATATATATATATATATATATATATATATATATATATATATATATATATATATATGTATATAATAAAAACATAGAATATTAATCAAAATTCAAAGAAATAGAAATCAACATTTATGATTATAATAAGTAAATATTTTCAACCTTCATCTTGATCCAACATGCGCTGTAAATCAGCAAATAACTTATTACAATAAGCTATCTCATCTTGAAGTCTCTTCAATGCTGGATCATCACTAGAGCCTTCATTTAATAATTTTTGTGTATCTTCATTCAAGGCTTTAATTATGCTTTCTCGCTGCACTGGTTCAATGCTACGAAACTATGAAATAAAATATTTTAGAAGAATGTAAAAATTATATATGAGCTTTCTATAAATTTAAATAAAAAAATCTGTGCTACTTTACTTTTGTTATATCCCAAGATTTAATGATTTTTATAGTTGCAAATATCATGTTTTGCCTCAATTTTCGTTGCTTAGAAGTCCAAAGATTAACAATCGCTTCAAACTGTTTTTTTAAGCTAAAAATAACAAATGTTATGAATAATTTTCATAGAAAAATTTATTTTAAATTATGCAAGAATTCTTAACTATTGACAGTTACTTTACAATTGTAGAATTTCTTAATATACAAAAAAGTATGAAATCAATATCAATTTCAAAACAAATCAGTAATACTGCAGCAAATATCAATATTTTGTAAAACTGTTTTGATTTTATCACTTAAATAAAAACTAAGTGCTTTCACTTAACTTAGGTATGTTTGTTAATGATAGAAAATCTAAACAATTGCAAGAATTTTTCTTTTGCATTGATTTATGAAATAAGATGAATTAAAAAGCACATGAAGTTCTCACTAATAAATATTAGACAAAGGTATTATCCCACTGACCTATTCAACTTAAAAATATACCATTGAAGTTTGAATGTTTTGATATTTTTTCAAATTTAAAATGTCAAGGAAATACCGAACAGTTTACAAACAATTTTAACAAATAGATAAAAATTTTATTTACAATTTATATATGGTTTAATGATGCAATTTAGTGGTATATACTTTTTCACGAATATGATCTCTTTTCTAAAGGTCTCTTTTATAAATAGTTAAAAGTAAATATTTGAGGAATACTTAAAAATTTAATTGGCTTCAATTTTTTGATTAGAAAATAAGATTCTTCAAATACGGATCAATTATGGGAATTAATCTCCTATTATAAGTACAGTTTTAATTACAAAACATAAATGTAAAAATTTACCTTTCAGCCAATTCCAAAGCTTCAGGATTAGGTGGTGGAATAACAAAGCATGCACTAGGCACCAGACCTTCAACACCATGAGAATTAATAATCTGAAAATAATTTTTAATTTATATATTAATATTAAAAGTAATACTATACAAAATAAGTGACATTAAAATTGTTCTCAAATAAAACAAATACAGAAATTGAATAAAAAATAGTAATGTTTAAAATCTTTATAAAATAATCAAAATTTCAATAAAAATTTATGAAAATAAGCATTCAAAAGAATACTTGCAAAAGTAGTAATAATAGACTACTTAAGAATTTCAGTTTTGTACTTGAAAAACATACCTTCCATTTTGTTCTGTTTGTATTATCATGGAGCCAACATTGTTCATCTTTAATCACAGACATCTATATTTAAAATAAAACATTTTATATAAAATCATAATTTTTGCCTACACTTAAAATTTTATTTATAATATTTAATTTAAAATCATTTGTTAAAATTGCATTAACTTTTTAAAAAGTCTTTTAAATTCAATCTTCAAAAAGATTCTTTAAATTCACAAATTTAAAAAATCATTTCATAAAAATCATTAAATAAAAATTATCAATTTTTTTTTAAGTTTGATTTTACTAATAAATTATCCAAGTAAAGTTGGAAAAAACTGAATAAATTTCAAGTAAAGGAAATTTATTTAATTTTCAGCATTGCAAGACATTAATGATCATAAATCTTTATTTTTTATTAAACAAAACAAAAGAGCTACCTTATACTGACTTCATCTTAACTTTATTAAAATATTAAAGTTTAGACATATTTTGATAATCATAATTTCTGTTAAAGTTTTATAAAATTCATCAGTATAATTCACTAATTTTATCATATGTTTCATTATAATGAATATTTACACAGTACTATGCTAAAAAAATAAATATTTCACACTTCATTTAAAATATTTTAGGCATTATTAAAATATTTGGCCCACTATTAAAAACTTAAAGATTATTACACAAGTCAGTTAATAATTCTTAAATATAATTTCTAAGCAAAATTTTTAATTAAATTTTCTTTTAAACAAGAAAACATTAAGTTTTATTTTAAAGAAAACTTAATTTTAATGCAAAAAGTTGCATTTTGTAAAATTTGACTGTTTAAATTTAGTCATTATAATAAAATTTTGAAAGAGAATCTCTCTCTCTCTCTCTCTCTCTCTCTCATCTACACTCTCTCTCACGCTATCGCATCTCTCTCTCTCTCTCACGCACGCACACACACACACACACGCACGCACGCACACACATATATATATATATATATATATATATATATAAACAAAAGACATTAAGAAACGTACTGATTGTTGTTTAAAAGAACACACAGCTGTGACCCTCAATGGTCTAGGTAAAGGTTGACGCCTTTGTTTCAAAGGAGCAATATCTTTACTTCGCTCAATCAAAGAAGACACAACATTACTATAATGACTAAGCTCATCTCTGAGATCTTGCATTTCTTTCATAAGACGCTCTCCTTCATCAATTGAAAAATTCTGCCTGCTATAAGTTGTAGACAAGCGATTTTCAATTTGTTTCAGCCATTGCTGACATTCTTTTGCTTCATCAAAAAACTAAAATTAAAAACAATGGAAATAAATTTTGATAAAAATGACTAGTTTTCAAAAGAATTCAATAAATAAATTGAAATTCTTGAATAAAAAATAAAATTGAAATAAAAATTTTCAAATTTATTGAAAAATTTTTATTTATAACTTTTTTTTGTCTACCTTTCTTTCTAATTAACTTAATAAACTCTTAGCATTATTTTTCTTTTTAAAATAACCACCGATTTTAATTTTGTACTTTCTTTTGAGAAGGAAAACTCTACAAGAAGTGAAACTTTAAGCAGTCAGTTTTCAAGTGAACAATTTTTATTCCATTCACATAAATTATTTATTTCATATCAAATATTATTAAAAATATTTTTCATATAATTTAATTAAAAATATATTCGATATAATTTAACAAATCGCCATAATAAATCAATTATAAACTTATGGAAATTTATCAATTTGTCTAAAATTTTCTTTTGACTGTATAAAAGGCACAAATTAATTTTCTTATTTCTATTAATTCTAATGGTACCCGAGGATCTAATTCAAAACACTTTCTTTGAAATCAATCACTTCTATATTCTATATGCAAAGACATTTATTCTTTGAAATAGATACCAAACATGCTAGTTGCAGCAGGATTTCCATTATGTTTTGAAAATTGAATGGTTTTGAATTTAAAAATTACACTATCATATTCAGCACACATTAAATTATTTGTATAGCTACCAGGATACAAGTTAATAGGACTTATTAAAGTTTTCAATATTCTATTCAAAACAACCTGATAAATGTGAAAAACAATATATTACTAATTAGGCAATATATTTTCACATTTATCAAGTTGTTTTGAATTTTGCTTTTGTCAGGAAATGTGTTCTTATTTCAAATGTCACTCTTTTCTCTAAAATCAAAAATTTATACATAAAATGAATATAATCTATTTGCAAAACTATAATTTTCCTTACATTTGCCATATTCATATATTTTTCTCATAATTTCTGAACTGAATATACAATTGTGCAAAAGCCTAGGAGGAACATTCATATGACTGATTTTAAAATAATAAATATATTGAACATACACATTTATATTTCTTGACATAAAAAAGAGAGACTATAATTTGTAATTAAAAGTATGCATTATGATGAAATAATATGCAGAGTATGTAATTTACTAACTTGTTGATAAACAAAAGCATATTTTAGATGTACATCAAGGCATGACATCAACTGTAACAACCATGACCATTGGGTTTGCATTGCTGCAAGATATGCCTAAATAAAGAAGTAATCATTAAATATTAAGTAAATTTGAAGTGAGAAAATATATAATCGCAATCAAGAAAAACATACACATTATAAGTGATATTTAAAACCATTAAATCAAACTATTTTGATAAAACTTTTCTGGTAATCTTGCATCAATTTTTATTTCTTAAATTTTTAAAATTATTGTTGCTTCAAATTTATTTCATTTATAAATATTTATCACTAATATAATAAATCGATTTAAATAAAATTTTTCAAATT
The DNA here is from genome assembly GCA_037975125.1 of Latrodectus hesperus. Classification (NCBI taxonomy): domain Eukaryota; kingdom Metazoa; phylum Arthropoda; class Arachnida; order Araneae; family Theridiidae; genus Latrodectus; species Latrodectus hesperus. The sequence goes on along the minus strand of CM075858.1, from coordinate 15,256,115 downwards.
TATTTAAAAATGAAATTATTATATTTAGTAATAATTAAACATCTTTTGAGAAGAAAAGAATGTGCACAAAAATATTCATTTAAAATTTGACAATATTAAAATATTGTAAAAATAGTACAATAAAAATATTAAGTTTTTTAAACTTATTCTACATTTTCACCAAAAGGTTGGTTTTTCTTTCAGAAAACTGAAAAATAAATTTATAATTGGAAAAATTAAAGAGTATATATTTATATTTTTAGAATAATTCAACTAAAGACAAGCATAAATTATTTTGAAAGGCTGAACAAAATTAAAGATTTATGTAAATAAACATACTTTTAACATATTTATCACAATTTAAAATGTGGTCCAATATAATATGCATACTTTTTTTTTTATCAAAACCAAATACAAGAATGATTTTGGAAATGAAATGCAGCTTATATTCACTTCAAGTAAAACAATGAAATTACCTCAATACATTTTGAAGCTGGATGTTTTTGTAAAACAAGACTTTCACCTCGATCTTGAATAGAATTGAATTGCACTTCACGTTTTTCAAGCTCCATTGTTAAGGCCTGGAAAAAAATTTGTTAAATGGAATTTTTAAAAATACCCTTAAAATGAGTTAAATACTGATAATTAGTTTAGAGTTCACAACATAAAAATTTGATTGTTATTATAATTACTTAGATAACTAATTTTTTTACAGGGATATATTAATATCTATAATGCTTCATTTCAAATTTAAACCATCAGAAACAATTAAGCAAGAAAAACATTTAATTTATGCATAAAATGATATAATAAAGACTTCCATCAAATACAATTTTTTAGCACATTTTATTAATAAGAAAGAGTGCAATATACCATAGTTTATGTGAAAGAGTTCACTGAGCAAAAGGTTATGGATATTACTAATTTTTTGTTGAATAGTTTTGGTATTTGATAAAATGTTTTTTATAGTTTATGAAAGAGTAGAATTTAATTACCCTTTGGTATTCTTCGATTTCTGAAATGTTCAAAGATTTTGAACTCCAATCTCTATTTAATTCAATTTCTTCTTTCTCATTCATCCATATAAGCTCGTTTGTGGCAGATTGAATAAAATCTAAGAGTGTGTCTAGATCACTCATTCTTTTATTAGACATAACCTAAAATATAAAGCAAATAAACTTAAATATATCTTTGAATATAAACAAAAAGTGAGATTTACTAGGATTTAAAAACTAAGAAATTTTAACTTATAAGCAAAATTTATAAAATTTAAATATTAAAAACTTATGTTAAACAAAAGAAAAGTTCTTACTAATACTTCTGAATAACCCTTTTCAAGTTTGGATAATAATTTACAATATAATTCCAGTTCTTCTCCTCTGAATTGATTCTAAAAATATTAGAAAAAAATGATACATTAGGGAATACTTGAAAGAAAAATACAGCATGTAGTATTAAGATTTAAAAATAAATTATTTTGAAACATCTTTAAAAGTTAAAATACTCCCATAAATATTAAGTAATTAAATTTACTAACAACAAAGGGAGCTATTATGATAAATATTCATAAAAATAAGTAACATTAAATACAATTTTAATAAATTTAGAATAAATATTTTTGAATTGCCATACATTATTAATTATTCAATTTATTAATATAAAAATATAATATCCTCTTTATTAAAAATTTAAATACATTGAATTTTTCAAGTTTTTGTATATTATGGCTTGAATCAAACAGGATGGTAAAAATCAATTTATACCAGTTTCAAGAAATAAAGTATCTTTTTTTATATTTAAATAATAAAAATGGCAAATAAACACATCTTGCACAATAAATATTTCATCAAATTGAAAAAAAGAACATTTTTTTGATTTTTTAATACATAATATCAAACAGGATTTAAGTCAATAAAAATACTTTTAATGTAATGCATTCTTCTAATGAAAACTTTTTTGTCACATAAAAATATCAATAATTATATTTTATGAGTTAATAAAAAAATTATTGCTTCTTATTATTTTATAGTTTTGATAATTATGGTACACTATAGATGTTTTTATATTGTTTGGAAAAATGATTATCTACCAACTTTTAATAATTTTAGTCACTCATCCTTTTCTTCCCTTTACTGGAAATATTAGTAATGCCTTTGTTCTAGTAAAATATACAGGGATGATAAGTCTTTTTTAGAAAGAAAGAATGTCTTTTTTCTAAGCATTAATAATTTATTTTATGGTATTAATCGATAATTTATTCAAGTGTTTAATTTTCTCAATTAACTTGATGAATCGTAAAATTTTTATCACTAGTATAACATCTTAAAAGCATATTTAAAGCATTTTTCCTGTTTATAAACTGATACAAGAAAACTCAAACTATTAATTTTTTCTTAATCAGAAAAAATTGTAAAACAATTCAGAAGCTTTTGTCTTTCTTTTTAACTAAACAAAGTAGTTTAATTACTTGTTATTATTAAAATGAAAATTAAATTTGAAAAAATTACTCATCAAGAATCATACAAGAATGAAAAACATACAAGATACAGTAATAAAAAAATTGAGGTTATAAAAGGTTAAACTTATTTTATACCTTTTTATATGAAACAAATTAATCATTTTGTAACTTTAACTGTTATAAATGATATAAAATGAGGGAATTTTTAAAGAATTTAATTCACTGATGTGTTCTAAAATTAATAAATCAATTAAATGTTTTAAACCAAATAATTTTTTTAAATTATTAAAATAATTCTTATATTTAATTAAAGAAATTTACCTGTTGAGAAGAGCATTGATCAACATTTTTCTGAAACTGATCAATTATTCGATGTTCAGTATGGTGTTGTTCAATTAAAGTCTGAACACTAGAAAGGTCTGTTCCGTAATCTGCTTCTTCCAAGTATTTCTAAATATAAATTTAAGATTATTTTTTCTAAAATTAAATAATTAAACTCTTATAATATATTGAAATAAATCTCAAAGTATAATAAGTCTAACATACAGAATCAATTCAAATGATATTTGAGATAAATAAAAGAATATTCTATGATATTTTACATTTAATGAACGTTTTTTCAGTTTAGTTTCTGATCAGAATATTACTCCCGCATACTTCCTAACATTCGAGGAACTTCCATAATAAATTCATAATGCAAAAAAAGTTCATAATGAAACTTTTATTTTGATATCAGATTTATTGAATAAATTTTAATTTAGCATGAATGGAAAAATTCTTTAAAATATTTTTTTATTATTTTTAAAATGTTAAATGCTTTCAACATCTTATATTTATATATTAAAAACCTTTGAGAAATCCCTGTTTTCAAAGACACAATTTTATTAGCACTATCTATTAATAACAAATCAACATTTTTTAATTACAAAACAATATTTTTTTCAATAAATTCATTAAAGGAAATTTTTGAGTTTTAAAAACAGTTAAAATTAAAATGATAACTTACCAATTTTTTATGCACCCAATCAATACACTCTTGCAAAAATTTAAAATGCTTGTTACTCTCAATGAGTTTTTCTAAAGAAAGTGGACGTGGTTTCGAAACTTTTTTTTCTTCAGTTTTCAATGATCTTGTTGCAAGAATATTCAATAATCTTGTTTGGAAATGCATTTTAAGAGTCAAAAATCTTTCATGAAGTTGCTGAACTCTGAAATATAATTTCTTTAAGACACTGAATAATCAAGACAAATTTTTTTATGATAAATGTTTTCACAAATTGTGGTTTTTGACACAGTAATAATATACTAACTAATTTTGGAAATATTAAAGGTATAATAGAAATACACAACTTTTAAATAATCTATGAATTATTCATGAAAAGCAGTTAAATTTAAATTTATCAAATTAGAATTATTTTACTACTGTAAGATGATAAAAGTTTATATTAAACTTATAGGCTTGTATTTAATGCAATGTTTGAAACAATTATTGTTTAATTTTACATCAGCTATCAACTGTTTCTTCTAAAAATTGTATTCCTCATTTAAAATCAATTTAATTACATGTGTCTTGAATGAGAAAATAAATTAGAAAATTTTTTTATTATAGGATAATTAATTGCAGATAGTACTGAATCATTAATAAATAATCAAAACATCTGAAATTTCGAATATTTTTTCAAAAATAGACTTGCATAATATAAACATTTTTCAAGGTGTAGGTAAGTAATAAAAACAATTAAATTTATATAAAGGCAAACTTCAAAGAAATATAAAAAGCAAATAAATTTTTAATATATTAAAATACAGTACGAAAGTAAAGCAATAAAAACTTATTTACCTTTTATGAAGCTCCAAAGCTTGGTGATAACGTCCATCTCTCAAAGTTTGCACATCTCTTGACATAGACTTCAAGCTATCTTCTACATGCTTAAGTTCAGATTCAATTTGATCACAGTTGTATTTGGCATCATTTGGGTGAAGTCTTTGCACTCGTTTTTCCTCCTTTAAAAAAAATTAATATTTTATAGTTAAATTTAAAAATTATTATGATCAAATTATCAGAGAAACCATATTAATTAAGGAAGAATACCTCAGCAATATGTCTTTCAATATCATCCATCTTTCCATCGCATTGTTTTGTTTCTCGATGAATTTTTTCAGCTAATCTCTGAAGTTTCTCTAATCTACAATAAATAATTAAAAGTAACTGAAAGGAAGAAATCAGATTAAAAATTATTACAAAATTAAACGTCTTTATCCTTAATTCATTATTTACACATAAAACATGTATATTTTATATGTATTTTTATTTATGTATTTCATATATTAAAAAAATTAAATGCACTATAAAATTTTACAAAGTCAAGTGTATTACTTCTAGTGCCCCATACATTTTTAAAGACAAAATATTTTTCATTTGAAATACAACTATTAGATAAACTTACCTTGCTATTTCATCATGAATAGCTTGATCACGTTCTTGGTGAGCAGCCATAACTTTGTTCCATAGCCTATCAATTGATTCAATCCGAAGCTCATCACTTATATCTACATGCATTTTCTAAATTTAAGATAATAAATTAGTACAATATATTTATAAAATTTTTTTTAGAAAATATACATAATTTATTCTATACATAATAAAATATAAAAAAATTTAAGCTTTTTACAGTTTTAAACACTTTTAAATTTCATTATGATTAAAACATTTTTTAATATTGAGCTTAAAATCATAGTTTAGTTTTCAACCGAATAATCTTAATGATTCTCCAATTTAAATTTAATCTTATATTAACATACAATAAAGAATACAAAATTGTGAAATTTAAATTTTAGGATTTTGATGAATTGATTGCAAGAAACTTAAACTAATAAATCAAAATAATAAATATAATTTATTATTTTGTATAATAAATAATAATAAAGAAAAGTCAATGAGAAACTTTGTTATAATATATTCTTAATTACAATAATAGTACCTGAATCTCTCTGTAAAGATGAGATAGTCGTTGTTTCTCATGTAACCTTGGTGGCATATCTTCTACTCGGAATCTGGTACAATCAGCCAATAAAGACTAATTAAAAAATATAAATAAAAAGAAAAGAATTAATAAGCAAATAAAGTTTAAAAATATATACTTCCTTTTAACATTAAAATTTTCTCATTCAGATTAATCATGTGCACAAAGATATTAAGTAACTTTTAATTGTTTTAGATTATTCATTTCAATTGATAGAATTTCTATGTAGCTGCAAATCTCAGCAAATAAATTAACAATGCACCAGGAGAGTATTTGAAAAAAACATATGTTATGAATAATAAAAGATATGGCATACAATACAGTTTAATTTGAAACATAAGTAAATTAAACACTGATTTTTTTTAAAAAATACACATTTGCATCTACAATTTTATTTTATTGAAATCAAAAAATATTTGTAGTTTCATTTTTTCCAGATAAGTTCTTATACTGAGAAAATATATTCTATTGAAGACAAATTATTTGAATGAAATATATTTGAGATAAAACCTATACAACAAATTTAGACTTCATACATAATTTTCAGAAATATAAAATGGTAGGCACAAAACTTTTATTTATAATATTTAACATCAATAAGAAATCAAATATGAGATATATATACTATTAAATACCTTCATTTCAACTAAAGTATTGGGGAAGTTTCTATCTTGAAGTGATGATATTGCTTCTCGCATCCACAAAAATAGAGAGCTAGATAAATCTTTATATTCTTCAACTTTACGCGATTTCTCCTAAAAAAGTATATATTATAACTACATAAATTCTTCATTGTATTTCACATAACAGTATAAACGTTATTCCACATAAGTATTATTTACAATAAGAATATATATATATATATATATATATATATATATATATATATATATATATATATATATTATTTAAGAAAACAAAGATTAAATAATCACAATGAAAGATAATAATTTGATTAAAAAATTAACAATGTAAACTAAAAAAGTTATACTTAGTGACATTTGTTTGTTGCTCAACGGTCATTTTTTGCACATGAGTGCTAATTAGACAGGGACCTATGGTTTAAAGTGGATTCCAAACCACTACAAACATTCATGCCCAAGGTGGGATTCAAACCCACAAACTGTTGAACCAAAGGCAAGAGCGCTAACCATTTGACTGCCAGCTCGGCATACTTAGTGATATTTCAGCAATTAGAAACACATTTTAAAATCTGTTATATTCATATAAAATCATGTTATCAAACAAAATTTTAGCATGAAATATGTTTAGTACAAGAAACTAATAATAAATATGTATATTTATTAGTTTATTTAAATTTAAAAAACAAATATTAAGATTTTATAAATGAGAGGTTCATGAATATTAATTTAGAAAATTTAAATTAAATTTTTGATGAAATCAATACATAATTTTGTTTTTAGCCCAAAATTTTTTTTGTTTTGTGGTTTACAGAATTAAGCTTTATAGGTTTCATCAACGGTTATTTACTAAATGCTCCAAAGTAGTAAGCAAAATCAAATTGCACATTAGAATTAAAAATGATTATTTCTAAGCATTCATAAAAAAGGACTTCAATATATCATACAACATAAGATTTAATTACAGTTGCACTGATAAAATGATTTTATAATAATATTTTTATCATTAAAGTTAAAATTTGAATGAAGAAAATCACTTTATAATTATACTGTAGAATTTTTCAACATATATATATATATATATATATATATATATATATATATATATATATATATATATATATATATATATATATATATATATTCCCAATTAATAAATAAAATATCCTAACAAAACATACTCGCACTACTGAAAGTTATACTGATTTCGATTCAACTTATTTAAAAAAAGTTTTTAGACAACTTCACAAATAGTTTCAGTGATATTTTATGCTAGTTAATTTATTCTAATTGATTTCTATTTAAATCTTTGAATAAATATCAAATTAAAGACTCACAGTTCTCAGCATATTTTTAAAAACTAAACATGTAACAAATATGCTATGTATTCACAGTTTTAAAAAATATATTGGCAGATTATACATTAAAATATTTCATCTCATTCCTGGATATAATTTGATTCATGGTAAATCAACGAACAGTATTTAAATAAACTCTGTACATCAACTTATAAATTAGTACATGTAGCAAATTTTAAGTCTAATAAAATCATCATTTGTTTGGATCAATCGACTTTGTGTCTTTGGACATTAATATGTACAAACTTCAAACAAAATGATATATTCCATTAATCAAAAAGATAAGTTAATAACACAATTTTAAAATATGCAATTGATTTCTTAACAATTACATTTAAAATTAAAATAATTATTAAGGTATGATAAAAAAATAAACTAAGCAATAAAAATAGTTCTCTATATAAATAACTCATCCTGAGATATGCATAAAAAATAATAAAATAAAAAATAAAAACTATGAAGAATTTTCTGAATTCTTTATAATATATTGTTTATCTGCCTAATTTCATCTTTTAAAACTTTAATATATTTTCACCCTTAAACAAAAAATTCAAATTTTTAAATTTTCAATTGACTCATTTAAAGTGGGCGGTCTGGAAATCAACTCTGTGGTGAGGGCATAGCCTATCTTTGGCTGACACACCATTGAGGAAGGAAGGGCATTTAAAATAAATTTATTTTCAAGTGTCTTGATTATTGCATAATTCAAGAACTTGTGTAATCAAAGTATGAATCACAGATAAAAATGTAAAACTTAATAATTAAAATATGTTATTTGTATGCACTTACATCATCAGCAGCAAATGGATTATGAGCAGGAGGTCTAGGAAAAACATCATATAAAGAAGATATGTAAGTAATAAGTGATTTTTCATCAGGCTCAGGAGTATCAACATCTGAAATAAATGCACCAAAATACTAAACAGACAAATAAATGTAAAAAATTAATCATATATTTAAAATGAAGGAATGATGGTATTAAACATTATCAAAATAAATGTCAAAATGCCAGATACCTTAAAATTACTCTATTATATGCAATGTGATAACTTTAAAATATTTAATTTCAAAATTTGAATTTACATTGATAGTTAATTATACACTCACTTTAAAATATGCTAATTATTTCATGTTAATTAAAATAAGAAAATATGGTAACACAAAACATACCTGACATACACATAGCAAACATATATGTGTTTTATTTGTTAATTCTTTGATAAACAAAGAAATACGGAAAAATGCATATAAGATAGATTAAAGGTTAACTATAAACTTGAAAACTTATTAAATCATTGAATATATTTAAAGAAATATGTTCCTATAAAAATAGCATGCCAATAATGAATTACGTATAAATTTAGGATTTTTAGACTGTAAGTTAAAAAAAAATTTATCATTACATCAAACAAATTTAGTTATAAAATTTTTTCCTGTTTTGTTGTTTATTGTAATTTAAATTGGATTTTTCTCAAAATAAAATTGGCTTAGTGATTTTAAATAAATCTAATTGCCAGGTAATAAATTCTCTGAGAAGGCTTCAATAAACAAATATTTTCATTTTACAAATAAAATTTACATATATATATATATATATATATATATATATATATATATATATATATATATAAATTTTATTTAGTATATTTAATATATATCCAATCAATAAAAAGTAAATAAAATGTTTTAAAATACTCTAAGAAATTAACTGTATTGTTATAGTTGAAGTAACTGAAATACCTAAAAACAATTAAAATTCACTTTTGTAAATGCATGTTATTGTTTGTTTCGAAAATTCACTTTAAAATACCATCAGCACATGTCTTGAGATCTCTTCCATTATTGAATAATATTCACAAGTAACAGTTTACAATATGTATTTACTGTTTACATGATTTTAAGAATAAAAATAGTTTTTTTTACACATTGTTCCAAGCTTTCTCTCCATTATATAAACATTCTCATACAACCTTTTTAAATATCAATGTTCAAAAAATTTTTTAAATGTTTGAAAATTTTATTAAAAGCTTATAGTTAATATATAAAAGCATGTAATAAATAGTACTTATATTATTGAAAATAATGTTGCATGAAATTCATAAGAATCCTGCTACATCATTATAATTCCTTCAATATATTAATGATACAATATCTTATTACATAATAATCATTAATTTATTGTTTTAATTGCTTAAAAGAATGAAGTTAAATCACCTAAGAAGACAATGTTTGTATTAAAAAGTTCAATATCAAGTAATAAAAAATTAAAATTTTTTGAAATACATATTTTGAAAATACATAAACCAATAAAATTATTAAATAATGACTTAAATAATAACCTTCTGGATCCAGAAGTTTGGTGACATTAAGCTCTCGTTCTGCAATAGTAAAAGCACTGTCAAGATTGTCTCTCGCAGTTCGTTTTAAACAAGATCGATAATCAACAAGGTCGGGTCTATAAAAGAAATAGCAATGCTTAACAAATTAAAACTAAAATAATAATAATAATAATTATGAGGACAATTATGTGAACAAAGTAAAAATGTTCCTATATAGTATGCACAAATTAATTATCTTAGAATAATCAAATTGAAAAGTTAATTTTTTATCTGTATGTTTGTTGCTGATACCTATTATTAGATAAATTTATTCCATAGCATTTCATACTAATTGATTAAAGTTTAAATAGAAGTGTAAACTCAATCAGAGACATCCCTTTGAAAATTATTTGCTATTTTTATTCCCGATGATATTTATAGATGATTTCATAAAGATATAATTTTACAAAAGAAATATTTTTTACCTATTTCGATGAATAATAGCATTAAACGCCAGGCCATCCCTCCAGCTTTTAGTAAAATCACCAACGCGAACACCTGGATACCTGTCTGTTGTTCTTTGAGCCCATCGCAAAAGAGCTTCTTTTGCAGTGATACGCTCATCTGTTTGATGTGTGATTATATCTGATATCTATAAAAATTATATATGCAATCAAAATTTTTTTCTTTATTAAACTATAAAATATAAAGAAAATGAAATTGATAAAAATGTTAATGTGTGCAATACTAAGATCGAAAATCGATTTTAATATATAAATATTTCATACTAAAAATATTAGATAAATATTTTGTTAAGAAATATTCTACAATTATAAGAAATACATCTTACTTAATTATAAAAAGTTTAAAATAAAATAAATAAAAATTTCAGTTTTCAATATAAAACTCCAAAGTATAAATTTTTAATGAAATTATTAATTTTACAATTAAAATATAGAACTGTGATAACAGAAAATAAAAAAAAAATAAATAAAGTGAAATATTCATTCAGAATTATAAAATATTTTTTGGATATAGTTAATAAAATTATATATTTTATTTTAGTCAGCATACAAAAAATACTTTACAATATTTTGCATGATTTCGAATATTAATTAATTACAGCAAATCTCAATAAAAATTATCTTATTTTTACAGGAGAATTTCAATAAAACAATAATTAAACCAAAAAAAAATTAAGATCTCTAAGCCAACAAGAACTTAGTTCTGGTTTTATAATATTTGTAATTATATAAAGCAGTATAATTCACAAATAGGAAATTTTAATTTATTGAAGTTTCGAACATTTCTCACAAGATAAACTTAATTAAAATGCATCTCTATGGCTTCTTGGTCAAAATGTTAAGATCATTCATCAAATCTTAGTTAACACTATTATAAATCTCTTTAAGAAAACCTTTCAGAAATAAGAGGTAACTAATTATTAAAGAGGGCAAAGTGCACAAAAAAGATCGCTTGATAAAGCACAAAACAAAAACAATTACAGTAGCTTTTTTGCAAGGTACTGATAACAATAATTAACTTGTTCTTGAGAGCTTAGGCATAAGACTTACATAATACCAAACAATAACTATTACTTTATTGTTCTAAACTAGAGATTTAATCCATTATTAATTATAGTTTTACCAAGCGCACACATACATAGAATAATTTATAACATATACACAGATGGAAAAGATAAGGAACATCTAATTAAAAACTGCTTAGGATTCAAGTTAAGAGCCACGAAACAAAGGTAATCTTTGTAAAAACAGAACATGCTTTTTTTCTATACATAGTAGGGAAAATGTCATGGTATAGAAATGAAAAAATAACATATCTACATCCTAGCTATTCCTAGTTCTATGAATATCCATCCCAGTAGTCGGCTTGGTTAATTTGTCGCTCAATGGTAATTTTTTGCACACAAGGGCTAATTAGATCGTGAACTACGGTTTAAAATGGATTGCGAACCACTACATACATCCATGCCCAAGGTGGGATTCGAACCCACGAGTTGTTAAACCGAAGGCAAGAGCGCTAACCATTCGGCTGCCAGCTCGGCCTTCCAGTAGTCGGCAAACTCATTGGTCAACAGAGTTTATAATATACAGTTCAATGATTAAAAATGTAGCTATTAAAACATATTTCAAACATAAATTATATAGGTATGCAAGTATATTGTCATTATATAAGTATGCCAAATAAAATACTTGATATTACACACACACACTTCATAACTATACTATTCACAAAATAAAATTGTCAGGTATCCAAATATTTAAATCATAATAATGATGAACAAACACTGATCAGTGGTCACACATTTCCAAGGAAAGTTTGTTGTTACTTAGTTTTGTATGTTATTTTTTAACTTTTCATGGATGTGATACCAAGTTGTTATCAATAAGAAAACTAATTTACTTTTGATAAAATTAATACTTGAAAATGATTGTTCGCAGAAATATGAAGACCCGAATAAAGAACAGAAAGCTATCGTTTTTAGCTGAGAATGAACCGAGAATATTATTTGTACATCAACATGTTCTTACTTCAGGTCTTTCAAAACGAATCATGAAACTAAGCTCGCATATCCCCCCCCCCGCGTTGTTTCTATATCCCCTTAAGGTATACAAATTTTTAACACCATTATGATTTAAATCCACCAATTGGATATCAATATTGTCAAATTCAGCAAAGGGAGAAAAATTCCATTCTAGAGGAAAATTTTGTATCAAGCGTCTTTTTAATAAACACTAATATATCGCTGTTGTTTCTTAATTCTTAAATCTTGCCACGAACTTAGAAAACTTTCCAGGTGTTTAAAACTGTTGTTTCGAAATAGTAAATTTCAATATCAGAATTATTTTCCAAAATCCAAACATCAATGCACAGCAAATCAAACATTGTTGTGGGCTATATCGCTTAAATTCAAGTGCTAGGAAAATTTGTGTCTCAAACACTGCAAGGCTTCAAATTTGAAAGGTCTAAAAGCTAAAAATCCTGGGAAGCTAAATTTTATTATTTGATTACTTATTCAAGTTTTGAGAAAGCCATTAAATAGTATATTAATTCGAAGCATTTCCTTAATTAAAAGTTGGCAAATGACAATGAATACGGCACAGCTGGATGTTTAATTAATGCAATCAAAACGATGTGATATCAGTGCAAAATAAATTTCCTATGAAGAATACTGGCTGTGTAAAATTTAAAGACTTTTGAGTTCATTTTTTATAGATTTCCTTTCTTTAACGCCGGCACGTCTGTAAGTGTTATTTTCTGAAAGAATCATGCAAAAGAAGCCAAAGAGCCTTTTTTAATACATTTTTTAAATAAAATTAAAAATATTTGATATTACTTTCTTCGTTTGTATGATTTCTACCAACAACTAAAAACAATGCATTGGTAAAGCAAAAGCACTTATTATAAATTGAATATAAACTTCATGAGTTCATATGAGGATGATTTGATAAAATGTGTTGTCCAAATACTTCAAACTATAGAATAAAAGTTGAATATTCGCTAACAAGAACCCCTCTTCATAGAGAATGGGCTTAGTTATTCATCTAATATATAAACAGTTAGAAATTACTTTTGTAAAAAACTATCTTGAAATAGTTAATAACATTTTTTAATAAAAGTGTCCTTTTTGGTAAATTAAACCCACAAACGCTTCGTGGATAAAATCTGAAAAAAATATAAATTTTGTTCAATCGAAGTTGATGAACAAGTAATAAGTGAAACAGGGTCTCTGAAGGAGCAAAAAAACAAAAGTTCCGGTTTCGTGACTAGCGTAAGCCAGATTTATCATGTTTTTACTGCTTTGTCACGCACTTCATTCTAAAAAGCAAATGTATAGAGAAATCGAAATAACAAGATAGAGATTGATCTCCGCCTATCCTGCTAACCTACTGTTGGGGAAAGTGAAGTGGCTAACTAATGAGTCATACAAGAACAGAAGAATTAAGCATTTATTACAGAATATAATTAGGTGAGGAAAAATAAGATCTCGCGATTTAGAATTCGACAGGCAAAAAGGGGGGAGAATATTACATTTTGAAATTAGTTTTAATTCGGAATTACAAATGGTAACATACAACGCTTGCCAGTAAATTAATCCACTAAATAGATCACTCTTTAATAATTCAAATACTATTGTCTATTATAACAGTTACAAAAATAAGGATGCACCTAAGATTCATTGGTTTGTTTGTCGTACAAAGGTCATTTCTGTATGCGATGGCTAATTAAGACCGGGATTTACAGATTAAAACAGATTCCGAACTACATTCAAGTCCGAGGTGGGAGACGATACACGAAACGTTGAACTGAAGACAAGACCATTCTGCATAACAATTGAGCTGAAATAAGATTTAAAAATATTGAAGGAAGGCTTGTATTTTCCCAATAATCTTTGGCTGAAAATAAACTACATTTTGTTTGTTTGTCTCTCAACTATCTTTTGCGTACGTGGATTACTTAGACAGGGAATAATAAAAACTGGATGGTGAACTACTACAAACATACATATCCAAAGGTAAGTTTGATTTGGAGCCCTGTGGTCATTTTTTATCAAGGAGTGTTAATTAGATCAGAGCCTACGGTTTTAAGTCGATTCCGAACCACTAACAATATCAATGCCGAAGAAGGGATTCGAACCCCGCGTTCTACTGAAAACACACACAAGGAAACGTTTAAATGTGATAGGATGAATTACAATTAAAAACAAGATTTATTATATAGATATATATTTACAAGGAAGAGGAGAGAGATCATATTGTGGAAATTGTTTAAAGAGTTAACATGATCAAATGATTTGTGATTTAGATTCACGGTCAAATGACGAGATCGAAAATTGCGCTGGAGCCCTCTCCTCCAACATATTGTGACCATTGCATAGTGGTTATGACATTAGACCGCATAAATATTTAACGTTCACAGACATCTCAAAACAGCGGTGTCAGAATGGATTATGTCAGAGCAGTGTCAGAGTGGGTTTTTTCAGCCATATTCCCGTATGGCCAAAAAAAAAATTGCAAGTGCGAAAACAAGTTTTTGAATGACCTCCCACCCCCAGTCAGAAAATGTTTTCGGCAAATAATTTTCAAACATAATTTTTTATTATCTCTCTAGCAACCCAGTTTCCAGTCCAGGATGTTCCCTTTCGATGAAGGGCTCAGCAAGAAAAGTCTCCACTTAAAACAAAAAATGAAATGTATAACAATGATTTCCATAGCATCTTGATCAAAATACTTTTAAATTATAACGGAAAAATTGCTGATTCGTTGAAAGAAACAGGACAGTAAAAATACTAACCTAGTGTTTGAATTTTGGGCATTTATGTCGCACTAAAGCTATACAATAGATTATTGAATACAACCTGAAAATGCACCCAGAAGTGCTGTGACTTCGAATCACAGCAGAAACAAGAGATACTCGAGCTCCTCAAGAAGAAGGGCTCCTACAATTTTCTTATCCAAACTTCCACTCTATACGAATGGAGGGATATTAAAATTAATTAATATTCATCAATTGGTTTAATCCAACAGGCGTTTGGCTGATTGTTACAATCGTATATATATTTTTTGACAATAGCAGAATCTTACCTTTACTTATTTTCACCGCAATACACTTCAATATTAAAAACTATTATTCTTACATCTATAGATTTTGAATATTTGACTACCTGCCACTAACATCAATGTCATATGAGAGTAACATTGAACTTCGCATTCATTACAATTATCTATTTCTTTCAAAGAAATTAAATTTCATTCATTTTAGTTGTTTGCATGAAATACATGTAAATACAGAGAATATTCAAATCAGCTTCTGAAATATCAATTTTAATTTTCAATGCGTAAAAGACGTTCACAAATAAGATTGTGGAGTACAATAACCTCAAGCTCATAAATTTTAATGTACGCATTTTTTATTGCTTCTGTTACGACGTATCTCAAAACGTAAAATATTTAAACTATTCAAATCAACTTCACACCAACTCAGCTGTTTATTTTCAACAATTTGGTTAACATAATAGCATTTCATCCTAATTTATTTAAAATGAAATGTAGAATTTTATTTAGTGTATTATAGAAGTCACATGACACATTAATTAAGGAAATTACATATAAATGAAAATATAAGGGTATAAAGCGAAATTCTATAAATATTAAACATTATATATTAATTACACAAGAATATATTAAATTATTAATGAAATCATGTATTAATATATGTATATTTTTAATATAGATCATTATGTATTATATGGTAATCTAGTATGTTTTACACAAAAAAAAATTGTGTTAATAATATATATGGCCTGTTAGTTCGTAGGAAATCAATAATTCTAAAGTTAACCTAGTATAAAGCGAATACTTCTTACGCAAAACTATTTTCGAAATATGCTGAAAGAAATTTTAACCCAAGAAATTAAATAGTGATGATCGATTGTAAGATATGGCTGCTGCAAATGTTGAAAATTTACTGTTTAATCGAATCAACCGATTACTATATTTCTGTTCATTATCTTGATATATATTTGAAAATTTTTCCTTTTTTTATTTAAAATGTGTAATTTTTTGTTTGTTTTAGCTTTATGCTTATAGGCAGTCATTCCAATTTTTTTATTTATTCTTTAAGAATTATAATTTAACGAGTAATCTATATATTTACTATTAAAAACACATTATTTATAAAATTTGAGTGTTTAGTTATTTTATTTCGTTTTATGATGTTTATTGCAAGTATATTTAATCTAGACTCACTACCAAATCAATAATGAATGCGAGTTGAATTTTCAAGCAAGTTTATAATTACTTCCTTTTCCAGGAATTTAAAATTTCCATGATCATATTTCATTTTTGAAAGCATCAATATATTTTTGAAGCTTTTTTTTAGATATCCATAAAAATACAATTTTTAAATGGTATAACAATTTCAGCATACAAATAATTTGATGGATAAAAAAGATTGCTTCGATTTCTTATAAGTTGGCTTTGGCAAACGAAATATTTTAGAGTAGATTCCACAAATTTTTTTCTCGTATTTTTTACAATAAAAAATCACGATTTTAAAACACAAGAATAATATTTAATTCTATCTTTTGTGGAGGGGGGGGCACAAAAGCTAAAGTAAACTTTCCGCAAAAATACTTATTATTTATAAATATTCCTATTTACGTATATGCGTTAAAAATTTCTTTTCCATGAAATTATTAAAAATGTGTCTCTGAGCGTAACAGAAAAATAGGCTTTTGGATGACGACTTGCCTCTTAATTGAAGTGCGCAGCGAAGCGAAGTTCATTTAATGAATATGATGTGATGCGGTTATAGAGAAAGAAAATATTAACATAATATTATGCATTTAAAATAACATTTTTTTTAAATTACTTTCAAAAGCGCTATTTTTATTTGATTTTTACTAACGGAAAAAATACTTCCCAATCATTTGCAATGGTATACAGCTTAAAAAAATAAAATGTTCGTATCAAGACAAGGAAATATTAAGGTGTTCTTTTTGCAATGGTTTTATATGATTGTGAGATTAAATTCTTGTGTTGAGGATATTTTATTGTGAAAGTATAAATTTACCGGACAAAATGTCTAATTTGTCAATAAACTGAATTTTTTAAGTAGCATTAAGATGAAGCCCACTAAATCACTCTAGCTTCACTAAAATCGATTGCGTTAGGAAGCCTTTTAAGATTATGTTAATATAACAGACACTTCTGTAATATTTTAGCATAATTTGTTCATAATATAAATCTTGCATTATAATATTATACGTATATTATTTTCCAATGAATCATTGGCAAAACTCACTCCCTGTGGCATTAAAATTTTAACAATCAAATATGATAAATAAAATTAAGATTCGTACTTTATTTTTTACTTTATAAAATGCTAAAATTATTTATTTATAAAATTTATAAATAAGTAAGTTATTTATTGCTTTCACATAAGCAACCATATTAGTTCATATTTCTGACATGGAAATTCAAGCGCTCACATAAGAGGGTTTGTTCCAAATGAGTAAAGTCTGTTACAAATGAAAGTGCTTTAAAGCTGAATAAGTTTATTTTAAGGAGAAATGACTGAATAAGATATAAATAAAAATCAAGCGTTAAAATGCACAGTCGAAGGAAAGAATAATTTAAAAAATTCTAATGCATTACTGTTCAAAAGTCTCATATTATGCTGACCTGTTTATATTTGAAAACATACTAATAAAGATGTTTGCTTAAATGAGCAAACGAGTTATTCTTGAGAACAATTAAGACTATATATGACAAGAAATATGTTATATATAATCATACCTGATATTTATAAAGACTAACGGGAATAACTATTTTTTAACGTTCAAAAATACAACTTCTCTTGTGCATAAAACATATGAAGATTACTTAAAAGAAAATTCCACTTAAGTTTGTTAAATAGCATATTTGATTCTAAATACATAAAAAATATTAAACCTTTTTTCAAAGGGAAAACTAAATACCTCCCTCGAACTAAATATTTCTCATTTATTAAAACAAATTTCTACATTCTTCACTAAATAAATAAAAATAACTTATCTCTATTCTTTATGATCATAATTGGTAAAGTAGAAATAATACTTAAAATTAGTAATTCAGTTATAATCTTAATTATTAACGGCACTCTCCTAGTTAATTATAACATTTGTAAAATACTTTAATAGATTTGAAATAAAAAGCAGTACAGAAAAATCATTAGTCCTGTAGTAAAACTTAATGGAACAAGAAATCGGATTTATGTATCCAACATTAAAAATCAAAAAAAATATCAAAACTTTTTAGCACGTGAGAAAGAATCAATGAAGATGCCAAATTTTTATAAGACGACGGAATAGTTAATATGGTAATCGCTCTTCTAATCTTTTAAATTTCAATGTAATGTAGAAAAGGACACCGAAAGGAAGCCGTACTTATGAAAGATTGTTTTAAAATATATTCAAAACTGCTTCAAAATCGTTCGACAACAATGTGAGCACGTGGTCGCACATTTGTGTTGTATAACCGACCGAAAAGCTATCCGACAGCAATTGTTCTCTTTGAAATGGTGATGTACCCTTCAATAGCGCTTCATTTCTCACTAGAGGCCGCAATAAATCAAAGACCGAGACAAAGCAAAAGTACACCATAATGCCGATTCAAATACGCAAATAAAATGCTGAATAAGGTAAAAAAAATAATAATAAAAATGGAATATTTCTGCTATAGCTGATGCACCTGTAGAGATGAAATACCGAGAAATACTTCTATTTCAAAACAACAGAGCGTGTAACGAGGCCAAATTCTCACGCAGACCTTGGAAACTGTTGGTTCGTTATGTTGGAGGAAAAAATAAATAAAGTTTCGATAAATGCATGTTTACCTCAAGCTGTATTTTATATATATTCTAGTTTCAGCTATAAAAATGTTGGAAGAGGAACTGGAAAAATTTCACTTTAAATTTGCTTCTGCTATTAAAATTAAATGCAAAGAAATTGCCATTAAAAAGGGGAGGTGGTACCTTGTTCTATGCTGTGTTTGGGATTTCTTTGATCATTCTGTTTTGTATAATAATATACGTTGAAGTTTATGTGAATAGTTTTTTTGGCAGAACAGATTGCAATCCCGACATACCTCAGGACCATGAAAAATGTTTTGATAATGGCGAGAGTTTTTATTATAATAAAATTTATAAATTCTGTGGATTATAAATTCCTATTTAAACTGAGTGTATGTTTAATATAAAAAAAATGTTAAACATTGAACTGTCTATTTTTCTTTTTTCTGAATTGAAAATTATATTTATTAGTTTGTCATTTATTTTATTGAAATTAAATATTATTACAATGATTAACATTTAAAAATTTCTCTTTTTTAAAAAAATTAACAATATATTATTCCGTTTTTTCAAATTTATAATTTTATAAATATTTAAATAATTTTTGATAAATTTGCATTCAATCAATTTTATTTATATCTTTTATGGCATGTTATGTTTTAAAAAAGTATAATATACAATTCATGAGAAGTTTGAAATTAATGTGTTAATACAAAATTTTGAGTGCGATTAAGAGATTAGATAAAAATGAATTATCCTGAATTAAGTATTTATTGCTTACAGAAAATTGTATATATATAACAAATATTCAAAAAGGAGGCTACTGTCATAAACGTGATAATTTTTACATTGAAATCAGGTAAGCTATTTTGTTAGCAAGTAGAGAATTCGTCATTTAAAGTGACAGCTTTTAAAAAACGAGTTTTGTTCTCAATTAAAAAGAGAAATCTCTCTTTACTCCAAACTTTAATAAGAGAGAAAATATTTATTTACGTATTGAAAAATATATATTCATAAAAAGCCTGTATATTTTAGATACAATTTAATTAAAGTATCTTCAAAAAAGATCTTTAACATTACTGAGTACAAAAGAAATCTTAATTTAAAATAATATTGTAGTTTGAAGCTTCAAATTAGTTCGTAAACATTAACAATGTTCACGAAATTCCACAACTATGCATACCCCAAGCAGAAAACAATTGAAAACATGCAACTCTGAACCAGAATAAATAATATATTATTACATTTTATATTTATATTGACACAATTTATATACAATAAAAATGTACTAAAATGAATATAAATGTATATTAAAATAAAAGTGAATACAGAGAATTCTTTTGCTTTTTCTCATTAAAGAAAAAATCAATTTCTATAAAACTTACATTAAAAAACGCAGTATTAAAATATTAGATGTCAATTAGATCCCGTTCTCCGAAGCAGAGTTAGTAGTTCGACCCTTTCTAAGTTCAATACTTGATTTTGTGGACACACGAAGGATACTCTTTGCATTCGAAGGCTAACCGGACAGGAACTACAGTTTAACACTGAACTACTACAGGTATTAACACCTGAAATGGGAATCGAATTTACGAACATTTGCACTAAAAACCAGAGCACTAACAATTTAGGTGCCAATTTGACTGTTTTAACTGTTGGATGTGAATATCATATCATTTGCTTTGCATATTGTTGAATAGCTATGTTATATATCATTTTGATGAACATTTCGATAAGACCACTGGTGTGGTCTTATCAAAATTACCGACTTTTAACAAGTGCTGTCTTAGCGTCCTTAGATTTTAATAGATTTGTCCTTAATCGTCCTTAGATTTTAATACATTTGAAGCCTCGCATTGATAGACTACGCACAAAGAAGTGTTAAGAATTTAACTAGCTTTTTATATATATTATTAAAAAAATTATTTTAGTAAAATATACTTAAAAGCACAAAAACTACGCTTATGTCAACCAATATTGAAATTTATAACAAAAAAAGCTTTTTATTAAGAATTAAGATAAAATATACATATGAGTTTTTTTAAATAAAAAAATTATTCTTCATAATTATTTTTATAGTATTTCTTAATAATTTTATTACGAAATTACAAGCCAAAATTCCGAAGAAAATCTAAAATATTCATTATAAATTAATTCTTAAACATTCATTATAAATAATTCTTAAATATTCAAAAAAATATTTTATGTTAAATGTTAAACATTCATTACAAAAATAAGGCAAGTACAAATCCTACTGAAAACCCTATGGACCAATAAATATCACTTTTCTTCACATAATCCCAAACTGAAAACAAATTTCGTTTATTAAACTGTTCTTCAATATTTTCCTTCAAATGTGTTACATCAGTAACCATCTTATCTTTGTTAATATTTATATATCCTTTAATTTGCATAAAATAAATAGTTAGTAAACAGACTGGAATTACAACTAAAGTCAATTTCCCTATTCTGGTGCAAATTTTACAAGAAAAATAACCGCAGAAACTTCCGACTATAAAGTATTTAGCTTTATTTTTATCCATGCTTTTACAAGTATTCCTGAAGTTTGCAAGAGTAGTAGGATCCCATGTTCTATTGTAAAAGTTCATAATAATTGTATTTCTGTTTTTTTCTTTTCTTATCTGTACAATAAAGTATAAAAATTAAAATTATTATAAAAAATTCATTTCTACGCATTTTGAGTTTCACTTTTCAGAGCTTATGCTTATGCCAACCCTTGTATATTCTGAATCAGACTAAAAAAATAGCACATTTTCTTCATACATTATGGTTTTTATGTGTCAGCTTTTTTATCAAATGCAATTGCTTTTATCAAATATTGAGGTGTTTCCAAATAATACATTTAGCTATTAAAATAACACATTTTAATATAGACGAAGAGGGTAATACTTTTGAACAAAATTCAAATTATTAGCTTATAACTGTAATTATTAATAAAAATTGGCAATGATTCAACTGAAGTTGTGATCATTTGACGATTATAATAAATGTAATTTTAATGAAAATAAATGTAACGTATTCCTATAGTCAAAAATAAACTTTTTTAATCATTACATAAAATTACATTAAAAATAAAGTAATTGGAGAAACCTCCACTTTTTCGCATCTAATTGATTTAAATTGCAGAATTAATATAGATTCTATATAACCTATCTATATTTATAAAATTTTGGAGCACAAAAATCCGAAAACTACTATTTATCAAAAAACATATGATAGTAATAATCTTTCGAACAGGATCAATTGCATAAAAAGTTAGCAAGACAATTGTTGAAAAATCAACGATTCAAATGGCCACGAGCGACAGAAAAAACATATTGAAACTGATTTCACTCACATAGTTCATATAATATTTTAACAATGTGCGATGAAGTAAATTTAAATATGTTTACGATTTCAAAAGCTGCACAACTATGCGTGATAATTTTTCATATTTGGTTGCTTATAGAAATAAAATAGATATATATTCAGAAATTCACAGAACATTTTGAAATCCTCTTTAGAACTGCAAGCTAAAAAAAAACTCAAAAAATTTAATATTTAAATGAAGCTTATAAGGAAAATAACTCTATATCTTCAATATAAATTTAACTTTAAGCGATATGAAATTTTCGTGGAATTCGATGCAATCAAATAGTATTCTTATTGTAATTTACAAAACATTAACAGTAATTATTTCATAAGCAAGTGCACATCTCACCCGAATAATATATTTACAATAAATAATGTCATTGCAAGTCGCATAAAACTTCAAAAATTGAGAAATAGGTTCTATTTTTTGAAGTAAACAAAAGTGTTCTAATATATGTGTCAGGAACTCAAAGGGATTGTTAAAATGTAAAAGTAGCAAATAAATGCTATCTTCTAAGGTATCGATGGATTTAATATTATTATTGTTTAATTTTATACTCCTGCGAATGCAGAATGTTAAAACTGAATTTATATAAGAAATCATTCCAGATTTTACTCCACAAGAATTTATTTCCCAAATGTAAATAATTACAATTTTGAGGGTCAAAAATTTAACAGGGGGAAACAGCACGTAGATCAATTCTACTTTACACACGTATGTAAAACTGAAACAGCTCTAACATTTAGAAATAATTCTTTAATGTGATATAACCATAAGAATTATGATATTATATGAAGATATAACATCTGTTTCATCATAACATTCACCGAAATTCATTCCTAAAATTGAAATGCAAATAAATTTTTAAAAATAAGCATTTCTGTAAAAGCGTGTCTATCTAAAAAATGTATTAATACAGAAGCCTAAAATTGTTTGAAAAAATCAACTCATTTAAAAATATTTTTCCTATATTTCAATTTATGTAACATACTTTATTCAAGATATTTTTATTCGTTTAGATACAAAACCCTAATAATTGCGAACGTTTATGATTTTATCTTTTTCGTTTCGCTCTGATATACACGTTTTTCAGATTTCTTATAAAAATGTAAGAGAGAAAGAGAAAATAGCTTTACATGGCATTTTATTACAGCCCACTCATTCACCGCTGATAAGTTTTTATACATCTAAAGTGTTCACTTAAACATTTTTCTAAGCAGACTAATTTTAGACTCGTTTTTTGTTCCAATAGAATTAAAAATGTTCTGTATTCAGTATTCTACACGGACGCAAGTGATTTACATATAAAATGTGGATAATTATATTGTTGGTGTTTTTTTTAAATTAGAGTATTTTTATAGTGTTAGAGTATATGATATCTTTTAAATTGAATACAAAGAAAATATGCTTGAAAGGAATAAAAAACGATACAATTAGGAAAAAATCCCTTTTTATTTTTCTTTATTTAAAAAAAAAATTATGAGTACAATTTATGTCATATTTCTAGTCATTTAAAATTTTTACTACCGACCAAAATATTTTTCATTGATAAGCCAGATATTTTTAATGCTATTTTTCGGAAATTTTATTTGATTTGAATTTGTGTTATTAATGTATATATCGATTTTCATCACAACTTACTTGCGCCAATATAGATCAATGCAAGATTGTACATAATCCATATTAATAACACGAACTAATGTTCAACAATCGTAGAACAAGATATAATTTATAAATCAAGAAGTAATTATTGTATATCACGATAAATAATTTTTTAATAAATTACAGATGCTATTTTTCACCAAAAACACATTTGAAACGTAACTATATATTTTTTATCAGAAAATATAAATGCGATTTAATATTTGGCAATGTAAATACCGCATGGTACATGACCTCCCCGGCACGATTCCAACATTGTTTTCCAAAGCATACTCGTCATTCCATGCAACAAATGATACTTTCGCCAATAGATCAGATCAAAATCAACTCACCTCATAATAATGCATATATTCTTAACACGAAAGATTCGTTTGAAAAATCGAGAGACACAGAAAGAATGTCTCGTTTAATCTACTAAATATCTCCCGTGTCTCTGAGGGAAAGACATCTTAGCAAGAGCCGCGTAGTAAAGGATGGTTATAAATAAGAACAGATGAAGAGACGTTTTTTTCCCCATCAGCACTTGCGTTCGAGAACCGTTGCCAAATAATCCAACATTATCTTAAATCCTATTATTTACACAAATGCATTTCGGTTGTTCGCTTCTATGCATACAACTGACGTATGAATAACAGAAAATGCAAGAAGTTTACTTAGAATAAATGAATCTAATAAAGGTAAGTTCCATCAATATTATTACAATTGGCATAAAATGAGCATAATTATTAATGTATAACAGCTGAGATATACAGCAAATGATTCTTTTGAAGACATTTTCAAACTGCAATTTGCAAAAATGGATCTTGAAATAAATTTTAACATTATAATTTTTTTCCAGGACAATATGAAATTTTCGCTTCCTCTGCCGCAATTGATTATTCATGAAGTTTCACAGTATAATACAGTTGTTGCACCAGATTGCTTCTTGATACCTAACCCTGAGTTGGGCTCTACCAATTAGATAGAAACTGCATGTGAAAATATTCGTTAATTTAGAAGCAGGGACCAAGCAGAAGACCCCCAACACTCGATCTACCACCCTCAGATGTATGTATCATTTCACACGGATGACATTGCGCCCACGACTTAAAGTATCTCAGCCTCTATTAGTGAACAAGACGAATCTTTAGTTTTCTATGAATTCGAACTCACTATACTTCCCGTTAACGAGAACGATCGCCCTCACTAACCAGACCACATCGTCTTCAATATAACACAATACCATATGATCTAATAATAACTTTTTAATTTATGTTGAAAATCATCTATGCACCTATGTCTGTCATAATCATTCTCAAATAAAGCATCCTATATTTCCAAAATGCAATTTTCTCCTGGGATAAAAAACGGAATCCGTTATAAATGCTTAAATAAACAATATCTTAAAGCGATAAAACTTAAAAGCAACTTAAGACTTTAATTTTGAACTGAGTATTAAAAGCGTAAAACAAAGCTATTTATATACTACATACGAAACACATCCTGAGAGGTATAAATGTATATCAAGAATAAAATGATGCTAGTTTACATAGTAGATGCCAGTTTGAATCCCATTTGGCAAGCAACGAATGATAAACAATGCATAAAAAAATAACCTTCATTTGGTTGGGGAAAAAATTGAAATACTTTTATTATATGGAATGAATGCAGAGAGAAACAGGAAGCGGAACAGCTATTATCAACCGTATAATGAAATGTTGCCCCTACATTATTCAGTCTACTGCTCTCAACATATTTCACACCGATAGAAAATAGAGAGTTAAGTCTACGTTTTTGGAATTTCCAGACAATTTCAAAAACAACATGCTTCAGAAATTATTTGTGACCTATCAACAATATTGTAAATAAAAATACAGTTTTAGATGCCAGAGGTCCAATTTAATCAATAAATTGCTCATTAAAGACATCATACAAAATTGTTATTTTAAATCATAAAATGCTAACAATTTTGAAAGCAAAACATTTATTTTTTGCCCAGTGTTTTTCACACATGTCGTATAATTAATTATTACCTTTAATTATTTTACTTATATTTCAGTTGAATCCATCAATAAATACGTTACAGAAATGATTTACAATATTTAAATGAATAATCCCATATGAAGATATTTTCGATATTCAATAATGTAAAAAAATAATGAAAATATCCAAGTCAATTACAGAGCCCAAATCACTAAATTACATTACGAAATCACTCAGATGTTGCGTGAAAATCAATTAAAACATGGTACTCCTGGTAAAGAGAAAAAAGAAACAAACTTCTTCCTTATAAAGGCAAGCCGTTTGCAGGCACTGCTGCGGTGAAGCAACATCTTATTTATGAATCACTTTCACAAGTCGGATAGGTTCTCTTCCATAAAAGGAAAGAATAAGTTCGTTACGAGTTGCTTTACTGCCCCTGACACGAATTACAAAACGTTAGAGTAGGAGATAATAAAATAGGGCTTAATTCTCTTGGTCACTACTGTAAGTATCGATTCTCGCGATTATGCTTTCGCAATGGTCGTTAGTTGTTTTTCTCTTATAAATTTTTCCATCACATGTCTTATATCGACCGCCTTCACTTCCGACCTTATTAAGAATTTTAAATCAAGGATAATTTAAATGATACAAAAGATTGTACACTTATTTAATTAAAATTGTATAAATGCACTTTTATTAAAGTATTTGTTTTATCATACATATGTAAGTATTTTTTTAAAAAAAAACAGACATCTTAATTAAGCGAAATAAGAAACTTTTACTTTAATAAAGACAGGTGTACGATTATATCATTTTTTTAAAAAGCAACCGAAACAGTTGTAATCTTATCAATGAAAAATACTGTTTCCATGGAAACCAATGAAGCGTTTCGGGAGAACATCCGTATAACTGATAAGCAGATTAAAGGTGTAAATCAGGAGCTACTATACACAAATGAAAAGTGAAGAAGATTTCAACATTAAAAAATATCACTCAGTCATGAATTTTAATTATTTTTAAATAAAATATTATCACTGGCTAACTAGAAAACCTTTATATATAAAATTGTTGGCAAATTTACTTTTGTACTAAAAGAATACTTAAATTTAAAATACTGTATGCTGCTTATTCAAAGTAACTTTAAAAAATATTCTCATTTGTAAAATTCATAGTTTTATCTCGTATCATAGATACATTTTTTTTATACATAAAAAGAGTTCATTTCATAAAATTATGATTGCAACACCATAACTTTAAAATACATTTTTTTATTGTAGGTTATAAAAAATGCATGAAACATTGTATTAAATAAGCAATTTTAATAAATTGCTTAAAAAATAAACAAATTTATATATATATATATATATATATATATATATATAATTATCACTAATTATTTTAAATAAAAATATACACAGGAATTGTATCATTCAAAATAAATTGAATGGAAATTTTCCTAGCAGTTTCATGAGAAATTTTCTAAAAAACATTAAATCTATACTTATCAAACGAAAACTACATATCCTAATTTTCAAATTTCAGGGAGAAATCTAATTTTTTATCACTCATTTCATCCACTCAGGTCTTCATTTTTGGATACTGATTTTATAATTCTCCATTTCGTTGCTGGTTATTTTTAACACAGGAAAGTATTTTTAAACACAATTCTAACAATTATCCAGATTTTATCTATTGGTTAGTTTTTTGATTATGCAATTCTGTACGAGTTCTGCATTTGGTGGTCCATAGTAAAAATTTGAAATAAAATAAGAAATGAGCAACTTACCCTATTCGTTCTTATTTTCTTACGCGTATCGCTTGAATCATAATTCTTATTAATTCTCTTCACAACATGCACATCATTATCCACAGTGTCTGTTGACAGGACGGAATGATGGTTGTGGTTGTGATGCGTAATATTTCTCGTTTGAGTTCCATTTTCTCGCCCGTCCAAGGAGGAGGTCATG
The DNA here is from genome assembly GCA_037975125.1 of Latrodectus hesperus. NCBI lineage: Eukaryota > Metazoa > Arthropoda > Arachnida > Araneae > Theridiidae > Latrodectus > Latrodectus hesperus. The sequence continues at coordinate 15,228,020 of CM075858.1, read as the reverse complement.
GAGGCCACTGACGACGATCGTATCGCATCGTGCTGGGTACCAGACGTGCGGACAGGCACTTTTTGATCGCCTCTGGTCAGTGTTGTCGTCTTCCGGATCACACGTGAAGTGTGCACGGTCCGAAGACCGGACCGATTGTGGGCCGTCCGGAACACTTCTTTTGATTCCTGTGATGCCGAAGCCATTTGCGATCGGGACTGGTGATGATATACAGACATGTGTCGGTCCATTCCGACAGAATCAGCCGGATCCGGTAAATTATCGGGATCCTCCGGTTCACGAGCCCCCTTCACAAACAGTCGCGCACCTCTTACGAAAGAATACATTCTTCAGACGGAAGAGTCTTCTTCAAAAAAAATCCATGCACACGTAGAGGCGAAATGTGAACTGAGCAGTCCTTTGTGTATGCGTCGTCTCGTGCGAATGTTGTTGTGAATTTGTGAGACTTAAAGTGTCAAGAGCGTCCACTGCCACGTATGGTTGCCGGCTGGTTCCGTTTTCGTACAAAAGTCGGCTGACATCATGTAAGGATCTTAAATAGATTGCGTGATGTTGCGGAGGTGAGATCTCCCCCAAAACTGGTTTGGCCACCGGCTAGCAATTCGCTCAACACCACAGTCGCGGTGGCCGGGTCACGTGGTTTACCTACTCACGGAGAGAGCGTTTCGTTTCCCTTACCTGGCTTATACTTCACAGGGATAACAATGCATGACTACTAGCGCTATCTATCGTCCTTCAGAAATAATAAAAAAAGTCGAAACAAAAACTTATTATTTAATCATTAATATTTTATTTTTTAATTTTGGGTTCTTTTTAATATATAGATATTAATTTATATAATTAGAAGTAATTCAAATTTCAAATAAGATCAGTACTTTATTCACTAAAACATCACGCAGAATTAACATGCATATCTCAAAAAACCGTATCATATTTAAAATGTTTATATAGATGATTATATTTCAATTCAGTTTAGATTAATATCCGTAAAAATGAAAGCTGATACTTTTTGTGGGAATACTCTTTGATCACGTTTTAAATTCACCATATTTTAGTTAAAGATGCATATTTTTAACTATTTCAAAACAAATTTTAATAGAAAACAATAAATGAAAAAAAACAAGAATTTAGAAATTTAAGACTATAAGAATTATTGAATAATTATAAATAATGACCAAAAATATCAGGCATGAAAATGGGAAACTAAGGATTTTGGTTATATATTTTTCTGAAGAAACTTTTTTCTCTTGGTAAACAAAAATAATATATAAATTGCTTCCATATATGTTGGAAAAAAATTCTCTTGTTTCAGATGTAAAACAATGCAAGTACAAAAGTAGCAATCGAACATTTGGTGATTAATGATTTATAAAAAAAAACTATCAAGCACAATTTTATTTTATAAGCAATATCTATAATTGCGGCTTACAATACACAAATATTTTGTGTATGATGAAAAATGTCATTTTTTTAACAATAAAAATAATTGTGTCATTGTGCAGAACGTTCAGTTTTCATAGTTAGCACTTTAAAAAATATTCTCTCTTCAGAAAACGAGTTTAAAATATTAAATTATTATACAATTAGAAAATTTACTAAAAAGTGTATTAAATGCAGCCCACTTTTGACTTTAAAAAATAAAAAGCGGAAAGCTTTCTTAAATATCATGCACACAGTAAAATATTTATGTATTTTGAAATTTAAAAAGTGACCACACAGACAAATTCTTTACATTCAGGCATACATATAAATATACATATAAATACTAGGAAACAGTTTTTTTGTTTTTTGACGCATTTTTCCTTTCATTTTAAAATTTATGAATATACAAAATAATGTGCATTAAAATGAGGTAAAAGAGAGATTACTCTTAAGAAATATTGTATGCGTATCGCCTAAATTTTCTAAACGTCGCCTATCATGCAGACGGGAATGTTAAAATAAATCAAATCGTGATTATAAGCACAGTAGCATACGCGGTTTCAATTCATACTTTAGCCATGAAACTATGAAAATCGTGTTCATATTATAATTTAAAACACAATGGCAACAGGAAGTTAAAATAAAAATCTTAGTTGTAAGCCATCATTCATTTATGCAAGCGAGACTTTAGGTCTTACCAAATACTACAATATCTATAATGGAATAAAAATATTTTTTGAGGTAAAGAAACTTGAAACAAGTAAAAATGTTGTAACTTGACTGTAATATCGTGCCAGTGAACGGTTTCCCAAATACATGAAGTCTTGCATATTTCCAAAACACTTCATAAACAACGATCAGATGAATATGTCATAAGCAAACAAACTTTCCTCTATAATTGTGCAATTAGGTATATAAAAATATGACAGAATAGAAATTCGTAATGATTTTCACGAAACAAGTATAAGTAATTACGAGAGAGAATTTAGCATAATACTTCCCCTGACTTATTTCACGAAAGCAGTAACGATTTATAGCATAAAAGCGAACCGATACGAATTAGATCAAAATTTATATCGAAATTTCTATAGCCACATTTTTGACTTAATTCTTTAAAAATACTACTATTACTCATAAAGATTTTTTAAATTTTAGTTAATTTTTCGAAATGTTTTATCTTTTAATGTTTAACAGGAAACATAATATAAATTTTTATTTTAGTAATTTAATATTAGAGATGTGCGTGGAAAATCAAATCTGCTGGAAAGATTTATAATACAAAATGACTAATGTAATTTTTAAATTAAGAAAACAGTGTAAAATATAGTTTACAATAATTAAATACATTTCAAATATTATGTATACAATTAAAAATACTCTTAGAGAGATCTTTCCCACTTACCATCTGAAAGATAGTGAGTGAGAGTTATGTAAAACCTGAAAATTAAGTGCGATATTCAAAATGTCATAATGGCTCACATTGCTTTGAATGAATAATGGTTATAACTTTTATGATATAAATTAAAATAAAATTAAAACTATATAAACAATTTATAAGAATATTTTAAAATAACCCTTAAAATATTTTAAAAATAGTCGACATGTTACTAAACGTCTTTAAAACAGATTTTAAATGAAATTCATTCTACATATGGAAGTAAACACTGTTAACAGAACTTGCTCTGTCTAGTAAAGATTTTTACGATTGCAATAACAATTCACTCAATTTGTAAATTGATTTTTTTACACTGTTTGTAATTATTTTTCGGAAATAAAATAATGAATGTAATAAAATAAAATCACACTAGGTTTAGAACTATTAGAATATCTTTTAATTTTAAAATGAAATAAATCTAAAGTGATTAAATGAAACATAACTCTGTCGTAAGCATTAGAGATATAATTTAGTTTGTCAATCAGCGGTTATTTTTTGCACACGAGTGCTAATTAGACAGGAACATAGTTTATATATAAAAATGGTGATTAAAATTAGACAGGAACATAGTTAAGAAAGTGGATTCTATACGATATAAACATCCAAGTTCGAATTTATACGTTGTTTAATAATTTCAATTCAATATTACATATTATTGCAAAATATTTATTAAATAAAACTTTTCCTCGCATTGACATGGAGTAACGATAGGCAAACTTTCGAATCTTAGTGATAATTTAATCATAACTTTATATAACGCCCACACCACAATGAGCAAAAATTTCTAAAATTTTCATTTTTAAATTATACGGGAATGTTGATTTTAATAATATAACAATCTATCTGTATTCAGTACAATAAAAACTGGAAAATATTTATTCAGTAATAAAAATAAAAAATTAAAATCGATTGTATTATAATAGTAGAAGATTTAACAGCAATAATAAAACATTTAAAACGTGTTTATATTTTGATAAGAATTCCTATTAAAGAATCCATAACAAAGAATGAATAAATAAAAAGATTATATTTTAAAAACGTAAGAATGTATTCATTTTAAATATAGCAAAATTATAAATATTTGCAATTACTAAGTTGAAAAAATTATGAAATGAGTAAAAAAGTAATGAATTTCTTGTTTAAGAACAATATAATTTAAAAAATTTCATTTATATCTAAAAAAAAATCGACAAGGATTTCTACCTTGAGTCAGGGTCGCTCATAAAATTTATGGATCTTCAAACAAAATTTGTGTTTAATGTTTATCAAATTTCTTACACGTAAGTAAAAATTTTCACACAGATCCTATGTATTCCATTCAACAATATTTGTTCAGGTTGCACCATATTATGGCGATTCTACTAGGTGTCTTCGGGTTCGAAATGTAATAGATTATTTTGCCGAAACTTACAATTGCAATGGAATTAATTGAATAGCATATAGATTTATTATTCCTCATCTAGCGATAGCTAATGTTAAAATATGTAATTAACAAGATACAAGGGAAAAATGAATGTTTACAAAAAATAATAACCCAGTTGTATGACAATATTCTTCATGCGCAAAAGAAAACTTATGTTGCCAGCTTCTACAAGAGAATTTTAATCTTGTAGAATTTAGCATAAGGTTCTATTCTAAAAGATTCTTGATATTAATGAAAGGTGAATAATTCAGAATATGAGAAAGTTTCGAATGAAAATGTTTTGAAGACACAATAAACCTTAGTAAACAAATCAGATAAAAAGGCAATTAAAAAAAAACTATTTAAAAAGTATATAAAATAAACGAAGAACACCTGTACAGCGCAAAAGTTTTATTTTATGCAGTAGTTAAGTTATATTCTAACATAGAATATAAATTCGTAATTGATCAGAATAATTCACTTATGAATGAGAAATATTCAACAATTATTCATCTTACTGAACTATTGTGAAAGTTCTCTATTTAAGAAAACTAAACAAAATTACGGCAATCGTGCAAATTGTCAGTCATGAAAATAGTTATAATTCTAAAAGTTAAAATTACTTTAAAATACAATTATAAGCTAATTCGAAATATGTAAAATAAACGGATGTCCAAAGCAACCCTTCAAAAAAAAAAAAAAAAAAAAAACTTTAAAGACAGCCTAGCCATTGAATAATTCCAATTTTTCTGCTTAAGAATTTTTGGTCATGGTAGTAAAATGACAACTTTCAAGGAATTTCAAACGTTTGGAATATTTCATTGTGTATGTGAATTATTCCAGAAGTCTTTTATAGTGAATCATGAAAGTTTAATAACTTTCAGGAATATTTGCTTCTACAGCAATGACAAGAAATGGAATAAAAATATACGTGAATAAATAAAAAACTTCGTTCATAGAAATTTAAAAAAAGTTATTAATATAAATTTTTATAGTCTCATTTTATTTTCACATAATGCTACAAAAATATATTTTGAATGTATGCCAAGCAAAATTATTAAATTAATATTAGAAGTATTAAGCCTATATTAAAATTTAAGCAATAAATAAATTTAGTCTCCATGTTATCTTAACAGATGTATGTAAATGCTTAAAACTAAAGCAGAAATAGCAATATGGCAGGTAGAAAGAAAAATGACAAAATTGTGTGCAATGTTATTGAGCGGTAAATCTTTTTCTCCTCCCTTCTACGAATCCCACTCAATGAAAGACGCCTCTTCTTTTTGAAGAAAACGTCATCTAATTGTTTTCACCATATTTGGAAATATGATGTTCAGTGTCAATGACAGCCATTGAAACATTATTGATAAATTTTTTTTAACTTCAAAACAGAAATTTCATAAAAAGTCCCAATAATTAAAAAAAAAAGAATCAGAAGAATTCAATTACAGAATGCTCTGTTGCAACACAGACTATAAAACACACACATTATATATATATATAATAGAAAAACCTATCAAATATCCAATATTTGTAAGGCTAAATAGAATTGAATATGCTCAATTATATATAATCTCCATCAAATAATTAACATACATCTTATTTTAAGAAAATACAGTTTATTGGAAGTTTTTTTAATATCTAATATGGAACTATTTAATATCCAAAATAAACTGACACGCTTGAATTGTTTTTCAAAGCAACTGTAATAAGTTATCTAAAATGATTAATATAACTTTAACAATGCATTAAATTTGTTAATGAGCATCATCATACAAAAATTTTTAAAAAAATTAGTAAAATGCACACAAATTAAAAAAAAACTTATGTCATCTTGGATTCATCAAGCACAGAAATAATGGGACACCTTTTGCATTCAAATAATATCCTCTATCGGTATGTTGCATATATTGTACATAGAACTCAATAGGATCCTAAGTTATATTCTATTTGGTCTATATTTCTAAAAATGCATTTACAAATTAAAAAGAAAGAATAATTTTTGTTTTCACTACCATTTTCATCATATTTATAATATAAAAATTTAATATGTAATATATAATCCAACAATACAATGAACAAAAATATTCTCCCTCGAATTTTTGTATCAAAAAGTATTGATAATTTTGGTACAATCATTTTAAGAATTTGATGTTTTCTGATTATTAAAATTCCACTGAAGAAAAATGCGAGCAAAAACAAGTCGTTCCAAATTTTTTATCGTATGTTTTCGTAATCAGCCTTGAGGAGAACGATGGCTAACTGAATGCAATATTTCAAAGAGAACACAAGAGACAGAATTGATTTTCAAGGGCAACGTGTGGGTCCCTGTTCCGGTTTCTGCCCGAGAGTGTAGGCAATGTTTCAACAGAATTTTAACCCGTTCCTCGCCCACAACAAAAGAGTGTCGGTGTCCCGTGTATATGTCCAGTCTCTAAGCTTTTTCGATTATAACAATCACTTTTTTAGAGTGATAATCATTGGATTAAACATGCTTGCAAATGGGGAAAAAATAAAGCTACAATAATATTTAATTCCGGATGAAATATTAAAGAAAAAGTTAAAATACGAATCAAAATACTTTACTTCATAAGTACTCAAATGCCGAATAATGAGAAATCATCGTAAAAATACAATAATCCAAACTTAATAAAAAAAAATTATATACATCGATATATCAAACAGGATTATATAATAGTCTTTCCTTATTTTATTTATTTATTTATTATGTTGATGGATTAATTTTTACATTAAAAGGGAAATTATACTTACAAATGATAGTAAAAATTTTTAACATAAAAATTCACAAATTTTATACCAGAAAATTCAGAATTTACTATAGATTTTGGAATCTCAAGAGAGGGAAGCTTTTGCATAAAAAATACGTCATAAGCTTTGTAAATGAATTACATAATTTTGCAAAATATCGAAATAATTCGATTAAATTTATTACATTTTTATACAGCTTCACTTAGCAAAAACTTATTCATGAAAAAAATGTGCACCAAACAATTTGATTAATTTTTTGTTGAATAAAAACTCAAACATTTTTTCAAAGTTATCTTCAATTAGTAAATTAATCTAATATTTTATGAACATAAATACAAAACTAAATAATTTAATATAATTTCATATCATCACAACGAGGTATAGCACTTATCTTTTTCATTAAGAATTCTTCATATTAAAATCTAATACCCCTACTTAAAATTTTTTGATAAGCTTTGAAACTGGATTGACTAGTGAGTTATTTGTAAATGAAAATAATAAAGTTTAAAATATATAATAACTTTTAGCAACTATTTTCTTCAATTTGAAATGTTTATTCGGTGAAATAAATATTTAGAATATTTTTAAACTCCAATAAATATTTCATTTTTATTAAATTCCTGGTCCATGATGCAAGGCAACACATTTCTTCTGATTTTTATAAGTTACATATTATAAAAATAATAACCACCCATTCAATTTTGAAAGCACTTTATGCAATAGTGAACACACTGTAAGAGAAATAATTCAATCAACCTTTTTTGAAGTTATCAATATTTATTACTTCTCTTAATAAATGAAAGTGCTGTAATATTGGAAAAATATCATTTAGAAAAAATGCTCTAAGACGTGTTTCTTATTTGAGTGAAATACCACACAAACACTTATTATTTAATTTAACAACTTTAATATTAAGTAACGGGCTTTTTTCCATTATTATCGAGTGATTTGTAAGATTTGAGAAACTTGATTTTAAATTTGAAAATATTTGAATGCATCTCAATACAAACAGAAATTGAATTTGATTCATTGAAAAATTTTAAACGTTTGAATAGACTAATTAAAAAAATATTGAATCATCCGCAGATGACGAAAGAGGAAGAAGATTCCATGTTTTTAATCAACGATTTAGTCAGAAAACCAACTCAATTGTGGGTTAGCCGAAACATCAGAATCGAAAGATCAAGTAGTCGCCCACGAAAGCTTGTCACACGCCTACTAAGGCGATTGCCCTTTTTTTATTTTGGTAAAAATAAAAAAAATTGACGATAAAACAAAAATGTACACCCAAAATTCCGGTCTTTTAAGGCGTGGCGCATGTAAACATGAAAATGTTTGATTCCGCCTACGTTCCTAAAACAAATGTGACGTAAAGTTTGCGGACTGATTCAGAAATATGGACAAACAGAATTATCTGGTAGAACTGACAAAGGTGTGGGTAGTTGTACACGTTGAGATATTTGTACACAAAGGTGCAACCCACATCAACACATACCGATATAGTTTTGCTTTGACCCTGATCGAAAACTATACTACTGGAGCAAATATAGTTTCTAAGAAAAGATTTTTTTTTTATTTCAAACGCAGCAGGCGAAGCGAACACAGTTCTATCGCCAGGAAAGTGGATACAGAGAAAAATACAAAATAAAGAATAAACAAGAAAAAACACAATATATGCACAGTTATGGCCTAAGGCCGATAAGAAACTCTCCTGCCTCCCAATAGCAGGAGTAGAACAGAATTTTCATTAAATACTTGATATTAATGAAATTTAATTGAAATAGAAAATGTTAAGCTGCACAGTACTTGGATACAATTCGTTAACGATTTATACCATCACAAAAATAGGCACATGAGTTAATTCACTTGAAACATACACGTTCCTAAGTGTGAACTTCAATATTTGCATAGAAATATTAGAATTGTGAAAAAAGAAAATATGCACAAAATCATTAATATGAATTGGAAACCAATAAATTGAAAATATTTGAATGCAAGTAAATGTAAAGAAGTTAGATACTTATAACTTGTTAAAATTAAATTTTTACAAGTTATAACTCTATTTAAATTCTTAATTATTTTATAAAAAAAATTAATCAATTTATTTCTGTATTAAACTATTATAATTCTGTATTTAAAAATCGATTTTAAGATTTTTACTTTGAAAATTTAAAGAAAATATCTTAAAAATGAAAAAAAAAAAGTTTTCAGATGAAAAAAGTGTTTTCAAGTTTTTCTGGATAGAAAAAAAAACTATTATTAAAATTTTCCCAGTGATACTTAATCGCACTAATAAAAGAAAACGTATTTTACCTGAAAAGAAGTTTTATATATGTATATATACATATTGTGTAAAAGATTTAATTTCGAGATTATGTTGACAAATTATAGAAATACAAATAGGATATGGTTTCTTTGTCGCTCTCAACGGTCATTTATTGCAAGCGAGGGCTAATTAGACCAGGACCAAGTTTTAAATGGACCACTAGCATCAAAGCCCAAGGTGGGATTCGAACTTACGAACTGTTGAAAGGAAGGCCTGAAAGCTATCATTCCGTGGGCAACTCAGCAAAAAAACAACTATGGAGTTTTTATATAATTATATATATGTATAAATGTGTGTAATTGATAATAAGGCTAAAATTATAAATAAGAAAAGCTAAATTTACAACTAACATTTAAAATGAAACTTAAAATTGACATAAATCTAATAACTTGACAGATTCAGGGCATAAATTAACAAATAAGTTTAGATGTTTATTCACGAACAAAGGATAAATATTTAAAAAAAAAAAAAAAAACGAATAATAAGAAGTACATTGTGGTTATGCTTAGCGTGCATGTAATTACAAAATGATTAATTTGTTTGTTCATCAAATCCATTTCGACATTTACATTACTTTAATCATTTTGAATAATCTATTATATAAATAGTGATTTAACATTTGGAAAAGTTACATACCATTATCGCATTAGGATATTAATCAGATTTAACCACACATTATAAATTATTTATAAATTATATTATTCGTAAAATAATTTCTTATATTAAAATAGCTGTATTTTAAAGTATAAATCTAAAAGTATATGGAAACATCCAATCATATATACAAGAAAACACACACTCACACTGCCACTTTAAAAGATTTTTGAGAAATATAAGGAACTACGATTTTAAGTGAATTCTGAGCGACTAAAATCACATCCACGGAAGGATTTTAATCCTCATACCATTGTAAACCACCATTCAATATCTACAACAAAAAAATTTATGCTTAATAATCCATTAAAAGTTTGTGTAAAAACCACTGATGTTAATTAATTCCTTAGTTAAGTATTATTGCATAAATTCAACAAAAATCATTCAACCTATTTAAGGTCACTTTAATCCTTTTCAAACTGAGTTTATTGCCATCGCATTTATAAATCACAAAAATGCTAATAGTTTTAGTCAGCAAGTAGAAAAAAATGTTCATGGTCACGGTAAGATACCCACATGCACTTTCTCTTCATTTATTTCTCAAACCTACCTGAAGTCACTCCCACGATTAATGTCTTTAGCAGCATGAAATCTTAAGCGTGGCGCCATCTGTTGATAACTGCTGAAATTTGTTGAATTTGATTTGGGATTTTTAAGTCAATTAATAATATTTACATAGAATTTTAAAACGGGTGAATTTAAAACTCTAAAGTAAGATAGAAAGCATTTATAATAAATGAAGTTTTTTTATTTGCATCATGATCCTTGAGAAAAATGTTAGTTAGGGTATAATATTTATAAACATGCAAAAATTAAAATTAATAAAGATAAATATTTTTACACATAAATATTCTAATCCATGTTTTTAATTGGGTAAATTAAATTTTTATTCATTTTAAAATAATTAAAATAACATCCTCATATTTTTAAACATTAACGAATATTTATGTAAAATAGTTTGCTTGTTTCCTTATAGTACTAAAAGTAATAACATGAAAAAAATATTAATGATTTACTACTTCAAAACATAAATATTTTACTAAAAGACTAGGAAAATATCAATATAGAAAGGTCATACAAAGCACCATCCCTCCAGCACTGTTATTTTTTAATAATGCACTTTCTTATAAATAGGGTTATATTCGTCTCATATTTCCTCCTAAAATAAGCAATGATATTTAAGATTAATAAGCTACTGAGAACGGAACAAGAAACGAAACACTACAGTCTAAATACTGTATAAGTTGCACTTCATTCTGGCACTATTTAATTTGTGACACAAATTCATGCAATAAACAAGCGATATTTACTCAGTGGTATTTTATGCGATATATAAAGTCAAAACATCAGTAAATTGTTTTAAAAAATTCGACACATTAAAGAAAATTTTTACTTATTCAATACTCATGGGTAACTGGTCTTTCATGCACAATAGGTTGTACTTCGAAAAATGAATATAGTAATAAAATAATTTTATTTTTCACTGTCATAAGGAAAATTCCATTTAATCTAATTTTTGAATCCCATTAATAGGAATTTCGATGAAGTGAAATTTTCATTATGAAAAAAAAATTGAATTTTAGAAAAATTCTGTGATGACGAAAATTTTATTTTTTAAATAAATACGTTGCTTCTCCTCACCATTACGAAATGCATCTTCAAAAATTCCTTGCAATATTCACTTTTTAATAATAATATTCATATAAATGATACATTTTCCCATGTGCTTTATATTTTTATGTACGCATAATCTTACATTTTTATTTTTGGAAAGTTAAATTTCATAAGACAGATTGGGACTAGGTTTTATTGAAAAAGCGAGATTTTTTTCAGCTCTTTTGTTACTTTTAAGAAGTTTATTTATCTGCGTTCAATTTCTCTTTATCTGAAACGAATAAACTGAGGAATGTGGTTCTGTATTTTTTGTTCTAAGTTTTTTTTAATCATGAAGAAAAAAGTAACCTTTAATGAATGCCAAATATTTTAGTTACATGAATTATTTTCAAAATTTTTTTAACTTAATCAGTTCGGAATTCTCACTTCGAAATAAGAATTCGAATGAAAAAAATTATATTTAAAATGAAATTATGCATCAGGCGTTTTTCACTTTGATTCATTATGAAATATATTTCAAAGTGAATCTCATTTCCCAAGTTTATTTCGAAAATCATTAATTTTATTGTGGCGTAAATTTAATACAACGCATAACCTTTGGAGGTTTATTTATTTACATTTAGACATATTTGACATATAATCAGGGCCTGACTTAGCCTAATTGGGACCTGGAGCAAAAACTTCTTTGGAATTCCCCTCTACTTTACTACTTCAGTAACGAAGAATCGAGCTCAATAGAGGTATTTAAATTTTTCACTTTATTATATAAATGTACATAACAAGAAAATTGATTAGAACCTAAAATAGCTGTAAGCCCCCTCCCTCTAATGGTCAGACGAAATATCGTTTTCTTTCCATTTAATTGATTTTCAGATAATATAACTGAATTTTTCACAGTTGATAATTAAAATACATAGTTAATAAACATATCGCAGAAATATATGAACTTTTTATACGCTCCCGAGTTGTAGTTTTCTGACTGTTAACTTTGTCATCTAGCTGAAGCAAAAATTCATATCCTAGTTGACATTACGCTAGAATTCCGCTACATTTTCGGATTTACGATGGCTCAATTACGTCAATCATAAACTGCTATTTCGTAAACATATCACATTTTGCGATGCATAAAAACAGGCTTTCATTGGCCAAATTTGTCCACTGTAATTTCGAAAAATTAGGTGAATTCCGCCAAAGCCACGGTTTTTTGTGTTAATACGATAGATTAATAAAGAACCTAACATAAAACTGATGGATTTTACTGTGATATTTTGTTTAAAAAATGTTCATTACAGAAAGAAACGTAAAATAAACCTTCTCTATTTCATTCAGAAACACCTTGAGCAACTGGCTGTTATGCCCCGTGTGGCAACTCAGCCACAGTAAATCCCTAAAAAGGGAATGAGAATCGCATCTTCCCTATCCGATGGCGAATAGTTGCTATTTGGATGCGGTCGTATGAAGACCGAATTGGCGCCAGTGTATTATGGTGTGGAACTCATTTTATGGAAATTAATTATAAAAATTGTTATTTATTAAATTGTTATTGTTAGATTGTTAAAATAAAATATTGAAGACAATCGGACTTATTAATGAATATAATCACGCAACCAAGACGTAACGCAACACCCTGACCTCAGTTTGGCTCAGCCGATAATTATAAAAGTTTATTCTATTTCAATACAATAAACATTTTCCATAATATTTTAGTATTTGCAGAAAACAATATGGCAAGTGGATAACGTTCCCATAAAATAAAATAAAATAAAAATTCCTAACTTAAACTTACAAACAAAAAATAGAAACGAAAGTGAAACAACCCAGTTTTTTTATTTTGAAACCCACACCTTGCAGAAACCTACGCTTCTTTTGCGAACCGAAGGACCTAGCCTCAATTCACGCCTCATTGAACAGCGCCCACATGGGAGGATGTCAGCAGCAATAACACTCATTTTGAAGAATAATATATAGGTCACTTAATATTAAAAGGGATAATTTTCAGAGACTTTTTCAGTCTCTTTCACCAAGAATTTTAAGAATAGTGACTTCAGATAAGGAAGTAAAAGAATTTATCAAAAAAGAGACTGTCATAATTATCATTCAACTCCCTCCACCATTATAATAAAACTAACGATACATATATGAAATGTTACAGCAACTTAAATAACGAAATGAAAATAAGAATAGAGAAATACACACTAACTTCTGCATAGCATAAATGGATCAGAGAATAGCCTCCTAAGTTCTAGCATGATTTTTATCACATGCACAATTACTCAATCGTTGTATATTATTTTAGAAATAAATTCTGAACTATGTTCGGTTGGTCTGATGTCTACGGTGATTATTTGCACGCAAATTAATTGGACTGGGACCTAAAGATTGTGAATTTTGAGCCGGTCGAGATGCAATTCAAACCAACGAACTATTGAACTGAAAATCAGAGTATTAGCCATTCAGTTGCCTGTTAAGAATGAAAATAAGTACTATCCTTGATAGAAACCTACTATCCACACATAATGCGCTCAAATGCTTTTTCTAAAAAGAATAACACTCCATATATAAAATCATAGAAATACACTGCTGGACAACTGCTAAGGACGGATAACATTATCATCCATAGCAACCACAAAATGAAAGGAAGCAAAATGTGGAAAATTAGAATAAGTGCGGGATATAGTAAGAAGTATGCGTATGCAATTTATTTTCCACGTCTGTTCATCACGTGATAGCGTTCATAAGAGCTTAAAAGGTTTTGATGTGTGTGGACAGTTGTTGTTTCAAGTCAAAGTTTTACAGGAAGGATTTCATTGACGAACTTGAAATTTTATAGCATGTCTTACCCGACATCACTTAGATGATTATATGCGTGGCCGAATTATTGGAAAGATCGAAGAAGGGCGAAAAATAACAGATGTTGCCAGGGAGTTCGACATCGCTCACAGCGTTGTTTCACGGCTGTGGAAGTCATTTAAAACTATTGGAATGTGTAGTAGGCGGCACGGGGGAGGTCGTGTTAGAAGTACGACGCCTGCAGAAGACAGATATATCGTCCTATCAGCAAAAAGGAACAGGCGCACCACAGCTCAGCAGGTGGCAAATCAGTTTCTTGCTGCCTCAGGAAAGCAAATCTCCCGAAAAACTGTTGCCAGACGTTTGAGGGGTGGAGGACTATACGCCCGCAGACCTGTTGTGTGTGTCCCATTGACCAGACAGCACCGTACTGCCTGTTTGCAATGGTGTCGTGAGCATCGCAATTGGACTGAACAGGACTGGGCATGCGTACTATTCTCAGATGAAAGTAGGTTCAGTCTGTCATCGGATAGTAGACGCCAACTGATCTGACGCGAGAGTGGTACTGCTTATCGTCCAGAAAATATCCAGGAAAGGGACCGATATCCGACATGCAGTGTCATGGTGTGGGCCAGCATCATGATCAATGGCCGCACGCCCCTACATGTGGTTGTGAATGGGACTATGACGGGCCCATTCACATTCATTAATGTATATCGATATATACATTAATGAAGTTCTACTTCCTCATGTTCGCCTTTTCCGTAGTGCTGTCGGTGATAAATTCGTTTTTATGGACGACAACACAACATGTCATCGGACACTCCCTGTTCAAGATTGTCTAGACAGCGAGGGTATTCAATGCCTCGTATGGCCATCACGTTTTCCAGATCTAAACCCCATTGAAAATGTGTGGGATGCTTTGGGGAGGCAAGTTGCTGGTCGAAACTATCCTCCGACAAACAAGAACTCCCTCATCCGTGCACTATTAGAGAAATGGGATAATTTGCCTCAACAGCTGCTGGATAATGTTGCAGAAAGTTTGATGCGACGTATGGTATGTTGCATTACACTCCACGGTGGACATATCTCGTACTGATACCTTTCTTCAAGGTGCTTGCTGATTATTAGATGCATTGTTCCATTTTTCCGCATGCACAACAAATGAACATTTTTTTTCTTTCAGATGTTTCACAGCTTTTGCACTTTCCAGAAAAATAAATATTCTTTATTCTAATGTCTGAACAGTGGCAATTATATTTTATCCTACTAGGCCTCATGTCTCGCTTAATGTTATGCTACATTGCAATTTGTGATCCGTCCTTAGCAATTGTCCAACAGTGTATAAAAGCTGTCACGTTATTTTGCTGTATTCAATAAATTATGGGTATTACATACATTACGCGTATTGTATACATTATGCGTAAACTATTAAAAAATGTTTTTCATACAGTTAGTTTTTGTAAGGTATGTGACTTCGGTGGCTTAGTATTGTATTGACAAATAGCTTTCACAGCGAACTTTGCGATTCCAAACAATTTTAGTCCAGCGAAGTAAAATATGCGTTAAATCATTGGATCGATCACTCTGCTTTCGCAAATCTAACGAGAAGACATACTGCAAAACTTATTAATCATGCAAAAGAATATCTTCCATGAAAGAATTTTATGCAACAAATACGGTTGAGAAAGAAAAAATGCAATATTCAAAACATATTTTAGGTTGCTTATAAACAAAAATTAATGCTGTAGTATTTTATGAATTAATATAAATTTAACATTTTTGAAGTAATACCCAGGAAAAGTTTTAAGTACTATTACCAGAATATTATAAAGATTATACAGGGCTCATCAAGGCCTAATAGTAGGGCAGTGTACTTTGGAGCATAAAATATTGAGTATGATTCCAGCTACCATTGAAGAAAGGTCGGTGGTTATTGCTCTTTTTGCTGCTAGAATGTCTGTCAGTGTGGGTGTTAAGGAGTTTTCCTCTAGTTTCTCTTCTCATGCGACATCAGAATACGGGACACTATGAAATCTTCCCGGAAGACATTTTACGCGATGGATACTAAAATTCCTCACAATGGCCTTTGACCATTAGGAAGCCCATTAATCGATGTGAAAATATGCATATAAATTTTTCATTTATAATAAAAAAAGATTCATTTATTAACCACAACAAATATTATAAAACAATAATATCTGATGAACCTTAGTTTGCAATTAAGAATTAAAACATGAAACATTCATCTTGTAGCTGAATAATACAAATTTTAAAACTTGATATCAACCGCCAGAGTCTGTCGTATGAAAAGCATATGTAAATTAGCGTGTTTTATTTCTAACGAAACATGTTAAGTTATGGCTCAGTGAATAAATGGAAGCGTCCTCAATTTCAACAAAAGTGAAATGATGGAACTTTCATACTTCTGCTAGAAGAACACATGACAGGAAACTCTTCATACTTCGAATAAGGATTTTTCATGTAAATGCTAGAAAGTAAAGAATGAGTCCTTTGTAGCACACTCAGCCGGCACCTCTTACAACAAAATCATCGACTGAAACGAATAGCGAAATTTGTAAACACCATTCATGACTTTTTCTGCACTTGCTTTTAATTGTATCACACAAATAGTTTCGCATGTTCCTACACTGAAGGATCTTTTCAAGGGAAATATTTTTAAAAAGAATCACATACCTGGAAATGAAGAATAATTGTCCAAATAAGTCCTAAGGTGAGTTTCGGATTCCCATCCACAATATCTTCCGCTCTGATATTAACCAATTTTATCTAAAAAATTATCAGAAACATTACTAATCAATTTATGTTTAGGAAATGTTTATTTACAATAAATTATATAATTCAACATCAACATTAAAGATATCAACTTTTATAACAACATTGTTTTATGTTAGAAACAAGGGTGTATATGAGTAAATTTTTTGCATTAATTATAAACAAAGCATTAAAATTACGAAGTAAGAATATTTTGAAAAATTAAGTAACCATAAAAATATTTCAAAATGAATCAAATGAAACCAAAATTCTAAGAAAATATATTTTTTTAAATATTACGGCGATCAATACGAATAAGCACTTGAATACTTGGAAAATGTTTGCATAGTTATACAGATACCGATAAGAAAAAGCTATTTTTATGAAAAATTAAAAATAGCCAGTGAGTAAACATTACATGGCAAAGATCAAGTTAACAAAGAAATTTTTTATCATAAGCACAGTTCTAATATTGCAGAGAGTTGCTTTTAATTGCTTCATTTATTCATTTATTAAGTATATTGAAGACCTTACTGTGCATAGCTTCAGAAGATTTTGATTGGAGAAACTAGACAGTATAAAACCATTAAATTAATTTATAAATATAAATTAGAAAAAATATTCATGAAATTCAGTTTATCGGCTTTCCATTTAAAAATAATTTATTATTTATTTAGACACGAAGGAACGTTAACATTAAAAAATATAAAAGCGACAGTTTATTGAGTATGAAAAATTTAGAATTAAAGCTTAATTAGAATTATTTTCAATTAGTAACTCCTTAAAGGCTAATTTTGAAATTCTAAGTGTTTATTTTGAAGGATTTGAAGGTTTCGTAGATCTGTTAAAGGGATTAGAAGTTCGAAGCTTCTGATCACATTCCTTTCCCAGACACTTTTTACTTTTTGTCACTCAACCATCACTTTCACGAGAGTTAATTAGACCGAGACCTACGTTTCAAGTGGATTCAGATCCACTACAAACATCCACACATAATGTGGCATATGAGCCCACAAACTGTTTCTGTGTGTGGGAAGAATCAAGCACATGCAGCTATTAAACTATCTTCCCTATATATATTATATATATATATATATATATATATATATATATATATATATATATATATATATATATACATAATATTTAGTACTGAGATTTTCTTAAGATGTGAAACGTGCATATTTCGCTTGCAATATAATTGCGAGAAGAAAAACAGAATCAACTTTTTTTGTATGAAATGTTTCTTTTAAATAATTTTACTATTTGTAATAATTTATGTACGCAAAACATTTTATAACTGAAAATGAGAAGAGTAGAAATAAAATTATTATTAAAACTATTAAGTGGTTAATTCATCAAAAAGATTGGATTTCAAAATCTGAGAAATTTCTTAATTAAAAAATAAATAAAAGACAAACTTCTTTTGATAAGGAAAATTTTTAAGAAGTCGATTCATAGAGGTATGTGATGGCTACAGAAAAAAAGTATTTTCCTTTTACAATGAGAAATGCCTGCCTACAATGACAAATCCAATGACGTTGTGAACATTATGACAGACCAAAGCAATCAAGGAAGGTTAGACACAATATTTTTAAATATGATCGAAAATTTAATTTAAATTTTAATTCTCATTTTCATTTTGTATTTATGCCCTCAATTCAAACAATTCAATTCAAATTGACACTCATGGATTGAATAAAGTTGGAGTGGAAATATACAAACAAGCTTTCAATATAAATGGTAAACAAATTTTAACATGAATATATTATTCTGACATTAATTTTGTAAATAAATGAATGTACATCTGAAAATAAATCAGCACATGGCATTTTTCTTTGTGTGCTTTTTTTGCTGCCTTTCTCTTTCTCTCTCTCTCTCTTTTTTTAACGCACACACTATGTTGATTTTAGAGGCGGTGATGGTCTGGTTCGGTAAAGCAAAAATACCGAGTTTTTATACCGACTGGGCAAAGATGCATCGTTTCGCTAACTGTGGCTGAGACAAATCAAATAAGTATTGTTCGCAATGTCATCCAAGTTAAATAATACCCTTCGGGAGTAAAAGTCTGAAGATGCTCTGTGTGGCCTTCTAAATTATGAAGTGGGGACTTAGAGGTTACGATGGCACACCCACTAGATGCCCAATTATACAAGATGGTATTATTTCCAGCCCTTGTGTCCCAAACGGTGGGACTTACTGGCGTCATTGACAATTACCTGGCCATTAACTATTTTGGATAAACAAAAAGTTAACTATAGTTGATTGGTATGTTTCTATGCATACTCGGCAGATATGAAAGTTAATAATTTTTTTTTAATTTTGAAAAAGTGTTTTGACAAAGAAATCTACAATAACTTTTTAATTTTAGAAAGGAACTGAAATGAAAATTAAAACTTAAAAATTAAATATTTGAGAAGTGCAGTTTCTTGTTTGAGAGTACATAATAACCTTGGAATAATTGTTATCATGATTTTGTTATTATAAGGGATGATAGAAATAGTATTCACGTCTAACTTTCCAGTCACTTGCATTCTTTTCTGGAGAGGGAATTTATTAAAGCTAAAAACTTGGTTTCCTTTTTTAAATGTAATCATAATTGTTTTGTTTTTTTATTTTATTTTTAAAGTAAGATACAAAAAACAAGGAAAATAGAGTTATGTAGAATATTCCATGTAAAGGCGAGGAATAATAAGCATATAACTATATTATAAATTGATAGGAAGCAGATTTATTGTATAATAAATATAAGTGGAAAATGTAAAACTGTAACAGAAAAATTATGAAATGCAGTACAATGAAGAACTGAAAAAGATGGCTAAATCAAAAAGAATTTTTCTTTTGACAGATGGAACAACGTTTATTTACAACTACTCTGATAGTAAAAAGAATACTTAAATTGTAGAAAGTCATTTATCACATGCGTTCAAAAATTAAAGTCAATATCATGGAATTGGAATTTTTGAGGTCTTTCTGTTTCCTAAATTTTGCGTGAACATGGCAGAAATTTTCTCCTGCCCTTTATCAAAAAAAATATGTAAATTATAAATATCTCGATATTCTTATGTTTAATACAATATATGCCTCAATATGGAATATTAATTACCAAAAAATTTATAAATCGTAATTTAAAATATATTAAATATTGCCTGATTGTTTATATATTAAAGGATCCTTTTGTTTTATATTTTTCTTAATGGAAAAAAGTTATTTTTATAAAAACGTACAGAATAATTTTAAAAAATGCCATTATTTTTATGTAATTCAATAAATAAAAATTGGACTAAGCATCAAAAATGAACCTATTACATACAAGACCTACCATATTATGTAATTGAAAAATATAAATATCTACGCTATATCGTAAAAAGACCACAGTCTTCAGAAATAAATGTACTACAACAGATTCCAGAGCTCTTATTCTGCAACAGATGAATATTACATTCCTACCCTTCGTGACAGGAGAATATTATTTACAATCTTTGAAAAATCTTTCCATAAGAGGTATTCTCTTATGTCTCCAAAAACGTTATCTCTCACTGTCCTGAAATATAAGATAAATACACTAAGCAGCAAAGTTTCCAAAATAAAATAAACCTGGCTCTCAAACTGGTTGCTATAGAGTTTTCCGTTTCAACTATTCGACAAAAGAATATTTCATATGTAAATTTTTTAAGACTAAAAAGTTCCACTTTAAAGAGTTATTGACTTTTATTTTTGGAATTCAGATGTTAATAATACTATGTTAACAATACTAACAGTTAATTACAAAGTAATAGTAAGATCATTTAAATATAAAAAAAATATAAAAACTGAGTAATTATGGCGAATTTAACAAAAAAAATGACGCTCTTGAAATATTGTATCGTAATAGTAAATACTCAGTAAAATACAAATAAAAGTATTAATTATTGGAAATTTGACATACCTTTCTAAATCTGAGGAAGTCCAAAGAAATCTGTACATTATGTAATTTGTGGAAACGTAAGCCCCCTTTCTCTCGTGGCTAAAAATTAATTTTATTCAAATTAAATTTATTTTATAAACACCTAAATAAGATATTTAACTATAAAACTATAAATAAATTTCATTCAAACTAATAAATATCTTTAGTCTGCTACTGCACATGGAAGTTAAATATATCAAAACATACAAATTGTCAAAAAAAAAATTTTCAAATATCATTTTATAAAATTATAGGAACAAGTTTTTAAGAAGTAAAAAACAAAAATAAGATAAAATGAATATTGAATTTTTTCTTCAATCACAAAAAATGTATTTCTAAAAAAATCAGATATTTTTTAAGTAATAATTATTTTTAATCATGTGTAATTTCGGAAAAAAATAACGATGAATCGAAGTTTATTTCCTTTCTGAAAAAGCATGCAATTGAATGATAAAAATGACATGCACTTGAGATCAGATTTCAGATTTTGTAAATTTACGGAAGCACACGTTTTATTCTCTGGATTATTTGTAAATAAATTTTGTAGTTCAATTTTATACTTGCATTCATTGTAGAATAATTTTTAGAAAACTTTCATAAACCTATGAATTTTTAAGCCAAATTTTCAAAATTTTGAAATATTCAATCAGAACTTTTGGTTATTGTTTGTCGTTAGTAAAAATATCGGCGAAATCAGCAAGATTATACATTTTAAAATGACGGTGACGCTAAAAAATTCTTTAATCGTTCTAACAGGTATAAAATTTAATGTCACTAAAGAAAGTTACGAAATTTTAGGAAAATAATAGATGGTTGGGTAGGTTTTATTGCGCAAGGTCAAAAATGGACATGCTGCGCCAAGGAAAATAACAGAATTAAACTGAATATTATTATTACATTACATTTGAGGACATTAACTGTAATTTGTCATTAAGGAAACATTAGCAGTCCACAGTAGACTAATTTCGACAATCGGGGGATAGAATTTTTTAAGACTAGAATTGAAAATGATGGGGTTGACTCTGACCAGCATTCTTCTCCCCCATACACTAGCGTACGGATATAAAACTCCTCTATTATGCATAAATAGCTCTCAGCATAGCGATCGCATGATAGAAGTTAAACACTTTCTTACTTATAAACCACAAAATGAGCATCGATTCTCACAAAATTATCTCCAAGGGTCGGGCCTACTTGTAAGACAACGAGCTCTTCAGGGGCAGGGTAATGATCCCAACGATTGTTAACAAACGATAACAAGTGCTACTCTGTTTCCTGCAAGCACGTCTCTCAGGGTGGGTGTTAGGGAGTTTTCCAGGCTTCCACACTTGCGATACATGAATACGACCCACATCTTCAAAAATACCAATAGGAAGGCTTTTCTCGCCGAGAACATTAAAATAGCTTACAATAAACCTTAGGCCTTTAGCTGTCTTCTATAAGTTGTCAAAGTATTGCTTCCAAACAATATTTTCTTAGATAAACGCTTGTTTTTTTTTGTTTTTTTTAAGAGAAAATTAAAATATTCTATCGTGTAAAATTGTATTTATATCAAATTATCCTTCATTATAATTTAAAAATCCTTGGGAAATAAATCCCAGTACAAATCCTATAAAATTTGATATTTGAAAATAATTAGAACTAATAATAAGTACTGAGTAAGTAAGCTACAATAGAGTTCTTACTAGAGAGTTATCTACACATTTAAAATAATAAATTAATAACAGTCATAGATTTTTTTCTTTAGGATTTAATATTTCGAAATAACACATTTTTCTTTCAAATTATTTTATAATATTGAAAAAGGTTTTTCTCATTTTAAATAAGCATATTTTCTAATCCATTAATGATATCAAATCTTCAGAGTAGTAAGTTAGAAGTTTAGACAAATGTTTACTTAATGTTGATAAGAAATGAAAAACTTGTTGCTAAAACTTACAACCTTTTATAACAAATTAATATCTTAAAATTGAAAAAAAACATTTTAAATTGGCATTCAATAATTAAAATTCGTATTTCCAACAACTGATAATCAAGTAATTGTTTCATTTGAAGATATGACTAGTAATGTTTTTCAAGATGACAGTTATAAGTAAAAGGAGATAATAAAATAGCTCAAATAGAGAAGAATTTACTTACCAATACTTCATTAGAAAGAACTTCCAAAAGGGATATAAGATTATGGCCGTCTCTTAGATCTTCAAACAAATCATATACTTCTTTGTTTGCCTAAAATGAAAAATAAATCAAGTTAATCAGTTACAAATCTTAAAAAACTCAAAACAGCATTAATTGCAAAGTGATCATTTAGCAATAAATATTTAACTGTAAAAAAATTATACAAAAGCAGTTTTTTTCATTTGACTGAAATTTCCAACTTCAAGTAAGATGGCAAGAAGTTTGCGATCAAACTGAAAAATAGGTATAAATTATATGAAAAATAGTTATAATAAAAAAAAACCTTCAGACAGTCCGGTTAATTAAATAATTTTTATTTTAGTAGCGATTAATAAGAGTTCCCAACATTTTTATTCAATCACAGAAAACAATATATAAAATAAATAATAAATAAATAATATTTCCGACAATAATAACATAATAAATTTCAATGACTAATTTAGTATTTAAACAGAAATAACAAAATTGTTTTTTTACACTTGTTTTTCTTTAAATTACGAAACCATAGAATTATGAAATTTTTAATCAAAAACATATGATAGCCAGCAAGAAATAACTGTAGCGGTATCAAGAATAATAAATTATTAAAATGCATTATTATTCCGAGCGCGATGTAAGCTCTCATTTAAATTGCGTGGCCAATAATTAAAAGCTGGCGCATAAATTTGTCAGACTTTTAGAATGGAAACAAAAGTTTCATACCGGTAATTAAACTGGTGGAACGGAATACTTCAAGGATGTTGATCAACGCGAATTGAATCACTAAGGCTTCAAACTAATGGGGAGGGGAGAAGTTGGGGGTGATGGAATAACGTAGGGAGGTAGTAAGTGAAGAGTAGATATAAAGAGCAAGGGAATGTGTTAATCATGAGAAAAGGTGTGGGAAAAGGGGAAAAAAATTTAACCGCTCTTATCTCATCGCAGACTGAAGTTGGTGTTAATTCGAGCAAGAGACGGTTATAGCAATGGAAGTAGTGGACCGTACACAAATCAGCAAAGAGTAACAAGCGATATCGTTACGGGAAATAGTTTATAATTACGAAATAAATAGGAGTTATAGTTACAAACTAAAGGATATCGAAATCAATTGCAAAAATAAATCTCTTTGAATTCTTTAAAATCACTTGTAAGTACATTTGATATAATTCCGAAAAGATTTTAAAACTATTTTCTTTAAAAAGAATAAACAAGACAACAGTTCTAATAGTATCAAACGTGTAAAATTAACATTTTACAAGCTTTACAATATTTTGTTCTTATTTTTGCTTAAATATAGCTTTTGTTTGTATTTTTACTTAAATATATTAGTCCAATGTAGGCAAAAATAATAGTTTATGATTTCGTATCATAATCTTAACATGCATACTAAATAAGAACTGGTCTCAATATTTATATTAGTCTCCAGCATTGTGTAATTAAAAAAACATTAAGCTATAGATATTTCCACGCTTTTACTTAGAATATATATACCTTCATTTGCAACAAAACGTATTCAATACTGCTAAAATAATAAACTGAAAAATGATGAACTATGCGAAGTTCCACTATTTGTACAACAATAATGCATTAACGCCACCACAAATAATAAATTTCAACAGATCAGAATTTAAAAGATACTGAACTCTTAAGAGTAAATGAAACCATTTTTCCAAAGCAGCGTGTCAAAGAAGTCCTCATCTTTGAGATTTCTTTTTGGTATGGGTGATTTGATGGCTGAACATTTGATGGTATGGAATTTAATAATAATAACCTAAGAAATAACGATCTGGAAAATTTTTTAACCTGATTTCATATAACTTTAATGCAAAGCATCTATGGTGACTGTCAATGTTAAAGCTATATCTAGGTACATTCTTTTGATTTGGTTTGTCATTTGACCAGGATCTAAAAATTCAAATGGGCTCTTCAGACTACCGAGCTCCAATTGGAAATCGAAGAAACGAATTATATGCCTGTAAATCAGAGTGCTAACAGCTCAGGATAGAAAAAAATCTTGAAATACAAGTATTCAAGTTTGTCTAAACTTATAACATTATTCATACATTTAAAAATCTTTCTAATAGCTAAAGAAGATTGTGTCTTAAGAGTAATATTTTTGTTTCAATAATATAAAAGTGAATATTTTAAAAATTAAACTCAATATTTAGAAAAAAGTATTTTTTAAGCAAATCACTGTTCCTAAGTTCTTCGTTAGCCAAAGAAATGTTAACTATCACCTTATCTTATATGTTTAATCTTCTAAAAAATAATAAAATACATACACATCCATTATATTTTTCCTATTTAATATATTATACACTACGAAAGCTTGACAACAAAAATATTTTATCGTGAAAACTAAGTGAGAAATATATACAGGCTCGATTCCTTCTCACAGTCTGTCAAGAGGCAGTCAACACGAGAGGCACTTTGCACCATTAAGAAGTACTTCGTCATCTCATGGACCACCCCTTGAACACGCCATCTCCAGATAGCATTTCCAACCCTCTATCAAATGGGTCGGTAAGATAGGCTCTCAAAGAGCTCCAACGATGAGATCTACAACCAACACCCGAAAGGGCGATCTGGTAAAACAGAGGAAGATTAATTCCAACGCAACCACCGCCCATTGCATTCCTTTACCTCAAGTTTCAATCCCTTATCGTATTTTTTTTCCTTTTCTAAACAGTACTTCAGAGATATTTGTACAAAAAATATTCATAAATCTGAAAGATTTTAAAATGCTCTTAAAGAAACTGACTGAGAAATTAAACAAATCAGATATATCGTTATGCAACTGCAGACTAGTGAATCATGAAGAGCCTGCGAATCAAAAGCAGAGTGTCATTAAATTATCAACTGAAAATAGCTTAAATCTTTCTTTATTTTAAGATGTAAAAAAAATTCCCATTATACAAAAACATTAAAGTAAATAGCCGCTAAATAATTTCGCAGGCTGAAACACATTCTTTACCAGAAAAGAAAAGTATACAATGCATATCTTCATGAAATTTATCTATACATAGATCTATGACCGTTTATGCACTTTCTTTTATTAGAAGACATGCGTATAAACATAAATTTCCTTACCTGTTTTTCAAATTGTTTAACTTTGCATGATCTTTTAAATGTAAATTGTTTTAAGATGTACATTAATATCCAAAAAATATATAATACTTTTTATAAAAAAGATTATCTTCAGAATTAGTTTATTTTTTAGTTAGTTTTATTATTAGAATTAAAATACTCATTTTTTAATGCTAATTAAAAATAACATTAACCATGATTATACCACATTGAAGAATAAATATAAATCTAGTATATAAAAAACGTGAAACACTCAAGCCTTGTGAAAGGAATTCGAAATTCAACAAATAAAATTAGGGCAGTTTTTCTAGATTTGCTTGTTTAAAAAAATTATTTCTTTTACGTTTAGCAAATATATCCTTCACAAATATAACCTCATATTTTAGATGTATTATCCTAAACATATAATATCACTGTGAATTAGTTTAAATTTAATTAAAAAGCTGTAGAAACTGATGATATTTTTTAATTTTTTCATATTAAGCCTGGGTTTCCTAATGTTTCTAACATATTTGAGAATTTACAGAATTTCATTGTGATGGAAGGACATGAAAAAATGTTTGAAAAATATAGAAAGCAAGTTTTTCTTCTCTTCTGCTATTGACACTTAGCAATTCAAGCACAGAAAATTAAATCTCCCTTTTATTCAACAGTCTGAAATGTTTTAATTTCAGCATAACATTTCAATATCACAATACATTGCAATGGAACAATTACAGGCATAAATTTTAAGTTTACTTTTTATCTAAAATATGTATTTATAGCGTACTATGAAGCCTGAATTGTCTCGATTCAATTTGGTATTCGATATTTTTAAATTAAAAAAAAATTACCGATTAATATTTTTTTTAAATTAAGATTCGTAAAAATTTAAGTTTTAAATATAGCAGCATTTTTATGCAAAGGAGTTTACTTGCTAAATAAAATTTTTGCATAATGTAAAAAAACATATTCTATAAGTACATAAATTGAGATTCACTTCTTGGCATACACTTAAAGACATTGATGGTAGTTACCCACTCTTGTTCTACAACAATTCGAATATAAATAAGATATGAATTGAGCTGTAAGTTTTCCTTATAAGAGATGCTTATTCGCACTTGCAGAAGAATTACGTCTTCAAACGTCATCACCAGATAATGACGAAATAAGTGAAAGGTCGTAAACCTCCAACTCGTCAACAAATCTAACAGGCCAAACTGTCACTTCAAAGTGGGGCGAACATTAGGCGACTCGGATTATGACTTAGGCAGTGGGTGCAACCTCTTTATTAAATTTCTTATCGCTGCAGCATTTTACAGATCACTCTCGGAGGGCAGCTGACGCCGATTAAAGTGCCCCGTTGAAAATCGGACGTTTTGTTCGGAAAAAGTTAAGTGCATACTCTGGATGGCGTCAGAGGCGAAAAACAGGCCCTTAATAATTCCAGGGGCTCCAAGAAACGAGAAAAGTAGCAAAAGAAATGTATAAATTGCAGCAAAAACAAAATAATTGCACACAGGATATGAAGTGTTCACTATCACAAACATGGGTGGGTGTTAGCTAACGCAATTTGTCTTCATTTTCAAACAGAATTTCAACGCATTATAGCTAATAGAAGTTCATCAGCTCAAATATTTCTCAACGAATGCTGGATTCAGTTTATTATATACATTTTAAAAAGATACATATATGTATTATTTCAAAAATGTAACATGAATGACAGCAATGAGTACATATAAAACCAATGAGTGTTGCATGCCAGATTTTAATGCATTATGGAAAAAAGTGCATTACAGTAGAAAATTATATCATAATTAATGATTCCATATAAATTTTTAATAATTATATGTACATATACAACGGAAGAGGAAAATAAGAATCAATGCAGTTCATACTCGGTTGCTCAAAACGTCCAATCACACTACAACGCGAAAACTTTTCTAGAGCATTTGTTATTCATCAGGGACTCAAAATTGGACAGCTTGACTGAATATTGAAAACAAAATAAATGTATTGAATATACAACATTTTGTGAAGATTTTGAATAAAATTTTTATAACTCACTAAAAAGTATAAATCATTTTTCAGTGTTTAGAAATTGACTAATTTTTTAAAAAGGTAATCCGGATTCACTATAATGTGCTAAATAGTTCACTAAAAGGTATTTAAAAAAGTATTTTGACTTCATAGTGTAATACAAGGTTTCGCAACAATATGTTGTATTAAACTTTGGAAAATTGTATAGGAAGTAGTAATCGCGTAAGTGAATGTTGTTTAAAAGCGCATAAGTAAATTTATGCTTGATTAGCAAAGCATAAATGCTCCCATATTAATATTCCATACTTGTAACACTTTGTTAACAAGCACTTTTTCAAAAGTGGAAAATTTGTCTTCTTTAATACAGAAATAAATGGGGTCCCAAAATATACAAACGTAAATTTAAAAATGTTTCGTTTCCAAAAACGAGGTTTTTGATCGGTTTGCAATTTTTTCAGTTTTTCTTTGAACCTTTTAAACTAAAGCGGTTTGATATTTTCATATACTTTTCCATGAAAAAGCAATTATTTTACAAAACTTTACAGCTAAAACTAAATAGTTGTTGTAAATTAATTTTCCTCTCCTTTCTATACCGAATTAAGAGATACAAATTTTGCATAACGTCTGTAACAAATATTAAATTTGAAAACTATGTTATGCTTAATAAACTGAATGTTGTTTCCTTTTTTTCGCAAAAATTGCTAACATAAGGAGATAACACAGGGCAATTCATCTATTCCATCACGTGACACCACATAGGGGATTGTCTACCAGAAGGAAACTGTTATAAGTCATTTGGGCATTCACTGCATTTTATCTTCCGCAGCACTTTTCATAGATAGTGAATGGTATCGCATTGCAAGAGACCTGAAAAAATTCTAAGCACTTCCCTCTGTACACACTCAAGCACAAGAGTCATCGAGAAAAAAAATTTACATAAGAAAATGTGAACACCTAGCCCATCTCCCGTTGTTCTATGATTGAGTTCAAACTCTGGGACCTTCTGTTCCAAAAAGCACCGTCTTATGACTATGATACGATGAGCTTTTTTATTCTTAATTCTTAAAAGAACAGGAACTTCTTTTTTCAACATTACATCAAATACAGATATAAAATAGCAGATATAAAAATGACTATTAAAATCCTTGATCAAATACGATTCATCAAAGCAGTCAGTAACTTGCAAAGTCTTCACAACTGTTACTGTCACACTTTTGTGCAGAATTTATTAATACAATATTCAGATTTACGGATATGAATTTGTGAGAGATAGAAATTTATGTAAATGATTTTATTTGAATCCATAAATTTAACAGCAAATTTCAAGTTTCTTTTTCTTAGAAAAAAATATTTTCAAATTCATCGTGGCCTTAATAAAATGCATTGTTAGTAGTAGAAAATACAGTTTTGATTCCATCCACTAAGGTTAAACACAACAGGAGCTTTTGTTATCAACACGTTTGTGACGAGATGGTCATGTATGAGACTGATCAGAATTTCTTTTGCGATAAATGAAAACTGTTCACTAATCTAAAACAGTCCTCCGAAAAAGCAATATCCTTTGGAAATTCAAAAAGCACCTTAAAAACAAATTGTATTCAATAATCCAAGCAATCAAGAAACATGCTTTACTGACTCAATCGGTGTTGCGCTAAGCACGAAAGTATTTGTTGTTTATGAATAACAGATTGGAATAATTTACATATTTATAATAGAAAATCCGTGCTTTTATTTTGATGATTTAGATGAAATATGTATTGTATTACAGCACGGTGGGGAAAGAAAGAATCCATATATTTCATAATTTGAGTAAACTTTGTAAGTACACTCTATATTTAATTCTTTAACCAAAATGAATTCGTATAAAACAAAATAGTAAAACCAAGAATAAAATCTAGACAAGTTTCACGTATTTATCATTTTTATTAAAATAAAAAATGACAAAAAATACCAAATAACAATTTTCCACTTACACAGTTAAGGAAAATAGCAATTCATTTGCAAATTGTGAAGCTATTAATACAAGGGTTTCATTTGCTCACTGCCGGTATATGAAGAAAACATTTAAATCGGAGAAAATATACAAAATTTGTTAAGCGATAATTACAAACATTTGGAATTTAATTCTTAAATATTTATTAGTAAAAAAATTTTACTTAAAAGTAATTATACCTATAAATAACTAATATTCCTTCATATATTTAACATATATATACACTGTTATTAAACGCGATTTAATAAACCATAAACAAATTGCCTGAAATTGAGAATTAAATTCACATCGCCACACTGATGGCATCATATGCATTTAAAGAAATGGAAATAAACTAAAGAGAAGGTAAATATAATATATATTCAGCAAATTTTATATCAAAAATTTCAAATATTTTACTTAATGAATTTTTAAAATAATTTCTAATACACAAAAAATTCCTATTTTAAAATAATTTGTAATACTAAAAGGCTAAGGAATGTTATTTAAAATGTAAATCTTATCACACACTACTGCAATTTCTTACGTGTATTGTGAAACATCACAAGAACGCAAGGGCTAAATGAGAGAAGCTCAGCTGGGCAAATATTTAAAAATAGATCATTTATGTGATGGGGGAGAGGCCATCTCCTTTTCAACACACAGGAAATCAGAGGGGAGGAAAGGATGCAATAAAACTAGATCCTCTACAAACATATTTAGTCATAGATCTGCAGTAGCGTCTTCACAAGAACAAATCACAATTGTTCAGACAAAATCTTTAGTTAAGTTGATACTCTTACAATTTTTTTCAAAAAAAAAAAAAAATTAAAATTTGTATAGGTGAAAAATAGGTATAGAATTACATTACAATTTTAGTTATTGTATATAATTAGTATAAAATATTCCCGTTATAGTATATGATTAGACAAAAATTCAGCCAATTTTGGTAAAATTTATAGCTTTTGACTAGACCTAATGCTTAAAAGACATGGTTCCTAAATTTTTATTTTTAGGATAGAATAGTTTGTTTTCATTCTCAATTAATTAGAATGCAAATATAACTGAAACTTTTGGTTAAGGCGAAATATAGTCTTTTTTTTATTAATCCGACGCTTTGTATAGGTTAATTTCTCATAAATGCGACTAAATATTTTTAAATAAAAAATCTTAATTTAAAAAATATCGTTGAATGCGTACCAAACATAAATTTGTAAAAACAAAATGTTTGCAGAAAAAAGTTACAAACATACTTTGATTTTGGTAAATAAATTTCTTTTTCTTTATTTTTATAACTATAGACATATTATCGCAGTTACATATAGCATAAGGAAGTCTAATTAGGGCTTTTTTTAAGCACGAATATCCAGCATTGTTTGTAAATGATTACTACGTATATTACTAAATACTTGAGTGATTGAGTAGTACTCGATTAGTATGATCGCTTGCTCTCTTTCTGCGTAAATTTGTGTCATGTAATGCCGAACGATAACAAATTCGTGTTTAGATTGATTTTCAATTAATTCACATTCCAAAATTGTTAGTGAACATCCATTAGTCAATATTTCCAAGCTTTATATGCTGTGAGAGTTTACCTTAAAAACAGATAAAGTATCAATCTCGTTACTTGATCATTGTTAAAAATTATTCTATCGGAAAGGTGAAACGTGATTGATTATACTTCGAGATTTCAAATTAACAGAAATAAAACAACGTTTATAATATAATAGGAACAATCTGATTTTAAAAATAATTTCTACCTTACTAATTAAAAAAAATGGTATTAAATTCAAGTTCAAATTAGAAATTTCAAACACAGATTCCTAAAATGTATATACTGCAAAGAGTGCAATCAATTAATTTAGTGGTCTATAATTTAAATGATAAGCTCACTAATACATTTTATAAATTTAATTTAAATTTCATTGCCACTAACATATATTAATACACAAAAGTTGTAATTAATTATCAGTTTATCAACTTCATTTGGATTCTAAATATTTAACCTTCCAAAGCCATTTATTCTTAATCGTATAACAAAATTATTTAATTAATAAGGAATTTACTCTCCATGGTAGAATTTATTTCAATGATTTCAGTAAGATGAATCAAAGTAATAAGAATAAAAAAAATTAATATATAATTCCAAAGCAAAATAAACAATAGGATTGAAGAATAACCCATTTCTAATACAAAATAGGTTATCCTCGCACACCCACAGTAGCAAAATCCGGAAGAATCAAGTGTTTCTTAAGTGAATTTAAACCAGCGTTTTTAGCAAACAATGTATGTGTTTCAATAAGAAATATCTAAAATAACAGAAGCGATAATCGAAGACGGCAGCTATATTATTAACAAATCAATGACCCGCGCGATATCGTCTCTTTGATCTCAGGGCAACCCGCATATTGGAATGGGTGTCAACAAGATGAATGTTAACGATCTCTTTTGTTTAATACTTTCTTACGTAAAGTATGTGTCTAT
This sequence comes from Latrodectus hesperus, assembly GCA_037975125.1. Lineage (NCBI taxonomy): Eukaryota > Metazoa > Arthropoda > Arachnida > Araneae > Theridiidae > Latrodectus > Latrodectus hesperus. The sequence continues at coordinate 15,195,168 of CM075858.1, read as the reverse complement.
ACTTAGACACATTACAGGGAATCATTCAGGCGTAGAAACCATGGACTTGGAAAATAAATGATTGATCTTGGAGAAAGGGTCAAGAAAAACGGGGAATGAAAAACCATATTCCTATGGAGTCTCGCATTATTTCAATAAAAACACTGAGAAATTCGAAATCACTGACCAATGACTGGACAATAAAGTTCAAGATTTCATAAGAAAAATATCAATAATTAAAAAGAACTCTCCAAATTCTAAGAGAAATTTCTTTGATGGAACTTAAGTGCTGTAATTAAACACAACAAAACGTAATGTAAAATGTGAATTTATTATAAGCAACTATAGAAATTTAGTTCAACGAACCGGATTTCTGTATGAGGTAAAAGCAGGATTCATTTAAATAAACACAATGGGAAAATTGCAAACTGCCAGAAAGAGGAAAATAAATTTCATAATAATGATAGAGTATATCCCCCTGCTTTTGACAAATGTTTCCGTAAAAATATTTGAGGATCACACAAGAAGAGATTAATTTGGAATTCATCTTCATCACAAACTAAAATCGCAATAATACTTTCATATTTTCGAGTGAAATCATTTAAAAAATAAATGAAAAAGTAATCAGATTTCTTTCAGTGCCTAAACATTTGATAAAAATAGCATTAAAATGCATTAAATATATCAAAAAATATTTTTCTAACATAATATGAATTAGATTAGTTAAAATGGAACTTTTCAATAGAATATTCCTTTGATCATAGGATATATAGGATAGAACATTAAAAAGACGAATTGCTCATAAATATAACAAATATTAATATAAAAATATATTTATCTTTAACTCATCACTTGGTTTGAAAATATTCAGTATCTTAGACAAATATTTATATTTCCACCCAGGTAACTCTTTCTTACGACAGACTTATAATGTAATCAAAATTCACATTTACTTTATTTAAATAACGTCTATTCAATAAAAAATAATTTTATATTTGGGGGAAATAGCTAATTAAACTTAAAAAATATATATATTAAATACTTTTATAACTTAAATATTTAATGAAAATAAGCGCTGTCGAGTCATTTACCTAAAACGTTAGCAAAAATTTTTTTGTGATTTCAATCCCCATATTATACATACAAACAAAAAACCTTTCAGTGAATAAATATTTTTTCAATTAATTTCTGAAGTGAGGTATCACTATTACTTAGTTAACATTAAAGAAAATTTAATTAATGTTTACAGAAAGGAAACTAATTTATAAAATAACTATTATAGAGTTTATAAAATTTAAGTTATTAATAATATGGATATTTTATTTAAAAATATACAAAGATAATGTAAATGTATATAAACACGTTATACATTGTAAAAAATCAAAATACGATTTTTAAAGTAATGCATGAGCGATTCTCTTATTGATGTACGGTACACAAAAAGACAATATTTTTAGAAGAATCTTTTAAATTATTAACTTCATTTTACGTTCAAAAATTCAATAATTTACACACGATAAAATAGAAAAGGCAGAAATAAGTTTAGTTTCAAAAATTTATTAAAAGTTAGAAAATGTGAAAGTTCTAGGAAACACTTCACGATTGTAGGATGGAGGAAAATCCATTTCCGAGTTAAAAATCAAATGTCCAAACTGCTGAGTTGAAAAACAAAGCACTGACCATTCAACTGTTTGCTCACAAAAACAAAGGGATACGATAATGAAAATTACGATCAAATAACGTAAGTAGAAAACTCATGAAAACCAGAATATACTTTCCTTGATTTCCTTATAAAAATACAGAATATTTTCTCCAAGACCTCCCTTATGGAGCTGGCTATAATAGTTATTTTTACATTTTTAACTTAGAATAACTGCTTTCAGCACAAAAAAATATATTTTCACATTTAATACCAAATTTATTGGTGTTCAACGGGAATACAAAAATAAGGCTACCATTTCAATTAAAATTAGTAAAATATATTTTTCATTAGGCTTTAAAATGGCTCTCGATGTATTCTTCTAAGAGAGATTTTAAGTCCAAAAAATCATGTTCTAAATATTATTAAATTAAATATTTTTATTTCAATAATTAACTGATATGTGCGAAAAAATAATTTTAATTGTAAAATAATCGAAAAAATAAAAGTTCCAAAATTTTACTGCGGAGCGAGTAATAATTTGTTCGTTAGGAAACGAATTAAAATGAAGTGGAATAAAATGTAGTTAATTGCAATCACTTTAAGGAGCAGTCTAGAGTTCATTTGATTCACAATCTCCACCCTACACTGTGGATTCTCAATTAAAGCATCCTTTCTGAATTGGAGGAAACCGTTGAGTTTGGGAATGATATTACCATCAGAGAACCGAGAGACACGTGATGTCATGCGGTTTCTTGAAAAGCCATCTGGATCGAGGAAGAGTTGATGATATTACCACATATCTAAATAAGGTTCGTTCTGTTGTGAATTCCCCTCGCATCCTGTCAGGCCTCCTCTCCCCAGCTAACTCGATACAAATAAATACAAGAACAGAGCTCGAAATCTGTAGGACGCCATTTCCTGCCTTATTTATCTCAGACAGAGAAGACATTGAACCGATGTCTCACATTTCACAATTAAAATGCTTTCTGAAATTGGGCTTGCTCCTGAATTAAAAGGAACATTAAATCGAGATGAAGGTTTAAACAATGAATTTGTATTCAACTACAGAAGGCTTATAAAATTTTATATTATAAATTTTTATGCGTAAGCACAAAAATTTTAAATTCAAAATATTTTTAACATAACTGATATTTTGATTAATATAACATTAAAAAACAATCGTTTATAAGATGAAAAAAGGAGCAATTTTTTTAATACATTTTTTCATTTCTTCAAAATATAAGGAATAGCAAATTAACAAAATGAAAAGATTTTACAGCAGTGAAAAAGCGAAACGTAGAAAGATTATTCTTACTTCTATTGCCGATTCTATAGAACAAACATTAATATATTTACTTAACAGACTACTTGAGAGAGAGACAAAAGACGGAGGACATAAAAAAACACAACCGAATCCAAAAACAAATGTGTCAATAATAAGTGTAAATACATTTAATCCCACAAAAGCAATGCAAGCGCAATCAACGATTAATTTATAATAAATGTGTGTTGAAACAAAACTACAAGCACAAAAAAAATTTCGAAAAATTACAAAAACACTCTTTTTATTTAGTTTCTTACAATGGAATCTGATACAAAAAAATATACATAAAAATGTTTATTTCATAGCAATTTTAGCGTAAAAATTTTTTTTACATAAAATATACATTATTTGTATGAGCTACAAGAAAATTTCTTTTCGTATTCGAATTAAGGTTAGTTTAATTTGTTGTTCGTAGCTAGATAAGTGTTTTATTTTCTCTTATACACAAAATGTCCTCTGAAATTAGGAAGTTTATTCATCATAATTTACACAACAAATCATGATTATTATAAGATGTTTCGATTGGGAATTGAATTTTAAATAATGGATTCTGAGCTATAACAAACATCCACGGTCGAGGTAGATATTGAACTCAAACTCATGTACTATTGAACAACATATACTAACCACTCAGCGACTAATTCAATATGCATGCGAGGGCTCATTAAATGAAGACCAACGATATAAGTAGTTACAACAACACATCAATAATCTTTTTTTTTTTTTTTTTTTTTTTACACAAAAAAAAAAAAACTTGAAGCAGATAAGTATTAGAAGAAAAGTGTACTATATTAAATGAATCAGATTCATCAGAAATGTAAGCTTGTAACTAAGAGAGGAAAAATAGCATTAATAAAAATGTTAGATCAAAGAAACTTTCGAAATCAATTATCAAGAAAAGTGCAATTACCAATAAAAACAGGAAAAAAAATGGAAACCATAAGTGTGAAGGCATTATATTTAGTAACGTGCGTTTGATTGTAATTTGCAGTAGTTACACACAATTTCAATAATGCTGCACAAAAATAATAAGATTAAAGAATCCATCTGGAAAAAAAAATTAAAAGCAAATTGTAAAAGAAGCTATTCATATTATATAATAATAAAAAATACTGCATATTTTTAGACCAAATAAAAACCTAGCTATATTTCAAGACGTTATAAATGACTCAGAGACTTTGAATTAAATTTATGTGGAGAGAAGTTCGTAGAAAGTATTTCTCTCGTGATCACTCTTTATGAAAGCGTGAGTTGAATTGTAATGAGACAAATAATCAACTGTAGACATTACCCCAGTTTAAGATAATTATCAAGATTTTTTTCACTAAAATAATATAATAAAAAAAGCTTGTTCTTTTACGGATCTATTTAAAAGCAAATGAATAAAACATACGAAGTACTACTTTGGGTAATTTTTTTTTATTGATTGGTAATTTCATATTTCCTTCAATTGTTAGTGGAATCCTTATAACAATAACAGTGCTAATGCTTATTTTCAATAAAAGAAATTTTCTCATCCAACATCTGGGCCTATCACAAGGAGAAAATTCTCAAGCGATAAGACGTACCACCGTCTGTCCACAGTCTAAAAAATCTCAGATAAAATTTGAGGCTCTTATATAGGGTGGTAATAGAGTTAATTCAACCAGACCATAAATCCTGGCGCTTATACGCCATCTGGCGACAGAAAAAGTGAGGCAAATTGTCACTTTTGTGGAAAGAATCTGAGAAATGAGCAGACAGAGCAGCACTCAGTTTAACAAAGAACATGTGTTGTGAGAAAAGCAAAGTAAATAGAAAAAGGAAATACGATGTCAAGAGGGTTAAGATTTCGGAGGCAGAATGATGGTGGGGATTTTAGCAGGAAGCGTTAAAGTAAATAAGAACAGAATGCAGAGAAAAAGTAATGATCTTCTTTATAACACACATTCACGTTTAAAATAAAATTTAAAAAAACTTTTAATGCAAATAATTATAAAAAATACATTTTAACAGTTTTGTTGTTTTTGATATAAATTTTACAATAACGGTTTCATGCAATTTGTAAACTGTTTTTCATGGTCATTGAAAATTTTAATAAAATATATAAATTTAATGCCGTGGAATTCAAAGTTAAATACATAATGTTTTGCTATAAATTAAATTATCTGCTTTCATTTTTAAAATATTCCGCTAGAGTATATAATCTAAGAGAAAGTAATGCGTATGATAAGTATATAAAAAGTACTTTTAAAAAAATAATTTGGTACAATTTCTTTATATCTATTAAATTTAAGATCAGAATCCAACTTCTTGAAGAAAACAGTCAAAGGAATAAGAGCAATGATGAATGAATGGAGTTTTTGAAACCAAGGTTGTGTTCACACAACTTGTGGTATGCAGAATATCGGAAATTCCAAAAGGGGTCACGAAATCAATAAGGTTACACATAACAGTACCTATTTCTGACATCGTGACAGAATATTTTAAAACCTTTGGAATATCAACGAAAGATTTTTTACTAAGTACTAACATAAATTTTCAGATTCAGTGCATCTTCACACAAGATAAAATTCCTAATTTGCAGCAAAATAGTAGATTAGGTATCTTACATGAGTTTAAGAAACTGATTTGTTCCTTAATACCGTTTTGATGATTTCTTCTGAATCAAAAGGTATTCATAAAAAAATAGAACAGTTGAAATAATTCTTGTTTCTATTAAACCTGACTTAGAAATGGTTTTCTTCTATACCATAATATCCCCACCGAAAGAATAATCAGTAATTTTAATGAGTTAATGTATAATAAACTGCTAGCTAAGAAGAAACATGAATATCGCCTAGAGATGATTTATTTATCATCACATTCATCAAAATTTAGTCATCTGTATCTCTAGGTCTCAAATGACACTATCCATTAATTTTTTTTTTCCTTTTCCCCTTCTTATCCAGATTTATCCGTACATGTGCTTTTTCTTTTCGGATAATTCAAGCAGTGCCGACAGGCTGACTTCCGTTTCAATCATCGAAAATGAATTTTATCATTTGTTTAAATCTCATTAGCTGACTGGCTGGTGATGGCGAACACGAGAAAGAACAACACTTCAAGATTGCAACATACACGTGTAATTGAATAAAAATGAGTAATTCCTTAGGCATTTTAAGAGAGGATACATTCTTATCTGATTTCCGGGAAATAATTTAATCCGCTAATTATGCAGCCAGTTCAATTTTATATGCTCAAAAAATGAAAACAGCAATTTAAGGCGTGGTTAATTATTGTGAAACACAGTCAGCAGCTAGATCTCAATTTTCTGGGCCGGAATACAAAGTAAAAAATACAAAGTTTCGATAACCACGTGGTGTATACACAGCTGTTAATTATTGCATATTATATGGTAACATATTAATTAATAAAAGTGCGTTCTGTTATTGCTCACAAAATTAGCAGGAAAATATACAAAGCAGTTAGCTAAATGTTCAGCAATCAAACCAAGAACAAAACTATAAAAAATTTACTGTTAAAAAAAACTTGTTGAAAATTCGAAAAAAAATTTTTTTCATTGTTAAATATATGAACAAGTTCACATAATTGTATCAAAAATAAAATGTTTATTTTACCACGTAATATTAAAATGAAAATACATTAAGAAAACTTAATTTTTATTCTATAATTAAATTCCATTAAGAAATCTAAAATTTGCACGGTGTAATTCTGATCTAATTAGAATATTGCATAATAAAAATTACTGGCACTGAAATTTTGATTTAGACTATATAGTATGTTTTTTTATGCTAAGTATGATGTAAAAGATCATAATTTCATATATTGCTTTCACAATAAAATAAGTTAATCTATTAGTTTGCCACTCTACAATCAGTTGAAGGCAATTCGAACTATATTTTCAGTTTAAAGTGGATTCCAAATGACCACAAACATCCACCACGAATTGGAGTTAAACCTGTTAAATGTTGACTGTTAAATCGGAGATGTTTTATATTTAATTGGCATAATTTAAAAAAACTTTTATCGTAAAAAATTCTAAGAACAAAAGATTTTTATTGTATTATGTACAAATTTGATTAAAATATCGAACACAGAGATATAACAAGAATTTAATAAACTTTTTTCGACTCTTCTCTGACCAATCATTTTAAAAACATAATTCTATAACCACACACAAAGACAGAAATATAATTCCTAAAAAGCAATAAAATAAAATGACATTGACTTTTAATATTGAACGTATAAAATATACATGGCAAAAAATCAATAAATTATATAAATTTAACAATATATTTGAGAAAATGATGCAAGCCTAAATAATTTTTTATTTACATATTTTAAAGTATACAATGTAATACATCCTTTCAGGTTCTTTGGAGACTAAAATTATTCTATCAACATTTAATATTGCTTTCAAGAAAATTAAATAAAAAGAAACTATTCTAAGAAAATTAAGTAAAAAAAACTATTCTAAGAAAATTAAGTAAATAGAAACAAGGCAAAATCGTTCTCCGTATCCATGATAATAAATTTTGTCTTATACATGAAAAAAATTTTCTTTGTTTAAAATAAGTTTTTTAAAAAACATTTTTAACGCATTTTTTTTGTGACACAGAAAAGCAAAGCCCTATAAAAACTTTTCAGTTTAACATAATCTGATCACATTTTATAAAGATTATTCATATACTTAATCTTAAAAGCAATTAAGGAAGTTTCTGACTATGGACATTATATATTGCCAATATTTCTTTTAAATAGCAATTAAAATTGCCAATATTTCTTTTAAATAAAATAATCTGTGACAAGAGTTAAGAACTCTTGTCACAGATTATTTTATTTATTTGCAATAACTATATTAAATATTTCGTTAACCCAACTGAAATTTGTAGGTATTTCTTACGCAAGCATTCGAATATTGGATATTGAAATTGATTTTCAAGCATATTTTGCTTCTTAAAAAGTATTTTAAAATTATATATATATATATATTGGTAATCCAAATTTAGAATTAACTCAATCAGTTTTAAAAAGATATTTTTCTCTTATAATGAAGACTTACAGCAAAAGGAAAACATTACTTGATATTCATGAAGATGCACACTCAACAAAAAAGCGATAGCTCACCAATTGTTCTCGTAAAATATGGTACAATTCTGACAAACTTAATCCCCCTTGAACTAAAGTAAACGGAAAGAGCTGTGCTATCAAGAGAAAGCTTTGTTTCGAGGCAGATGAAAGTTGATATCGGACATGATTTAAGTACGAATCATTGTTCCATAAAATAACACTCGAGTGCCATCGACTAAAGTTGATCTCAGGATTTTATCCTTTTTCTTTCTGGATGGCTCAATACCCAAAGCATGTTTTCTATGAAGTACATTTCAGTGGCTACGTCTGGGTCACTGACACAAATTCTGAGGAAAAAAATGAAGAACAGTTCATATTTTCAAATTTTATTTTTAGGAATGCACATGCATTGATTTCAGAACGGAAGGGATAATGATATGCCACGGTCATTATGTATTAACTAGGGCATAGAAAGCAAGACAGTAGGCAGAAAATATTTTGGTGAAGAACTTTATTTTATATTAAGAATAATTTTGCATCTAATAATGATTAAATTAAGGATTGTTAAGTTGGATTTTATTCGTTGAAATTTATTTGGTTTGGGAGACAAATAAAGCAAAAGAAAACACTTTTTATTATACAAGAAAGACGTTGTAAAATTTTGAGCTCAAATTAGATTATGTGCTCAAGTTTGTATTAAATTGATTAAGTTTGTATTTTTGTATTAAATCTACCTTACAAAAATGTTGAATTTTTAAATAAAAACATTTTACCGAGTTTTACTAAAATTATTTCCGTTAAAAGATTTTAATTACTGATAAGAATGATTCATATAAAACAAAAGTTTGATTTGGAATGTCTCACTATTCACTTTTCCACATGTCCAGGACAGAGCAAAAGCTGCGACAAAAAGAATGTAATTTTCATCATCTTGGGTTTCTTGTTAAATTAAAACATAGGTTGTTTCATTCAGAATTTTATCTATGGTTTTTCCAACTAATTTAAAACGCAATTAACGCTAATATAAATTCACAATAAAGTAGCGTATGCCATGATAGAATTAATTTAAAATATGTAATAATATTCCACGACTCTGCTTGCCTTAAGAATGAAGGCATGTATCCCCCCCCCATCCATTTTTCAAAATTATCATTGCGTTATAACCGCTGCATGTAGACAAAAACACATTCTTTTCACCTTTTTTACATTCTCCCACGTGTTTGTATATAAAAAAATAACAATAATCATAATTTTTTTTTAGTTTTTTGAAAAACTATTGTTTATGCAAACAGCTAGAAAGGTGTTTACATTTTCTTCAAAACGTCACCGATTGGAAATGCATTGGAACAAAGATGAAAAGAGACCTCACTTCAACATTTGATAAGGTCTTTATTAAAATTATTTTATAAAACTATCTACTTCATTTGACTTATAATGCTGATGTTTTAAGCTCGTTTTGATGAATATGGTAATCAGCATTTTGAACAAAAAACTAAAAATAGTTATTTTTCCAAATTAAGATTTGTCTGAAACACGCTTTTTTAAAAAAAAACTATGTCGCAAAAAAGCCATTTAGTTTATCAATAAGTGCAATTAGTTTTTTTTTAATTCATATACAAATGAAATTAGTCTCCGTTTGATGTAATACACGCTTTCCTTTTTGATGCTATTTGCCTAATGTTCTACTTGAAATAAATTACTGTCCTGCAGTCTAAGAATTTTGTGTTATTAGTTTTAAAAAAAATAACATTATTATATCAAAAACAGTCTTAAAAATTATGTTTTTTATATATTAAGCAATACAAATATTTATTAAGCATTTTTAAAATACAGAATTGAAAACCGAAATATTTTGCATTGTCCACAACTGACAGTTTGAAATTCTATAAAATCTTAGTTAAAAACAAAATATAAAACTAAATTTTCACTCTTCCTCCCTCTCTCAAATGGAAGTTAACGTAATCCATCTTTCATTAAGTAAGACACACCAACGTTTTTCTCTCTTTAAATAGAATAAATAAACCCAATTGTAACAAATTATATAATATAAATAAATTTAGAGAACTACTCAAAAAATTTGTTTAAAAAATAAGCATTTACACTGCAATAAAAATAAAAAATGATACCCAACATGAGGAATTTTTTGATAAAGCGCTTTCTTTACATTTACATTACTTGTAACCACAAGTACAGGTTTTTATACATTTTTTTTTTGGTACAACAAATAACTTTTTTCAGGTGGGAAAAGAATAACAGTGAAATCTGACGTTCATAAAGTACTGTGTGCTATGTTACATTAATAAAATTGAAGGCCAACAAGTTCTTTTCAAAAAAATACTTTAAAAGAATACATTTTATGTTATTAGAACGCTCGATCAGAAAGATTGAAAATTAATAACATGTTTAACATGGGCTTGATATCTTTGATTTAAGAGAGAAATAAAAATATCTTACATTTACTACTGAAAATTTCAATTATTTAAAGTAGTTATGAAATTTATGAGAAAATATAAATGAAAGAGCACACTGAATGATTTATGAAACCAATCATTGGTATACAGTAGCATCATTAAGGGTAAACATACAATAAGTAGTTAATCTTTTAGAAATTGCACTCAAACCACGAAAAATAATGTGTGATTGTTTGACCACAATAAATTATGTAAAATACGCAATATACGGTCATTTAACTATCATAAGATCTTATGATATCAATACATAGATTGTCACGTTGAAAGCTACTTTTCATCTCGTTACGCAAAATATCAGTCTTTACAAATATAAGTCTAAAGAATTAACAAAAATTATAAATAAAATTTGAATGCAAATTTTACAAAAAAAATTTTTTTAATGCGTTACAATAAATTTTAGATTTATTAAATATTTTACTATCGATACACATGCAAAACTTACTATAACTTAATTATGAAGAAATAATAGTTTGAATGTACATTTATTTTACTTTTATGCTTCCAACATTAATTTTTAAGAATGAGAAACTAGCATCTAAATTTTTATTTACTTTAACATCTAAATGAAACAGTCTTGGTTTAAAATACGAACGGTTTTATTTGCATCTATAAAAAAATATAAAAAATTATTGTGGAATTGAATTCATGAATTGCTATGAGGAAACAATTAACTTCATTTAACAAACTCTGCAAAAAATAATCGAATAAGTTGAATAAATACACTATAATGCAAATTCAATTACACTTTATGATTAAATTTTATAAATTGCATTTTGTCAAGGTCTTATAATATATATGTACAACTTGTCAAACGGGATGAAGGTTAATTTCAATTTTAACAAGACAAAATAATAAGAAAGAGTTGTTATCAATTCTACACAAAATTTTGTAATAGTACGATTTCATCTTCGCAATATAATGACTATAAATGACTTGGCAGGCACACTCAGACTGGTTCCTGATGCAGTGTCATTAAAGGCCTAATTTGTGTCTGCATTACGTCTATACACGCCGCACCTACGGCGATACCTGGTGATTAAAATACCAAAACGAAGAGACATCAATAAACATGAGCTAGTTTTGAAGAGGGTAGACCGCTCCAAATAAGGGGTGCTTCTCTAGTTAAAATCTGCCAATCATGGAAAAAAAAATGTAGACTTCTAACTCTTTTGTTACTGGCGCCAAAAATTTTTAAACAACATTCAGATTGAATTCAAAGGAAAGATATTTACATATAAATTAATGATTTCTAATTATTGTTTAATATTCATGGCTTCAGTTTGAGAAGAAAAAATATTAAAATATTCTAAGTATGGATGACAAAACCTCTAATAAAAGACAATAGATGACGAACTTGGAAGAATCTGAGAATTGGTCAACACACAAGTGGACACATTAGATTCAGGCATAAATGTGCTGCACCTTAACCTACATAATAAAGGAAACATAAAACCTTGCATCTGTTTGAAAGAATCACGAAAAATATCGCAGGGAAGCTAAGACTTTCGCAGAAATTTCTCAAGAAACGCAACAGGTTGCTCTGAGTAAATAGATAGTAAGAGCTGTCTTGTGCTCGTAACTTCCAATCAGTATTCCTACAGCTGCTTTCTCTATGTTGGCTGAGAGGATAGGATAATGCCATTTCCGCTCTTGTGATCAATATTTCCCGCAGAAATACGCTTTTCATTTAAAAGGATATTAAAATGACATGAAATTCTTTAGCTGTGTTTTTCCCTTTTCAATCTTCAGTTTAAACATGTTTTCTATTACGTAATAATTAATTTTTTCTAGAATAAAACAATTATATTTTACGATTTAAGCATTTTCATTTGATCCACGTGACATGATTTACTCACACGCAATTCAAAAAATGTTGTTAGCAAACAGTACAAAACTGTATTTTTGAAAAAAAAAAAAAAGAAAAATTCCTCGCTAAATAGTTGCAATATTACATAAAGAAAAACAATACGTTTTCAAAATGAAACCTAAAATAATTTGTCAGTAAATATATTTTTCAAATTAAATTCTCTAGTCACGACACGTCTTTTCCATTAAACTGATCAGTGAACATGTCATTATTACAACCAGGTTTTTATCTTATTTAAAAAAAAGCAACACACGAATCCATGTCTCACAGAAAGGAAGGTCGTTTTAACTAATGAGGCTCACATTTCACTGAGCTAATCTAAAGAAACTTGAGAGTAAAGTAAGAAATATGAGCGGCTCTCAGATATTACTTTCAAGTAAATGGCTCGTCATCTGGTAAAATGTAAGTTTATATCATTATATAACATATTAAGTGCGAGTGTATTTCTAAGATACTTCTGAATTTTACTCGGATTGTTGTGGCATGCAACGACAGTAATATCTCTCACTTTAACTCATCATAATCACATTATAGCAGAAATATTTTTTAAAAAAATTAAATATACAACATAATAAATAAATAAATGTTAAAATATTTTTCTGATCATAATATTTATTGAAAATATTTTTAAATAGCATAAGATCAGTATGTTCAACACTAAACAATTTTGTTTTAAGCCAAACAAAATACTTATTTTAAATTTCTTTCATATATTTTTTCCTGCTTGGCATAAGGTGAAAAAATTTTGCCTCATTCAAAAACGATTCAGATAAGAAATAAAACTTTTGAATAGAAAAAAATGCATACCTGCTAACATTGGAGAAAAAAAATCATTGGATTCTACTGATTTTGAGGGAAAAAATCAGGACACATTAGCAGCGATATTTTTGATTGAATTAAACGGTAGTACCGCAAAAACAATTTTATTCATTAGATTATACATTCTGAGAATGATTTAAGCTTAACATATTTTGTGTTAATCTTAATATTTGAATAAAATATTCATCAACATCATAAAAGATCTATGAAAAATAATAAGAATATACTAGACGTGAAAAAATAAACATAAATGCTTGTGTCCCAATATTTATTTTATAAAGCAATTTTTACTACCCTAGTGCAATTTATATAAATTACATAAGAACATAATATTTCATTACTAAATAAATTTAATATTCAGCAACAGAAATTTTCTTAACTAAATTACTAATAACTAGTAATATTCATCCTAATTGAACTGCTTATGTAAACAGGCACCTGGTGTCTGCTCTGAATGTTAATTATATGACTGCCAATTCGTAGGAGTTTTTGACACCCAAGTGGTTAAAGCGATTTGTGGTTTGTTTGTCGCTCAACAGTCATTTTTTGCACACGAGGGCTAATTAGACTGGGACCTACGGTTTTAAGAGGATTCCGAACCACTACAAACATCCATGCCCAAAGTGGGACTCGAATCCACGAACTAGGGAACCGAAAGCAAGAGCGCTAACGATTCGGCTGCCAGCTCGGCCAAGTGGTTAAAGCGTCATCGTACCAAGGCGGACAGATGGAGTTCAAAACTCAAAGGAGCACATTTTCATAATCTTATATTATCATAACATTATAATAATTACATTAGTGAGTCATCTGTTGACTATTTAAGCTACTAAAACAACTCAATAAATTTTTTCCGGCAGGAAATTGGGTGAAATGATGAAAAATCAGGAGTTTCCCGATAAAATCAGTAGAGTTGGCAGCTATGAAAATGTGTGTTTACACTTATTTAGGAATTAACAAACTTGCGCATTAAATTCAAGTACATTCATTGACACTTTTCGTCTAAAATTTGCACGCAAAAAATGAAAATACATTTAATAAGACACATATTATAGATGTATATAAAATTTAGAAAATCATGTTGAAATTTAACAATTTTTATAATTTTTTTAATATTTTTCCTATAACTATATTTTTAGTACTATTTTTTTTTATTTTTTCATTCAGTATGTTTTACATTTAAGTAAAAAAAAATTATTTTATATAACGTGAATAACATTGTTACTAAATCTCTCTTCTTTTTCCTGGTCGCATACAACTTCTATTTAATGAATTAGAACAAGTCCATTAATTTTGAAAAATGCGTTTATTGTGTACAAAGAGTTCCGAAACATTCTGTTAGACATTCTACCTGATGAAGAACGGCTTTATTTGCTTGTTGGATGATAATACATGAATCGATTACACAAAAATGCAAAATACTGCTAAGCATTGCTGTATACTAAAATAAGAAATCTAATATATTTATATTTTGGGGTATTTAATGTACATTAATTGCTCTAAGTTTCGAGAGTTCGATCTTAAATTTGAAGTATGAATTAAAAATGCTCACTTTTACATAACGCCTGGTATACTAGGCTATAATCGAAATCAGAACGATGTAAAGATTTGATAGTACTTCGCAATATTCTATTATAAAGGAATTAGATATATGTCAAATATTTTCTTTTCCTTTAAATTCGAAACACATTTAACAGCACTTGGTTATTCGAATTTCAAATAACTTGAAATTTTTTTACACTTTCATCAAATTCAGAGTGCTTAATTTGATTACATTCTAATACTTTATTGATGAATGATGAAATCTGGAAAATGCATGCTCTAACAAGCGAACAATACTAACAAATATTTTTAGATATTTTACATTCATTGATAGAAGCATATAATCTGATGGTGAATAGTACTCGAAAAATAATGTATTTTAAGTTTATAGAACTGTCACTTTCTTAATTCAGAGAATTTTCTAACGATAATCAGGTCTTATTCCAGTTTCAACCATTCAAAAAAACGCGTAAAGCGCATTGCAACATGCTTTGGATTTGAGATACACGTTTCCTCTCAAGAAAACAGTGATTTCAAGCAGCAAAATTCAATTACCTTGTTGTTCATTGCTAACGGACACTATAACAAGCGGATTGTTGTTAATATCAATGTTGTACCGAAAACATAAGGAATAGAAGATCAATTGTTTATTGTCGATCCATATTATAATAGTATTACTAATTATTTTTCGACCAATTGTATTATTCAATCTTTGAGAAAAGAATAAATATCTTTTCATCAATCATCAGAGAAGAAATTCTCTCGTGTAAGGAATTTATAATTTGAAGATTATAAAATTTATTTTTAAAAAACCAATAATTCATTTTGATCATATTTCAAAATATAATACCAAAACAATTTTCCTTCAAAATTTCCATCTGGTATGTTATAATACGAGAGGTAATTATTTACGTTAATTTGCTGTACATAAAAAATAAAAATCGTGTAATAGCAATAAAAAAATAAAGGTTACTTTTTCTT